>CM056945.1:42536622-43136622 GCA_029856935.1 Cyclocarya paliurus | reverse complement strand
ATTTAAGGGGGACAACAATAAACTTTGAAAAAAAATATAAACATGTCGATTTTTATTTGCTTCTGAGATTTACAGTGATGCTATTACTTAAAAAAAAAAAAATTGAAATATTAGACGAGTTGGGATATTCCTTGATGTTAATGATGGAGAGCATGCAACACGTGCTAACTGTAAAGTGGGTCAGAATAAGAACGCCATAAACAATTTTAACTGCTTAGAAAAATGAGAGAAAGGATCATCAGGTTCCACTGTTATGTGGCTGTAACACTGAGTCTTTTACATTCTAATCTTATGCATTTATTCTACTTCCCAATGTTATAATATTCCCCCACAGTCATTAGTCACGATTATTAGTAAGATACTGCAGTGTTATTTATCCAATTTTATTTCTCTACAGCAGTCTAGCAAAATTTATTTGGACAGCTAGACTCTTTTTAGAGCTTATGCAAGTGATGTATGCTCACAGAGATAATTATGCTTTTCTCAGTTAAAGGTTAGGGCAAGGTTGTCTAGACCACGCCAGAGAGGTAAGTCAGCTAGACAGGCTCGGGGAGGCTATGTTGTTGCACATGGCAGTGGTCGGGGTGACAGGGGTCCTTGGGGCTCTAGTATTTCTCGCATTGATCATCGCAGGTCTATAGATTGTGGCGGGAGAAGTATTAAAAGTCGTGGTGATGGTGTTTCTAACAGATCATATGGTCCAAGGGACAGAGATGTAGTATCGTATGGTCTTGGGAGTGGACAGCAATATTCTTCACCAGAGAGATCATATGGTAGAAGGTCCACCGGTATGTTGTTAGTTTCTGTAATAATAATGGTTCTACCATTTTCCTTCCCACCTTTTCCCCTGGCTTATTCCTGTCTCTATTGGGACAGTTCAAGTTTATGGAAAGACAGGCTCAAAGAGGGACTACATCCTGGAAGATGAAGTATTGTCCAGGCCAGCTGATTTTGGTCGAGCTCCTTTCAATAGACTTTCTTATAGGGATGCTTACCCTTCACGTGGATCTGGGTACTCAGGAAGTCCTCCAAGGAAGGTTTCTCGGGCTGCTACTCGTAGACCATCTCCTCCTTACGATGATTATGGCTATGGAAGATATGTGGAACGACCCTCAAACTATCGTGACAGTTATATCCGTGATTACAGTTCTACCACCAGCTCAAAGCGTCCCCATTCTGCAATTGTCAGTGATGTATTGGAATTTTTTATACACCTGCTTCTGTTTTTCCTCACCTTGTTCTAATTAAGTGGTTCTTTTTTAGGAGGAAGATCATTCTCATTATGCTGAAGCCTCAATTAGGCAATCAAGAGCCTGTTTTGATTATGGGGGAAGCAGTTCTGACTTGCCTTACAGTGACAAGTCTTATGGAAGTAACTTTACAAGGTTGCCTGTTACCTGGGTGCTTTACCTTTTTATTCCCTCGATCCCGAAGTAACTTGTGTGTCTTTCTATTTTAGTTGGTTCCCCTAGGGAGTATTGGTTAACCTAGTTTGAAAAGTCAATGCTATATTCATCTCACTAATTGGAATTGTTCCTTGCTGTTTATCACACCAAATTCCAAAAGAAGAATTGATGCCTTTTTTTTCCACTAAAAAATTAACTTTCAATCTGTAATTATTCACAAATATCTTAGACCAGAAAATGGTTAAATTAGATGTGTGAAAACAGTAGTTTATGTCTCCTTCATTTTAGACATTTTAAAACATGATTTTCATTTTGGGCAAAGCAAAAATTACTATTTCTCATCCTCATCCTAATCCTTAACAGCGCCATTATTTTTGCAATTATTATGGCTGATTTTCTAGCTGTTTTGGTAGGCTGGGGCGTGGGTCTCGTCCTGGGTACAATGAAGGTAGTCGGAGATCTACAGGGCACTCTCATGGAGTGTATGTCACAAAAACACCCACTATGGGTTACAAAAGAGGTAGTTGGAAACCCACAAGCTACATGTATCTATATAAATATTTCTTCTTCTTCTGCTCGCATATGTCCTTAAATATGTTACTCTTCCTCTGTGTGAAAATTAAATATGGATGCTGTTTTATGGATTCAGTTCTCACAGATGAGATTAGTAGAAGAGACAGAGAAAGGGCGTATACCAGATATGGAAGGGATTATATGTCTAGGGATTATGAGCCTTCTCGATCAGATGTATGGTTATATTGTGCTCTTAAAATATATTCTTTTTTATCTTCCACATCTAGGTAAGAAATTTTCTTATATGGTAAAATAATCATTTTTGCAGCTAGATGAAGGGGCATATCCTCCTGATTACCCCCCACGTCGCTTGAATGATGACTACTTAAGTGGCAGAAGTTCGGGCTCATATTATTAAGGTGAGTTTGCGTTATTCCAAGGCCTTGTATAAACGTTATTCAGTCCCCAGAAGAAAAGGACCCTGCATAACTGTATTAAATAGCACATTTTGCATATTTAGACCAGCCTCTGAAGTTGTAGTGCTCCTTTGGAGGTTGATTTAGTGGTTGGAGACTCTCACTGTATCCTTAAGAGAATGAGTTTGGTGTTAATAGTGAGGTTTCTCATTACTTGAAGACCTTTGGAAGTTTGGAGAAATTTTTTTACTTGTCCAATTTCATCATCTACTCTGAAGTTAACTGAATGAGAAATTGGTATTAAGACAGGAAGCTTTGAGAATGAGATCTGCAGTGACAAAGTCTTTAGTGGAAATTTGAAAATTAATTGTGTTTGGCACTTGGTTAGTAGTAGAAAGGGAGGGATTATGGACTCGTGATGTACAATTTGAAGCTCATGCTAGTCATTCTTCTTTATGGTGTTTACACCAGTTGGTGTGTAAGAATATGTTATAAAACGATTGGCTATAAATTGTTTCTGGTCTTGAATATTTTCTGGAACTCCAATTACAAGGTTCATGGAATGCCTTCGTGTGATGGATAACAAATTTATGGTCTTAAGTTAGTATAACAATTGAAGTGGATAATGAAGATTGACAGGCGACTTTGTGAGAGTTATCTCCCGAGGGTTTTCTATACTTGTAATTTCTCCGGGTATCTACATTCTTGCTGTAGTTTCATTTACGCACCCGGATTATGGATGGAATCTCAAAGAAGTTGATTTACTTTAAATATTAGGTGGACTTGCATTGCACAGGGCTTCCCATCGTAGAGGAATGGTTTGACCGGTAAAGCTTTTGAATGATTGCACTTGGGTTCAAATGGCACAATTGAGGTTTCTCAGAAGTTTACTTCAATGGGGGCTGGGGCTTCTTGACTTCAGTTTCTGATTGTCGTGAAAGACAAACATTTTCAGCTACTTCAATAGAAAGACATACATTTTCGCCCTAGTTATCTAATACTTCAGTAGCTTATGACTTTAGAAGAAATTAATCTTTTGATGATTCAAGGGAATTAATACTCGGATAGTTACTGCATATTCGGATTGCCTCAGAAGGCTAATAATTCAGGGAGAAAACATACTTGGGAATTATATGATATGGTTTATCTAGGACTAAGGACCTGAAACCAGTCCAATTACTTTCATAAAATTGTCTACGATTCATTTAGTTTTGACTGAATTCAGTATATGGATATAAAAAGAAAATTAAAGAAACGAATTATAGTGATTTGACATACTGATATATTATGGTGACTTGTGAAGTGCTGGTTGATCAGATGGCAAATCCCTAATGCGATGATGCCATTGCTAGAGTTGTTCCTTGCATAAGCTTCTATAGTCTATCAGCATCTATAGGGCATAAGAACTCTGCCAGCCATCTGAATATGTAATGCACATGTTTGGATGATTATATCAAAGCCAAGAGCTGTAGCAATCACTGCTGGTGACTTCAGATGGCAAGCAGCTGTTCGCTCAGTTTTTCATTCCTTGGTCTACTGGCATATCACTTTTTCATTCCATAGATCATAGGAAGATTGATTTCATGAGGGACTATGAATTTCTCAATTCTTTGTTCTTCCTTGGATGTCGAAGTACTGAGTGGAAAATTTATCTCTTTTTATAGAGAATTAGAACCTATGCATTAACAGGTTGCACTTCAGAAGTTGTATTTTAGTTTTTAGTTTTTCAATTTTTGTCTGGTTGATACTAGGCTTTTTTTCTATTGATGTGATCCATTACACAGTATGTCGTTTAAGGCCTCGTTAAGTTACACAAACTATCTCATCTCATTCCATTAATTATTGTAACTTTTTCAAATTCTTAAACATAATATAATAAATAATTCAAATTTTTCAAATTTTAAAACAAAAATAATATTAAAAAATAATATTTTATTCAACTTTCATCCGATCTAATCATCGTAACCGAATGAGGTAGTGTTTTTCTCCCCTTCTTCTATGAGACATTAATATTGATCGGAAAACTTGACGCCTATCACTGAATTGGATGGATGATTTCTGAAGCCTTGGGTGCTTTTGGGGGTGCGGTCAAGCATGAGTTGACAGTGGATAATCTTGCTAGATTTGGAGGGATCTGGACAAAATTTGATGGTGGTGCTATTTGACTTGGGTGAATATAAACAAAATAGAGAGATCCTGCTGGGAGGAGGATGGACACCATTATAGTATTGTGATTTTCAAAATAAAAAAGGAGAAAAATGAACTTTACACCCTCAAATTATAGGCTGTTACTCTATACATCCTAAACTAACAAATCTAATACATTGCACCCTTGCCAAGCTCTTTTGGATCAATTGCCTTGTCAAGGTCCTTATCAATTGACAACATCTTGATTTCTCATAAAGAAAACCACTGATCGAATCTCCCTCCCCATGTATATAATAATAATAATACATTGCACCCTTCAACTATTGAAAATCAGCATATTGCACTTTTTGTCCAGTTTTGATCATTAATGCAGATTTTAAATAAAAAAAGTGGGCAAATTATCACAATCTTATGTTGCAACTGTTTTAAAATTTTAGTGAGAGTATAATGTGTCATTTTAATGGTTGAAGTTTCAACATAAAAGACTTGTGAAGGGTACCAGTTGTATTTTATCTCTTAAAAATTGAAACTCAATGTATTAATAGAATTGACTCAAGCTTCTTACTAAAAAATAAAGAAAAATTCTATTTATAAGCCGACATGGTTTATACACATAGTAAAGTACTTATTTGACATAATTTGATTTAAAAGATAAAATTTAAAAATTTAAATCTTATCATTAAAAATTTATCTTATCATTAAAGTGATGTAAATGATATGTTCAGTATTCTACACATCGAATTGAGAATAAAATATCTCAAAAACTTTTGAAATGGGTGGCGGAACCATATTCTATGGCTACGTCATTCACGCAATGCGGTTTAAGTATTCTTATAGGAATGTAATATTGCTGGCCAAACTTAATAAATAACATATCACGTGTGGTGACAAAAGAAAAAAAAAAGTGCTGTTAGGATGCTGCCCAGTAGTGACCTCTAGGTGTGCGTAGGCAAAATTCACTTTTTTTTTCATTTTTTTTTAATATTCTTAAACATTTTTTAAAAATATAAAAAAATATCAATATACTAATAGCCACAGTAAATAAAAAATTTAAGAAAAAAATTAAATACATTAACGGTCAAAATTAGAGAATAAAATAAAGCATAATGGTAGCATTATTTAAAAAAAAAAACATTTCACATGTAAAATGTAAAACAAAAAAAACCATTTAAAATTACAATTCCTCAAAACTTGGATAAATACATTTTGGTCGCACGTTTGTTGGTGACAGATTTGGCTCAAGAGTCAAGAATATAGGTATCTTAAGAGATTCTTTTACAAAAAGTATCTTTCCCTAAAATCACAGCAAGAGACAGTATAACAACTCAAACGTTTCTCCAGGAAGCACGTTTGTTGGTGACAGGTTTTTGATCGTTCTCTGAATTTGTTGCTTAATCCAGCGAGCATACATCTGACTTGTATCCGATAACAATCATTCATATCACACCATCTACAATGCGAGCTTTTACTTTATCATCGTGTATTCAAAGCCGAAGACATGGAAGATGAAGAAAAAACTCAAAAGAGAATAAGCCTTGGAACATATCTTTCACCGATCATTCTAGCCACCACCAATCCAGCAGCCAATGCAGCTCCGAATAAAGCATGAAATCTCACGCAATAGTATTTGGCCATGAAGATCTTCTGGTTGTCCTGCAAGAGTGAGTTTTACAACGCTGATTTAAAAACCAAATCGAGGTAAGTAGAACGATGAAGATAAGGGTTTGGGTTTCCTCCGCTTTCAGATTTCACTATCAATATACTTCCCAATCAATAGCGCAATTTTTTGAGCAAATTTTCATCTTTGGTTAAAACAATGAGTTTGTTCCTATCCAACTCCATGATTGTGGTACCGTAAATAACAATTAGATCAGAAACACAGAAGCTTGGAACCTAACGTTTGAGGCATCTTACAAGTTTATCACTGACCTTGTGGTTATCTTCGACATATGTAACAAACACTTTTCCCATGGGCAATGTAAAAGCACAGAGAAGCTGGAATAAACCATGAATGAGGAAAAGTGATGAGGAGATGGTATAAAATGAATTTTCAACCACGCAGAAAGTGAAGGAAGAGGAAACAAAAAGAAATGAAGTGCCAAATTTCCAAAGTGGGTTGAAGGCATACAATGGAAGTAAAAGGAAGAGCTTTGATTAGACCAAGAGCAAACGCAAGGACATAAAGTACTATGACAGCCACCTTTACTGCCTTTGAACCTCTTCTGGTACCAAGCCTAACCTGCAAGCAAAATAAAATACAGATAAAATAGAACCAAATATCTATTTCTATGTCAACGTCTTAAAACATTTAAGGTCAGATGAGATTGTTCACCAGAGGGGACATTTTTCCAACTGCCTTATCTCCTTCTACCTGAATAATATGTAATTACTGTCAACCAAGTCAACCAAGATAGTCAGAATGCAGAGTTAATGTTTACAAAAGCAGAATACCTGATGGAAGTGACTACAAAAAAGGATTAGGGTTGTTGTGATGCCAACTAGGATTGATGCAGAAAGAATTGTGCCACTGATGGGAAGATGGTTCATCTTCCTGTCCATACCACTCGAAGTCAATATTATAGCTACGGAAAATGAAATCGAAACATATTGCCCTGTAATCATATAGGCCATATAACCTTGTGCTGCCTTGCAATAGGTAGAAAGCAGTACTAGCAAATGGACCAAATGCTGCAAAGCACAGGGGCTCTCCCAATCCTTGGTAGCTTAATCGAAATGGCGGGCTCTGCAAAAGAAACAATATTGAACAGGTGTAAAAAATTTGTTCCGGAAAATTTGAACCCAAAACCTGCCATAACCCACACCAGCCCCTTGCCACTAGAAGCAAGGCCCTACGGCAACAAATAAAAAGACATTGTTTTCCTGTACCACTAAAAAGAATGAAAGACTTTAAATAGATTCACAATGAAGAAAGGAAACTTGAAATAAAAATTACTAACAAGGCAGGATAAGGTTTTCTCATTAAGGTATTCCATCTATGCAGTATCATCATCATCATCATCATCATCATTATTATTTTACTTCCAGAAATCCAACATGCATGTCTATACCTGATAAATATAACCACAAATAATTGAGCATGCTAGTAACATTATTGAACGTATACTTCCAGCCTCCATAGATGCCCATGTCAGCCCCACAAAGCCAAGAGCAAGAAGTGAATAAGCAGCAATTAGGGTTCCTGTACGGCTTCCCAAATGAATTACAGAACTTAATTAGCAAATTCCATTGTAAATCAACACATAAAATGAAAATTAAATAAAGAATATTCAAATATTAAATAGTCCAAATGGTTTGGTTTTTGGATAGATTGATCATTTTAGTCGTTCCATCACACTTCCATAAGTCCTACTAACACGCCACATCATAACCTCAAGGACTAATTTAGTATTTAACCCAATTCTGAAAAGTCATAACTTCTTAAAGAAAAAGAAACTTACATGCCAACTAGGTTTACAACTGATTCTTTTTTGTTCTTATCTGCTCCAGTGTCAAAATCGTAAACATCATTGCTGAAGGGATCAAGACAAAATTAGTCAACACCATTCAATTCAGGGTATGAAAAAAAGTTGGTTTGGGAAGATGAATACTGATGGACCAACTTGGGTTGCAAGAAAATGTCATACATTCCATAATATGTGTGTCCTTGTACCATAGAAGTATGCATGTACAACAAGGTAATGATTAAAAAAAGGAAGAAAAAAAGGATATGTCATTTTTTAGTACTTACTAGACAAGTAGTTGCTCTTTATCAATTCATGACTCACCTTAAATTGAGCCATGTGATAACAAGAACAGAGGAAGCCAAGAGAACAAAAAAACGCCTAGCTGAGCATATGCCTGTCTGAAAATAAGCAGCTGCGCTACCCACCTGTTTGGATACTAAAAAATTGGAGTAAGACGCAAACAAGGCGTATGAATTGAAATGCAGGGGAAACACTAATGCAGATGAGTTCATCATTGAGGTTTTGATACCAACAGCAGCAACGACATCAATCTTCATCGTGTGAAGGTTCCACATATAAAAAGTGAGGGGGTGGATAAATACAGGAAACTTCCCTTTTCACAAAACAGGACAAAAACATTGAGTAAGCCCTTTATTAGGTTTGGACAGTGAGTTGAGATGAGATGAATTGAAATGAAAGTTAAAAGTTGAAAAAAATATTGTTAGAATATTATTTTTTAATATTATTATTGTTTTGGTATTTGAAAAAGTTGAATTATTTATTGTATTTTATGTGAGAATTTGTGAAAGTTGTAATGATGAGATGAGATGAGATGGGTTGAGAGTGTTTCTCAATCCAAACCGAACCTTAAAAGTTATCATCTGCCAGCAAAAGCCTTGATTATATATATACTCAATATATTATTCAGCAAGTGCAAAAACTACACACATTCTTCGAAATTATTTAGTAAGAAGGGAAAATTAACATACTCACTTGACCAAAAATAAATTTATGATGCTAATGCCTATGCTCTTAAGCAATAATAATGCAACTAAAATTTTCAGAAAAAACTCACAGTGAGAGGAACCAAAGC
Organism: Cyclocarya paliurus; assembly: GCA_029856935.1. Lineage (NCBI taxonomy): Eukaryota > Viridiplantae > Streptophyta > Magnoliopsida > Fagales > Juglandaceae > Cyclocarya > Cyclocarya paliurus. The sequence goes on along the minus strand of CM056945.1, from coordinate 43,127,582 downwards.
AACGGAGTACATTGGTAATTTAATTGCCCTCCATATCAAGGTTGCCCTAGACACACCGTCGTCTTTTTCCTCTTCACTGGTAGTGCCAGAATAGTCTGATTTACTCACCAAATATACCCATTGAGATTGGTGTCCTTTTCTGACTTCTAATTGCCTTCTATAAGTGCTATGCAAAAGTTTTCTACCATTGCATAGGAAATATGATGACTGTTTGGAGTCCAGATAATCCCTACAAAATGAGCAATGCCAAGTGAATACTGAAAAACTGGGAATGAGCCCTATTCCTCTCTCTTCTACCCCAAAGCAAAATGAATTTGCGTTCCAGAGACAAAACAATTTAAGGAGATCTAATTTTTTTGATAAGTAATTTAAGGAGATATATATCATATTATAATCAGTAAAAGTGAAGCATCCCTTCCAAGGAGTTATCTGTTCCAAATTATAAGCATTACAGCTTGTTACAGAGCTCTACTTTTTATCGCACAATAAACCGAATTAAATGAGCTCTAGAACAATTCAAACATACCCAGAGCTTAAATTATATTCAATGTTTTGAAGAACTATAAAAAAAATTCAATCTTCTAAAATAACCTTTCAAAACTGAACTATTTAGTACCTTCAAATCACACTTAAGATAAATGTAGTGCACTACTTTGCAATTTTAGCCAGACAATTTTTCATACAGTTATATTTTTTCATTAACTGGAAAAAACTGTTTTATTTTTGATCCGTATACTTCTCTTTTGAATAACGCTATATTCTCTTTTATAATTATTCATTATCTTTACAAGGGCAGAATATAATGATTAATGAATCTATCAAACCCAGTAAGGATGAAATGGGGAGATTTTTATTTCTTTATATAGTATTACACCTTTTTCAATTGAAAATGTAGTGCCCGAGGACTAATCAGAATGTGCATGCTACACAAAGCCATGTCTCGTAAGAACACTTGCACAATGTCTGGGAGTAAAACAAAGACATGAAACTTGCCTTGTCATGTAACTCTGATGCAGGAGGCATTCATTTAGTTTCTTCAGGCCAGACCCTGGGTTTAGGTTACAGAATGCGGCAGCCATTTGCATCTATGCATTCACTACTGACAAGGATATATAAACAAGAAGAGATGCTTTTAGTCCTACTCAGCTATGTCACTGACACTAACAGTTTAAAAAACACCAACAAAATAATAAAAATAATAATAATAACATAAGGATTTTCTGCATTCAAACGACGAATGTTAACTTGAAGCTGGACAAAGTTCATATTGGGTCCGGTTACATAAATCATATCAATAATCACAGTACAGCATAATTTTATATTAGGCCCGGTTTTTAGGTCCAAATGGCCTCATCCATACATTTTAGATCGACATGAGCACCAAACCTCCATTGAAAATAAATATATTGAAGCACTTCCAAATGTTGTAGTCATTTACATCTTGAACAATTATTATATTTCTTTAAACGGATCAAATCATAAGAAAAGAAGATTGTGTCACTCATCGATATAAACAGATACTGGGATTGTATCGAAGAGATAAGTACATAACAAAGAAAGTCCAGACAACTGTTTCCACAATTACTGCATCATCCCAGGAATGCAGATAAGTTTATACCAAGAAACTCGAAGGCACTGGCCGGTATTAAGCACAAGGTGTTTCTTCTTCCCAGAACACTTCTTAATGAACTAAACTTGATAGATACCATCCTCAAACAAGACCTTTGCTAAAAGTTAAAACAATTGTATTACGTGACATTGCTACAAGCATTTCTTTCTTTTTTTATCTACAGCCAGGATTATCCGGTTTTAAACACCTACAAGATTCCCATAGACATACATAGTTTTGTTTTATCAACGACATACTCTTCAACATCGATAGAAGTAAGTACAAAACCTGGGGAACTAAAAGAAAGAGAGGTACCTTGCAGCATTACTCTGGCACCGAGAAGAGGGTCATGTTTCTGAGTCTCCTTGTCTCAGTCTCTTCCTTCTGGTTCGTATGGGAGATGAGATAGAGGAGGAGGGGGATTGTATTACTGGCGTCTCTATGGGAGGAGAGTAAACTATAACCGGAAACGGCTGGGCAGTTGAAAGTATGCAGCTCCCGTCCACTCATGACTCAACCCATCCTCTCTATCTACAAGACAGTAAGTTGGTATTTGTAATCTATCAAATGAATTACTACCCATTCAACTGTCGCCACCTAGACATAGCCCATCTTTCTGTTCAGAATAAACCGTGCGTCTTGACGACCTGCCGTTTATTACTTAAAACATTTTTTATTAAAACTGTTTTGCGTCAATTGCCGAATAGTAAGCGGCCGGTTCTCAGATTTCCCTCCGATCTGATTCATAGCCGGAATGTAAATAGAGGGATCGGAATGACAAAATAAATACCGACTTCTCGCCTCCACCGCAGCGGCAGCCTGATATTAATCTCCACCTTCCGCCCGGCCATAATTCTGATTTCTCACGAGTCTTCATCTCATCGGCGTCAAATTTTGATAGAAAATAAGAGGAGGAACAGACTGGATTTTCTCAGATTTCTTCTCCTCGACGGAGCAGTCATGGTTCACCATGTATCAAGAGAAAAGCAAGGAGAATGTTGGGAGACCTGCGTCGCCTGATCTTTGATGCAGCCCCACTTAGATGTTTGACTGAAACTCAATGCTTCACGGCGCGTGCATCTTTGCTTCCGGACCCTTTCTTTGCTGACCAAATGCAGAAGGGAAGTATAAATCCATCAAATTATCAACTAATTAAGTTAGTAATTTAACATGATATTAGGAAAAAAAAAATGGCATAAAAACAATACCTAATTAAGACTTATTTTAGTTTAATGAAAGTACTAAAATCTCATCATTACTAATACTTAAGTCAATTTAGAGAGTAAAATGAGATTAGATGATTTTAAATTAAAATTAAATAAAATATTATTAAAATATTATTTTTTAATATTATTATTTTTAAATTTTAAAAAATTGAATTATTTATTATATTTTGTATAAAAATTTAGAAAAATTATAATAATAAGATAAAATGAAATGAAACCGTTTATATATCTAAACGAGATTTTAAACTAAACAAGTAATATAAGAATCTATGTTTTATAAAAATTAGGTGGAAAATGATCAATTTATCGCAATTTAATTTGAAATTTTATGTTCTGTACACTAATTTATTTATCTTTGAAAATATGAATTCCACAAAACTCGTAGATATATAGACTCACTTGCAGCATGTAGTACTTACTGTTACTGATGCCTGTGGTTGCAGAGAGAGTGTGTTTTTGGGCTGGCAATCCCTGTCATGCGTTATGTTGTGCTGATGCAATGAACCCAGGGGCAAGTGGGTGGAGCTAAAATTTTAAAAAATGACATAGTGGGCTTCTCTGTTATATATATTATTATATATTGCATCCCCTGCTACCGATTTTATTTATTTGGGCTGGCCCATTTATGACACGAAAACGGAAAAACTTAATTTTGTTTGCACTTCAATTGAATTGGGCCGTACTATTATTTAAACTGATCCATAGAACAAGACTTTACACGCACCGAAAGATGGCTGGTTTGTTTTCAGAAAACTCTCATCTCATCTCAATTTCATCATTACATTTTTTTCAATTCCAATACAAAATAAAACAAACAATTCAACTTTTTCAAATTCATCTCATCTTCTCTCACCTAATCATTACAACTTTTTCAAATTCTAATACAAAATAAAATAAACAATTCATCTCATCTTAAAAGTTTTCATCTCATCTCATCTCCGAAAATAAACGAGACAACACTGCACGTGCCGTGTTCTTTGCTTCCATCATTATTGAGCTAATTCCTATATATGTAATTATAATAGGCTTTGGCCCCCTATATATTGATTCAATATATATAAGTTATCAAGCAAACGTCTCCTCAATTTTGAAGTTAATATTGGGAATGAGATGAAATATACAATAAATATTATAAGATAATCACACGTGATTACCTTCCACGATGATGTACTTACGAGATTTTGAAAAGCTTAAGGTCTCGTTTGTTTTCGAAAAACATCTCATCTCATCTCAATTTTATCATTACACTTTTTTCAATTTCAATATAAAATAAAATAAATAATTTAACTTTTTCAAATTTATCTTATCTTCTCTCATTTAATTATTATAATTTTTTTAAATTTTAATATAAAATAAAATAAATAATTTATCTTATTTTAAAATTTTTATTTCATCTCATTTTCAAAAACAAACGAGAATCATGAATTAATTACGTGCATGAGTTGCTCTTGTTGGATTGCAAAAATATCATCGTGCAGTATCCATCCGTGCATTTAATATTCGATCTTCACTGAGGGATCGATCATGATCAGTCAAACCTCTTACTTAGGACGTGATGTATGTTGTCGAGAAGTACGTGTGGACGAGATGGTCCTAATTTATAATTTTGAAATGTATGGTCTAATCGACTTTGTCACTTCATAGTTTGTTGGAAATATTGCATTATGCATGCACGCACTCAACCACAACCATTCATCGAGCAGTATGCCATTAACTAGTCTGACGCTAGCCATAGTTAGCTAGCTGTCTACGTCTCAGTCGTGAAGCACATGCATGCATTACGGTACACGTACATGCATACATTAATTACCATAACACCATTCACATGGTTTGCTTGTCAGATTAGCTGACTGCGTATAACGTACCGGCGGCCAATGTGCACGCGAAACATGATATTTTATTCGTTTAATTTCTCGTACATATACGTGTCGTCTAATTAGATGGAATGAATGAGAATTGAGTTGAAAGGATATTCGACAGGCAGCCAAGTTTCCGATCTGATCATATCAACTGAGATTTTGGACATATTTCTATTCAATATTTAGCTGAACTTGGTGGAGTTTGACGTGAATCATGTACTAAATTTATGAAATATCATGTGTACATAAATATATATATATATACATATAAAAAAGTTTTATATATCATATTTTTATTTTATTTTTATTATATAAGATGTAATATATTTATAATAATAATTAAATGATAATTTGGAGAGTAGTAATGGCCTGAGCAGATACTCTGACCCATAGGAAATAACGACCTATGAAAACCACAAAACTAATTAACCTAGGAGAAAAATCCCAACATTATTGCGTTTTTTGCGCGATAAAAGACAGCCACGTACTTAAACAGCACATCATTTTATTCTTTAATAAGAATGAGAAAATTGAGTAATTAACTCGATCACGGCTATTTTTCCACCTGCATCAATGCCTGCCGCGCAGGTCGACCCACGTGAAACTCGTGTGAATCCCTGGAGCAATTAAAGAGTAAGGGATGATTTAGTTACATAAAATCAATCCACTCATCTCATATTATATAATTATTATAATTTTTTTAAACTCTCATATAAAATATAATAAGAATAATTTTACATATAATTATAAAATATATAAACTACACGTAACCACTTTAAAAAAAAATAGTATCTACTATATATTAAAAAATTAATTTTTTTAATGTAGATCTCATATTTTATTAACTTTGTTCAAAGTGATTAGGTGGTAGTTAGACAATTTACAGTTATAAATATATTTTCTCGTATAATAAATAATTTAATTTTTTAAATTTTAAAATAAAAATAATATTAAAAATTTATATTATAATAATATATTATTCAATTTTTAACAAAATATCTCTCATCTAACCTACGTAACAAACGAGAAATTGTGCAACCACAAGACACAAATAATAATTCTTACATTAATTTCTTCTTTTATTAATAGAAGCGATCACATTATTCATGGATGCATAAGTTGTGGCTAAGAAGAGTCTTCTGACAATTAAGAGCCGTTTGGATTTGGAGAAGAGTTGAGATAGTTTGTAAATAGTAAAATAAGATATTTTATGAATATTATTTTTTAATATTATTATTATTTTAAGATTTAAAAAAGTAGATTATTTATTATTTTTTGTGTATAAATTTGAGAAGATACTTTTAGATTTGAAAAAGTTAGATTGTTTATTATATTTTGATATAGGAATTTGGAAAAATTCTTTTGGGATTTGAAAAAAATTATTATATTTTATGTAAGAATTTTAAAAAATTATAATGATAAAGATGAGATGAATTGAGATAGGTTGAAGAAAGTTTTGAAAACAAACAACCCTAAGGTATTCTACTTGGCAGTTGGGCGGGCTCAATGATAAAAGGCCATTTAGGCCAGTGCCTAACCTCCACGCTAGGGGTGGCAATATGTGACACGACCCGTTAACTCAATACGAACATAACACGATAAAAGCAGGTTAGGGTTTAGCCTTAATGGATTCGGGTCAAAACGGGTTGACTCATTAAGACACGATTGCTTAACGGGTTGATAACGGGTCAATCTATTTTGACCCGTTATAATCCGTTAAGAAAGTTGAAGTTACAATTATACTTTTATATTTAAAAATAAAATTGTTGAAATTTTAATTTCGATATTTTTATTCTTTAGAATTGTAATTTTGGACTTGTAATTAGTTTTATATTTTTTATAGATATTGTGATTTTAATATTTATATAAAATTATGCTAAACTTAATTAGGTTAAACGGGTTAATTTCGGGTCTGTTCAAGCCATTTGCATAAACGGATCAAAACATGTCGACACGACACGACCCGTTATGTCAACGGGTTAGGTTAGGGTTTGAGATTTTGACACGATAAGTTTAATGGGTCAGGTTAAGGTTGACCTATATAATATAATATATATGTCTTGACACGACACGAACACAACCCGTTAACACGATTTGATTTTTAATTTTTTTTATAAGTAGTATAATGAATTATTTATATTTTAAATATTTTTTATAAGATCTTATTAAATTGAGACATAAAATCTACATTAAAATCTCGTTTTAAATTATTGTTGTAAATATAAATTTACAAAAACTACGTTTCAATATTTTAAATAAAATCGCATTTTATTAAAATTTTTAAAAATACTCAATAAAATATATTGCAATTACGAATGAATCAAAACTTCAATTTGTATTCAGCCTTTGCTGCTTGGCAGTATTAGGACAAGTGGGGCCCGTCTTGAAGACTTTAAAGTCAGTCACTCCTCCAAGTCAAGAATGGGAGAGGTGACCATTGAGTGGAGCATCGATCTCCATGCACCTGATAATTAATTTGTAAGTTCCATCACGTCTCTTAAGGGTACGTTTGGTTGTTGAAATGAGTTGAGTTGAGTTTAGATAATAAAATATTATTAAAATATTATTTTTAAATATTTTTATTATTTTAAAATTTGAAAAAGTTGAATTATTTATTATATTTTGTGTTGAAATTGAAAAAATTGTAATGATAAATGAGATGAGATGAGTTTGGTTAAGTAACCAAACGAAGCAGACACCTACTTCGTCCGCAATATGCATGCATTGGCCAGGCCTAGTACGATATATTGGCATATTGTTGTGTAAACCAGGGCCTACATGCTTTCAATTTAGTGAATTAATATCCCATATCCCATAATTCAGGGTTGGTTGGAACTTTGGACGGCCAGAATCTGGTCTGTAAAGATTTTTTTTTGGGGATTAGATTTCATCTCTATTTTATCTATAAATTTTAAATTCATTTCAAATATTTTGACATAAATAATATAATTATTTATTAAATTTTAAAAAATTAAAATTATCTCATCTTATCTTACTATAAAAAAAAATATATATCTTTATAAATGATCTCATATCATCTTAACTCAACAAATCTTATTATTATTCAAAACATCTTATCTCATCTGAACTGTCTATCTAAACTGGGTTTTAATTTCCTATTTTGTTCAATTCTAGATATTAGCTTTCAATAATAAAATTTAAAACTTTGAAAACTTTTCATCTTATTATTACAACTTTTTCAAATTCTTCTATAAAATAAAATAAATAATTTAATTTTTTTAAATCTCAAAATAAAAATATTAATAAAAAATATATTCTAATAATATTTTATTTAACTTTTTAACTTTAATCTCAATTTATCTCATTTCTAAAACCAAATAATACATTCAAACCATCATAAGCTTCCCAATGTAAGGGCACTAGCATTGGCTTGGCCAAAGTTAAAGATTGGCTAAAATTTAGATAATATGTACTAAAAATACTCCACATTGGATTGACCAAGTCTAAAATAAAATAGACTTTTGCTATAGTGATTGGCCAAAGATGGAGAATCACTATTGATTCACCAAATATTAAAATATTAATTTCTCACTTTAAGAAAAAATTAAAATATTAGTTTCTCATTCTAATAAAAATACTATTTGGTTTGTAATTAATAAATTTAGATAGAAATTTAGATGAGTTTAATCAATATTTTTTATTATTAACATTAAATGACTTTTAAAAATATAAATTTTTTAATATAAATTTAATTAGAATATAATTATTATTAATATTCAATTGATAGAATTATAAAATGTGATACAAATAAATTAAATAAAAAAATTATTAATTTAATAATATTTTATTATTATATAGAGAGTAAATAACTAATCCAATGTGGGGATTGAATGTAAATAGAATAGACAAATGTAAAAAGGTGTGATATTGATTAAAATTTAGAAATGCATTTGGCCAAACCAATACTAGTGCTCTAAAACCATTGAAGTCATGAACAGTCCCAAACTTCCTATTATACCCCCATAAAATGTTTTGCACGAACGCAGATTGGAAACGTCACTACAACAAAAATAACATTTTGGGACGATTTTATTTTGGGACGGAATAAAAATCGTCCCAAAAAGTGAGATTTAGGGACGAATTTTAATTTTCGTCCCAAAAAAAGTTTTCCGTTCGAACGCATAATAAAATCGTTCGAACGTTATATTTAGGGACGAAAGATTGCGTCCCTAAAAATGGAAACGTTCGAACAGTGACGATTAAGAGTTCGAACGTATAACTCACCGTTCGAACGGTGAGCATTTTTTTAAAAAAAAGAGAATTATATTTATATTAACTAGTAATTATAATAAATATATTGATTAAATAATATGAATAATATAAATCAATGATTAGTTCAGGAAATATAAAATAAGACTATTTCATAAATAAATAGTGAATTTACAAAATATTAAATATTGTCCATTCTAAAAATAAAAGAAAAAATAAATAAAATATAGAAAATACTAAGATCCCAACTCTCTGCACAGATCCTCGACTGCATCTAAACGTTCCTCTATCTGTGTCAGTCGAGTACTAATGGTGATCTGAGTCGCAGACATGGCATCAACCCTCGTACGTAACTCAGAGATGCTACCAATAATCTCAGTACGAAAATCAGACATAGCAGAACGGACCTCAGTACGCACTGCATCAATCAGCGCTGATGTCTGTCCGCTGATCGCTGCACGCACGATCTCAGCCATGTCCTCACGTGCAGCGCTATGTACTGATGCCTCGACCTGTGGTCCATGATCTCCTGGCTGTGCATCTCTCTGAGGATCAACTGGGTCTGGATGCTGCCCACGAAGACGCAGTCTCGAGTGTCCTGTACTGCGTGAGAGGGTAGTGCTGTTGATCGGTCCCATCGGCTGCCGTTTACGCTCGGCAATATCAGGCACAACACCAGCAAATAATAGATATCGGGTGATCAGGATCCCGAATGGTAGTATATCTGTAGAAATGTACCGGGACTCTGATCGAATCCTATCAAATATATATCCCACCAAATCAATAGGAATGCCACGAGCAACCCGTATCATAAATTTTGTCCGCTCAATGCCAACCTCTGTTTTGTGCTGCCGAGGGTCGATGTTGTTGGCGATTATCAAATTCAGGATCTTGAAGAACGAGGATAGATCTGCCTGCTTGATGCTCTTCGTCCCGTCATACAGGGGAGCATCTGGACCAACAACCAAATCCCTCACCTCATGATCAGCAATGAGGTCGATCTCATCTGTATAATGGAACGATGCATCCTCCTCAGCTGTCTCATCCTCAACTGAAGGATCAGACTCTCTAGGCACCATGTTCGGATATGCATCTGGCAGCCTAGGAATATGAAGATGCTCAGATAGTCGATCCCGTGAAAATACAATCGGAACTCCTCGGACAGACATGCTATATGCCCCTCCATCATCTGGGCTGCCACTACCGAGCTCTCTATAGAACTCAGAAACAATGTCGATATAAGCGATAGTCTCAAATGAGTCATCTGGACTATCTAAGATAGGTCCCCAACCACGATCTCTGAAAACTGACGGCAGGGAATGACCCTCCCAGACAAGACTCTCAAAGTCAGAAAGTTTCACCTGTCGCTCAAGTGAAACAGTCCTCTCCCTAGCAGGAGTACTAGTGCTAGTCTCTGCCTGGCTACGTCGCTTACGTCCCGTCCTAGAAGAAGACATAATAATGAACCTGAAATTTACAATTAATTATTAACTCATCAATACAATATTAATAATAAAAATATTTAATAAAATGTTATTAAATGCTATATTAATTTAATTATAAAATAAGACATATTCTTGCTAAGAAATAATAGAACAACAATAGTGAATAAAAATACACATAATTTATACCGTGTGAACGTGTGAAATGTATGTTTGGCTAATACCTTAGCATGTTTGGCCAAATTAAGTGTAATTAATTTGTTTGGCAAGTACAGTTCGAACGTTCAAAACCACGTTCGAACGGTATAGACCATTACCGTTCGAACGTGTAAAAATACGTTCGAACGTGATAAATGTAATTTCTGTTTGGCAGAAACCGTTCGAACTCTTTAACCACGTTCGAACGGATTAACCTTTTTTGCTAGTACCGTTCGAACGGGCTAAATGTAATTCACGTTTGGCTAAAACCGTTCGAACTCTTAATAAACGTTCGAACGGATTAGCCTGTTTGGATATAACCGTTCGAACTAAATAAAAGACGTTCGAACGAGTTAAATGGAATTGCTGTTTGGCTAGTACCGTTCGAACGACCATACAAGTCGTTCGAACGGTACTGAGTCGACTCAGCCATTGAAATCCATGGAATCCTTCGATTCTTTGGATTTCTCAACAAACAAAACTAAACTAAACAAAATAAACCTTCCTAGTATAGATTTAAACAAATCTACGGTGAGTATTGATGGATAAATTGATTTATCCTAATTTAAACCAATAATCCATAAAAACTTAAATTTAAACGGTAAAATAGTTAGAACATACCGGTGAACGGGGGTTGGAGGCTTCGAGCGGGCACTATTCACGACGGCAACGACGGCGTTAAACGGCGGAGATGGCGGTTTTTAGGGACGGTTTTAAGTTTTGGTGGGATTGTGCGATGGAAATGACCGACGGGGAGGAGTTAAATATACAGTATCGTTCGAACGGTTAGTTTATCCGTTCGAACTTATATTTTATGGGTTCGAACGTTTATGTTTAACCGTTTGAACGTTTTTCGTCATATATTATATATATTTTTATATTTTAGAATTTATCTTATTATAGATTTATTGTAATATATATTATTATATATAACACTAGTGATTGCTGTATATATATTTATATATATATATAAATATATGATGTCCATAATTAATAAATATAAATAGTACTATATATTCATGTATTACTATAAATAGTACTAACATTATAATAAAGTACTAATATACTATTACTTTAATGTATTACTAAAATGTATCATATATATTATAATATATATACTAATATGTGTCATATTATATATTGAAATATATATACTATAATTAATAAATTTAATTAGTACTATATATTCATATAAGTAACTATATTAGTATGTTAGTAATCTAATTAAATGATACTAGTGATTGTTGAATATAGTAATTATTGAATATGATTGAATATGATATTACTGTGTTCGTAAACTATATTATATTCTAATATGTCTATATATATTAGAACTATTATTTTATGTAATAGTATAATGTTGATGATTAATATTCATAAAAATTTAGCAATGGTTCGAACTGTAAATAATTAGGGTTCGAACGGTTTGATATGAATCATTCCACGTTCGAACGTTATGTCTATTACGTTCGAACGTGAAACTTTAGGAGGGAAATTTCCCGCTAATTGGTTATACGTTCGAACGGTTTGTAAGTAAAGTTCGAACGGTAAACTTTAGGAGGGAATTTTTCCCGCTTCATGGTTTCCAGTTCGAACGGTTTGTAAGTAACCGTTCGAACGGGAAACTTTATTCAAATGTTGATTACAGATCTCAGAAATTAGAATCTCCCCCTTCTCCCACTCTCATTCTCTCACAAATAAAGTTGCGTCATTCTCTCTCAATCTAGTCTCAACACATTATAGGTATGTTTTTTTTAATATTTTTACTTTCTCATACATCCTTACTTTGTTGAAAATTTGTTAAAATTCTTTGATATTGTTATTGGAATTCTTTGATATTATTATGTTGTTTGAGTGTTGTTACTACTATATTAGAATTCTTTGATATTGTTGTATTGTTACTATGTTGTTACTACTATATTGGAATTCTTTTGGAAAATTGTTCATCTATTTTTCGTAGTTCATCTGTTCTCCGTAGTTGAAGGAGATTGGAAATCTGGAACGAACACGTTCGAACGTTTCAGACGTTCCGTTCGAACGTATATTCCGTTCGAACGGTTATTAAACCGAGTTCGAACGGGAAACTTAGGAGGGACTTTTTCCCGCTTCAGGGTTTCCAGTTCGAACGGTTTGTAAGTAACCGTTCGAACGGGAAACTTTATTCAAATGTTGATTACAGATCTCAGAAATTAGAATCTCCCCCTTCTCCCACTCTCATTCTCTCACAAATAAAGTTGCTTCATTCTCTCTTAATCTAGTCTCAACACATTATAGGTACGTTTTTTTTAATATTTTTACTTTCTCATACATCCTTACTTTGTTGAAAATTTGTTAAAATTCTTTGATATTGTTATTGGAATTCTTTGATATTATATTATGTTGTTACTGTATTGTTACTATTATATTAGAATTTGCTTGATATTGTTGTATTGTTACTATGTTGTTACTACTATATTAGAATTATTTTGAAAAATTGTTCATAGTTCATCTGTTCTCCGTAGTTGAAGGAGATTGGAGATCTGGAAGGAAAACGTTCGAACGTTTCAGACTTTCCGTTCGAACGCATATTACGTTCGAACGGTTTGATTTTACGTTCGAACGTAATAATACAGTTTTTAATACACAAACAACCCAAACCAAAACACAATACACAAACAAACCAAAATACAATCAAACTGAGAAAAATATTAACTGCAAAAGATAGGCCGTCCACCCTAGTAATCTGAGAAAAATTTGAGACGCTTGGTCGGCTAAGGTCATATTTTGGTTAGATTTTGGAGTGTTCGGTGAAGAGTCAAGAGGTTAATGACTTCTTGTTGATATTCTTATAATCAAAATCACATGGAGCTCTCTTTTATTTCCTTTTTCCGATTTGAAACTTATCATTGAAATTGAAGACCCTCATTTCATGCAAGTAACTCAATCCAATCCCAACTACACTCAAACTAAAACTATTATTTCTATTACTTTTTGTGGAGTTGCTTTGTAGTAGGGATTTTAAACCTTACGTTCGAACGGGTTATGTTTTACGTTCGAACGGCATGGTTCAAAAGTCATAATTAATACATAATTATTATGAAACCAACAACAACAAATCATAGGAATGCATAAAAACCATAGGATTGCATAGAAATGGTTCAAAAGTCATAGGAATATAATACAAACCATAGAAACCATAGGAATGCATAGAAATATATAAAGTCATAGGATTTATTTAGAAATAAATCCAACCGCAACTAACTCTTCAAATAAAGCATTAATTCTTGCATTTTCCTCAGGCTTGAGTAGTGAACTTCCAGAATTTGGTAGTGAACTTTTCGTCATCTCATTGGTAGGAAACTGACTTTGGACATCATGAGTTGGATTTGTATTGACAGAAGGATATGATAGACAACTTGGTTCTGTCTCCTTCATTGAAGTTGCTAGTTGAGTTTGTAGATTTACAACCTGTAGAAAACAAAGTAGAATGTCATAAGAGACAGAGCAAACAAAGTAGAAAACAAAGTAGAATGTCATAAGAGAACCTGCTGTTGAAGAGCAAAAATAACTGAGAAAATGCCATTGATAGGATCTTCAAGTCTAGCTTGCGCTTCATATATAAGTGTGGTAGACGCTTCATAACGCTTATTGACCGGGATGCGAGTAAGAATCCTCGCTGCATTACCTGCTCCGAAAATCTTATGAACGGCACCAAATTGGATATATCCGAGTGGACCACTGAAATAAGGAAAAAAAATACATAAATCACGTGTACATTTTCTTCTAAGAAATTTGCATGCTTCACAAGGAGATTGAGAAACCCTGGGCATGATGTACAATTGGGAGTGATTGGTGCTCACCAAGCATTTGGGGTTTAATGTATATAAACGGATGCCTCAGATAGCATTTGGCTGTCAATTATTGATAGGAAAACATTTGCCTCAGATAGCATTTGTCTCGAGCCCACCAAAAGAATTGATGGATAAAAGATACCATCCGTTCGAGACAAATGTTTGTTGAACGGATGGTATCGATGAGGGCTCATCAGTGGTCAATGAAGACCACTGATGAGACTGATTGGTGGAAAACACACCATAAAACCCGGGCATAAATTTGAGGCATAAATTTGGCCTCAAGCCCACCAAAAGAATTGATGGATAAAAGATACCATCCGTTCGAGACAAATGTTTGTTGAACGGATGGTATCGATGAGGGCTCATCAGTGGTCAATGAAGACCACTGATGAGACTGATTGGTGGAAAACACACCATAAAACCCGGGCATAAATTTGAGGCATAAATTTGGCCTCGAGCCCACCAAAAGAAATGATGAAGATATCCGTATATTCTGCCTCGAGCCTACCAACATTTCTCTTCAACGGACATTTCTCTCAACTCACATTTCTCTCAACTCAACACCGATTGCTCTCAACTCACATTTCTCTCAACTCACCACCAATTGCTCTCAACTCACATTTCTATCAACAGTCTTAAGTCTCTCAACTCACCACCACAATTGCTCTCAACTCACATTTCTCTTCAATTGAAATGGCTGGCTTTCGTCCTTCTAATATTTTACCTAATTTAAATCGAGCACCATATTTTCCACAAACATTAATCTTCACTCCGGACGCTATCAATGCCATGATAGCGACAGATAACTATTTCTTACACAAGAGCGATGCTGAGGTCGTGGATGGAGCGAAAGTGATGACATCTCAATATGCAGCTATTGTAACTACCATGAGCCGAAGGTTACTCCTCAGGGTAAGTGAGATAGAGATGCTTAAAAAACAAGTAAGTGAATTGGAGAGTAAGTTTGCAAAAAAACGAAAAAGCAAACAAATATTAAAAAGAGAAAATAAGAGGTTAAAGATATCCATGGATTTGTATGCGAATTGTTTGGAACCAAAAGTAGCAGTGCTGGAGAGTATGCGAAAACAAATAGATGAACCATCAGTAGCAGAGCTGGAGAGTATGCGAAAACAAATAGAGATGCCATCAGTAGCAGAGCTGGAGAGTATGCGAAAACAAATCCTGATGCCATCAGTAGCAGAGCTGGAGAGTAGTTCAAAAGTAGCAGAGCTGGAGAAGGAATATGGAGGGAATGTCCTCAACTCTGAGGACATTGCGATCAGCCCTCCTCAACTTTTGCTTGGACCACCCTGAATTTGCTTGATTTATGTTTTGATATATGTATGGACCACCCTAAATTTGCTTGATTTATGTTTTGATATATGTATGGACCACCCTGGATTTGCTTGATTTACGTTTTGATATATGTATGGACCACCCTGGATTTGCTTGATTTACGTTTAAATATATGTATGGATTGTATGTTTTATGTTTTCCAATATTTATGTTTTATGTATGGATTGTATGTTTAAATATCTGCATTTCCAATATTTATTTTATTTTATGTTTTGATATATGATGCAATAGGATATTAGCCATGGATAAGAGTTGGATGCGAGTTAGAGATCGGTTGGGTGAGGATTATAATGTATACGCCCAAGGAGTTAAGAAATTTTTGGAGTTTGCATCATGTACAATTGGGAGTGATGGTCGTATTAGATGTCCATGCCGAAATTGCAAGAATTTACGTTCTCATAAGATAGAGTTGGTGAAAGAGCATTTGTTTGTTAAAGGTATTGACCAAGGTTATACTGATTGGGTCTTACATGGAGAACCGTTTCCAACATCATTCGAAAACATCGATGAAGATGTACATGTAGATGATGTTGGTGACGATCCATCAGAAGACATGGAGCAAATGTTGGGCGACATTAGTATGGGAGTGTGTATGGATGAAAGTGGAACAGATCCATATAATTCAAATGATTCATTCCATAGCAAATTTACCCGCTTATGGAATGATTCACAACGTGAGTTATATCCAGGGTGTAGAAGACATAGTAAATTATCTTTTACAGTTAGACTACTTCATATAAAATCCATGTGCCGAATATCCATTAAGGCTGTCAATATGTTGCTGGAGCTGTTTGGAGAGGCACTTCCATCAGACAATATTTTACCTCGCAACTTCTACGAAGCAAAACAGTTGAAAAAAGGACTCGGATTTGATTACAATCTAATACATGCATGTAATAATGATTGTGTATTATTTTGGCGAGAGAATGAGCAGTTGAACTCATGTCCTATTTGCCATGAATCAAGATGGACAACTGAGAAGCAGAATGTGCCGCGGAAGGTTGTACGTCACTTTCCATTGATACCTAGATTACAACGATTATTTATGTCACGTTCAACGGCTGTGGATATGACATGGCACTCATCATCTAGAGTCAAGAATGATAATGTCATGTCACATCCTGCAGACTCTCAAGTTTGGAAGGAATTTGACTTGGAACACCCATGGTTTGCTGAAGAACCTCGGAATGTTCGACTTGGGTTAGCAACAGATGGATTTAATCCATTTGGAAACATGAGTACTAGTCATAGTACTTGGCCAGTTGTACTTATGCCGTATAATCTACCACCGTGGAAGTGTATGAAAGATCCATATTTCATGATGAGTTTACTCATTCCAGGTCCAAAATCACCTGGAAATGACATAGACATACACATGCAGCCACTGATAGCAGAATTGAAAGATTTGTGGGAGAATGGAGTATTAACATTTGATTCATCCTCAGGCAAGTCATTTAAGATGCATGCTGCGGTCTTATGGACAATAAATGATTTTCCTGCTTATGGAAACTTATCAGGTTGGAGCACTAAGGGGAAATTGGCATGTCCGACTTGTAACAAATATACCCAATCTGAATGGCTTACGTATGGGAAGAAATTATGCTTCATGGGTCATCGTCGATTTTTACCTGGTGACCATAAATGGCGTAGAAATTGTAGGATGTTTAATGGTTCTGTTGAATGGGGGCACCCTCCACCATTCTTGTCTGGCGACGATATTATTGCACAGTTTGCGAATGTCGGAAGTAATGATTTTGGTAAAAAACAACGGAAGAGAAAACGAGGTGCATTAGAGTTGAATTGGACAAAGAAGAGCATATTTTTTGAACTACCCTACTGGTCAACGTTAAAATTGCGGCATAGTCTCGATGTTATGCATATTGAAAAAAATATATGCGAGTCCGTGTTAGGAACGTTGATGTCAATTGAAGGTAAAACGAAAGATAATATAAACTCACGGAAAGATCTAAAACGGTTGGGAATTAGACCGCAAATGCACTTGCAACAAAATGGCTTGTCTGTTTACATGCCAATTGGATGGTATACATTGTCAAGGAATGAAAGGGCTACATTTTGTGAGTGGTTGCAGAAAATTAAATTACCAGATGGATATGCCTCGAATCTAACAAGGTGTGTGCGAACGAATGATTGGAAAATTACTGGACTAAAAAGTCATGATTGTCATGTATTTTTACAACGTATATTGCCTGTTGGAATCCGTGGATTTTTGACTAGAGATGTGCGGGTTGCATTAATTGAGTTGGGTGCCTTTTTTAAAAATTTATGTGCGAGAACGTTGAACTTGGAAGTTTTGGATCTTATGGAACGAGAAATCGCACTAATATTGTGTAAGTTGGAGAGTATTTACCCACCTTCATTTTTTGACATCATGGTTCACTTAGCCATCCATTTGCCACGTGAAGCTCGACTTGCAGGACCAGTCCAATATAGGTGGATGTATCCTATTGAACGATTTCTTGGAAAGTTGAAACGCACAGTGGGTAATAAGGCCCGTCCAGAAGGATCAATTGCAGAAACATATATTGATGATGAGTGGCATACATTCTGTTCCAAATACTTCCATGGGGTTGACACAAGATTTGATCGGCCAGAAAGAAATTTTGATGTTGACCAAGCAAGACAACGGAATGAATTTTCTGTATTTTCCCAACAGGTACGTCCACTTGGTGCTCAGGGTGGTTATGATTTGTGTGAACGAGAATTTGAGAAAGCTCAATGGTACGTGCTAAATAATTGCCCAGAGATAGAGAGCCACTTGAAGTAAGTTTAAATTAATTGTTAATTAATCATTGAATTTACTTATTAAACATTTATATAAACATACTTATTATTGGTAATTTTTAATTTTAGTGATCATATTAACATGCTCAAAGAATTGGGAGTAAATGCTATAGACCTGAGACATGAACAGGAGTTCCCGAAATGGTTCGAACAACGGGTAATGACATTAATATCATATTGTAAATTTATTAGTTATTAAAATATTACTATTGTTAACGGTTGAATGTTTATACTTTATTTAATATGTAGGTTGTACAAATGCATGCAAGTAATCAGAACAATATATCAGACGAACTATATGCACTGGCGTGTGGTCCCTCAAGACGTGCTGCTCGATATTCTGCATGTATTTCTCGAGGAAGTAGGTATCACACAATTGATCGAGAACTTTATAGGAAAACACAAAATAGTGGTGTCCTTGTCGAAGGAAGTCATGATGGAGACAATATTGATTTCTATGGAGTTATCGTAGATATAATCGGATTGAGATATGTGGGGGAGCTTGTGGTTTATATATTTAAGTGTGATTGGTGGGATTTAAGCAATTCTCGAAGAGGAAAATGCCAGGATGAATATTTTCTGAGTATTAATACATCAAAGAAATGGTATGAAGATGATCCTTTTATTTTGGCTTCCCAAGCATCTCAAGTATTCTATTTAGACGATCCACAGTTAGGAAATCAATGGCAAGTAGTACAAAAATTTTCTCCTAGAAATATTTATGACGTTATCCCTGAGGCGAAGGGACAAGATGAAGAAGACGATGATACCTCTACTCAAGAAGCATACCAAGAGAGTCAACCTGCCTTTAACTTATTTGTAGATTTGAGCCAGTATGAGATGATCCCATTACATAGGGAAGATATTGAGGCTGATATAGTTGAGACGACAGTTGATCAAAGTGTTGAGTCATCTGAAGTATCTATAGATGATGAGACTGAATCTATAGATGAAACTGATACAGATGATTGACCAGTTTGTGTTCACATTATACAGTATCTCGCAATTATGCCACCAAAGAGGAAGGAAGTTCCCATCCCATCTCCACCTGTTTCTAGCTCTCCGTCTGACTTGCTATTAGAGACAAACTCTACGGAACAAGGTAAATAGCTACTACTCATTTTTTCAATTAAGATATATGCTAATTGATACGGGGTAAATAACTAATATTATTTTATAGAGATAACAGTACAATCTCGTCGTGGACGAGGCATTACTAGAGGTGTGACATTGGAGAAATATCGTAAAGTAGGTAAGATTAAGGTTAACATTCTTGATGAACATACCGGAGGCCAGGGACAGCAGGCAGCTTGGCTTGCATCACATGTGGGTGCTCTTACACGGACTTATGCACCTTTGGCTACGAGTTCATGGCATAAAGTCCCCAAAGAGGCGAAAGAGGTTATAAAAAAGCGTTGTTTGGTACGTAATATTTAAATAATAAATTTATATGGATATTATTTAATATTCTAAATGATAATGTCTTTGTATATATACTCTTTTAAGGATGACTTTGAACTAAATTATGGTCGGAGAGAGGAGCTTAAGACTGTTGAAGAGTTGATGTGTAATGCATTCCGCAAGTATAAGGCGAGGTGTCATGAGCATTACAAGAAGTACGAGAACAAGGAAGAAGCACGTGAGCATCCTTTTCAGGATGTCCGACCTGAAGAATGGAAAAAACTTTGTGACATGTTTGATGATCCATCATATAAGGTAAAATAAATAAATTATTTATGTATCATATTTATAATTTTCACTTACTAACTTTTACAATTTCTATGCAGGAACGAAGTTCTATAAACAAAATGAATAGATCAAAGTTGAAGATTCATCATCGCGCAGGCTCAAGATCTTTCCATCGCCTCTCTAAGAAATTGGTAATGTATTTTTTTTCTTTTTTTATTCTATATAGTTTGTTTTTAATATTAACTTTATATCTTAACAATTTCTCTTGTAGGAAGCGTCAGACACCAATTATGATCTAACAAAATTATATGCTGCATCACATACTAATAGTAATGGAGAGTGGACTCATCCCGATGCTCGTGAAAATTATGTAAGTATTATATTTTTTTTTAATTAAACATATTTAAATTATTGTGTCAATATTAAACGTATGTGTTTTGTGAAGGATAAAATGCTTGCCATACGTACTGAAGCTGCTTCAGATCATAATTCATCAACAAATGATGTTGAAATTTTTACACAAGTTCTAGGGTCACGTTCAGGATATTTGAGGGGTTTGGGTCGCTGTATAAAACCTTCAAGCTCTTCATCAATGTCAAGCACTACTGCTATTGCGTTAGAAAATGCAAATTCTACGATTCAAGAATTGCTTACAAAACAGCATGAGTTAGAGGCTCAATTGACAAAACAAGCAGAGATGGAGATTACAAAACAACATGAGTTAGAGGCTCAATTGACAAAGCAAGCAGAGATGGAGATGCGCATGAAACAACAAGAAGATGAACAAAGAGAGATGAAGCTTCAAATGCAGATACTTATGCAACAATTCAGGTCTCCAAGCAATTAATTTTCATTAGAAGTGGTTTGCATATTGAACAATTATATATCATGTACTGAGAATTTTATTAGTATTATTAGTATTTTATTGAACAATTTGTATTGTATTTTTAAATTATAAATATCTATTTAGTTCTAAATTAGTATTGATTGTCCATAAAAATAATAACCGTTCGAACACTCATAAACCGTTCGAACGTATTCAAATCGGACATAACCGTTCGAACATAATACATTATCGTTCGAACTGAAAAGTTGCTTGCCGTTCGAACAGAAAATTCACTATCTGCGTTCGATCTTCAATTTATCCGTTCGAACGTTTCTTCATGAATTACCCGTTCGAACGTTATTTACTCCGACCGTTCGAACAGTCACATATGTTCGAACGTTATTTTATATGTTCGAACGGTTTTCCAAGACGAATTTTAATTCGTCCCAAAAAAACATCCGTTCGAACGATTTCGAACGGTCACAGTTAATTTCGTCCCAAAAGATATTTTTTGGGACGAATTTCTGATTTTCGTCCCAAAATATCTTTTGGGACAGTTTTATAGGGACGACCTTGCGACAATTTTTTTTCGTTCCAAAAAATATTTTGGGACGAAATGACAATATTTTGGGATGAAATTTTTCATTCCAAAAAATATAATTTGTTGTAGTGCGTTGGCATCAGATAGTACCCTTGCATGCCGCATGCTGCGTATTTAATTAATAAAATTTTTATGTATAATTATTTTGCTTATTTCTTATACATTTTATTAATTAATGTAATTGGTTTCGTAATTTTTTTAATATAAAATAATTAATTAATTAATTAATCATATTAATAAAGTGTATAAAAAATACGGTGAAAAAGTGAGTGTATATAATAAAATTCATTAATTAATTAAATTCCACGCGTGAAACACATGGCTCCTGAGTCTTTAAGTACTGAACAGCTCTATGGCCTCCAAGCACTGCCTTTAAGCTAGTGGCCAAAAATTACCAAACCGCCTCCTCCCACACATACGTGCAAATTTCGCCATGGCTTCCCTTGTTCATGACCCAAACGGCAGTCATGTCTCGGTACCTAACCAAAACTCAACAACTCCATGCTCTACTTCTTTTGAAGTAGAAACCGTCAGTACTGTTCCAATGCAAAGTAACAGATCATCAGGAGGAAGCGTTGTGAGATCAAGGAGTATGTCGTCGTCGTCGAAGGAGGGTGTTTTCTTGACATGGGAAGACTTGTGGGTGACTGTTCCCAATCGCAAGAGCGGTAGCAGATCAATTCTTGGGGGTGTGACTGGTTATGCTCGACCAGGCGAGCTCCTGGCCATAATGGGTCCTTCTGGTTGTGGCAAGTCTACCCTCCTTGATACATTAGCAGGTAATTACATATCATGTTAATTTATGTGTTTTAACTAGGATCTGAGATGCTTGTCACTTATTTTTTTCAAGCAACATAAATCAATCGAGTATTTATATATAATATATGCATGTGACAAAGTGAAGTATGCAGATTAATGCAAGTCATGCACGTATGTATGGAAGGAAAGCAGCCGATCGAAGAAGAATGCTAAATATTTTCTAGTGCATTAGCTCCATTAGGCTGACGAAAACCAACGAAAAAGATGTCAATATTGTTCCCTAAGTTAATTATACAAAGCCTACCACAAGATGGTCCCACCGCCTAAAGCTACCATATTGGGAGAAAGACACCCAACCGCTCCTTTGATGACTATCGAGACCACGAAATTATAACTCAGAAAAATCCATCCCTAAATATTGTATAATATTTTGTATTTTATGTTGCAGGGAGATTAGGCTCAAACACAAGGCAATCAGGGGATATTCTGATCAATGGCCACAAACAGGCGCTGGCTTTTGGAACGTCGGTACGTAAGAAAAACTTTCATTAAAGACCGATAAATTATTCGTGAGAAAATGTAAAGCTTACTGATATTACTTCAACTTTACCTGATCTTAATTACTTAGGCATACGTAACGCAAGATGACACTCTGATGACAACTTTAACGGTCAGAGAAGCCGTGTACTACTCAGCTCAGCTCCAATTACCAGACTCCATGTCAAAGTCAGACAAGAAGGAGAGAGCAGACGTGACAATCACAGAAATGGGCTTGCAGGATGCCGTGAACACAAGAATCGGTGGGTGGGGAGCCAAAGGCATCAGTGGTGGGCAAAAGAGAAGAGTCAGCATTTGCATAGAGATACTAACACGCCCCAAGCTTCTTTTTCTTGACGAGCCAACAAGTGGACTTGATAGTGCAGCATCATATTATGTGATGAGCAGAATTGCAAGGCTGGATCAAATGGATGGAGTTGGAAGGACCATAATTGCATCCATCCATCAACCCAGCGCTGAAGTCTTCCAACTTTTCAACAATCTCTGCCTTCTGTCTTCAGGGAAAACCGTATATTTTGGTCCTGCTTCCGCAGCAAATGAGGTACGTAGGTACCTTTATATATGTCTCTTATCATGTTTATCATGAAATGTATTTATTTGGTTAAGCTGTAACTATACGTCCTCGATTTCATTTCCATGCAGTTTTTCGCTTCAAATGGCTTTCCCTGCCCGAGTCTACAAAATCCATCTGATCACTTCCTTAAAACCATAAACAAAGATTTTGACCAGGTAAGGGGATTGGTAAAACATTTTCGCTTATATTTGATGTTACTGAAAGAAAAATGAGCACTTGTGAAGAATTATTTGTGATGAGAATGATTATTTACAATAAAAACAGATTTATTTGAGTAGTAATTTTTATAAAAAATAACTGGTCCAGTTTTTTTATACTGTTTCTGTATCTTGTTGAAATGATCTATGGGTGGTTTAATTTGCGCGGACTTGGTTTCATATATGTTTCTGTATATAGGCCGCACAAGCGTCGATCCTTTGATCTTAATCGTATTCGTACAATTATTTACCAAAATCTAGAAAAATAATATTGATTTCCTCTAAAAAATAACTTCAATCATTTGTAGGATCTTGAGAAAGGTTTAGGTGGAGCAGTACCTACAGAGGAAGCAATTAACACTCTTACAAAGGCATATAAATCATCTGAGATTTTCGTACAAGTTCAAAGACAGGTAGCAGAAATATGCAGACAGGTAAGGATCATCAAGCAACCAATTTCGCTAGTAGTATACAGCATCTTTGCCAAATTTTATATATAAAAAAAATCTGGATGACTGAAATCTAATGATTGGTTTCAGGATTGTGGAGCATTTGAGAGGAAGAGATCAAGCCACGCTGGCTTTGTTACTCAGTGTCTTGTTCTTACAAGAAGGTCTTTCGCGAATATGTACCGTGACCTCGGTTACTACTGGCTGCGCCTAGCTATCTATGTTGCCTTGGGTTTGGGCCTAGCAACGGCCTTTTATGATATAGGCTTTAGCAGCGAATCAATAGAGGTGAGAGAGAGATAAAAAAAAAAAAAAAAAATTCAAATAGTGATATATGCAAGTCATTTTTTTTTTAAAAGAAAATTGGATTTCATTATGAAAAAAAAAATCATTTTTTTAGTGGAGTCTATTTTTTATTAAAAATTTACATAAAAATTTATATAAAATTTATACATTTAGGACTTGTCGATAGTATTACTCTATGTAAATTATATATATTTTCTACTAAAACCAACATTAATTAATTATTATACACGTGATCGATCTTAATTTTCAGGCAAGGGGTGCACTAATCATGTTTGTCGCTTCATTCCTAACTTTCATGACCATCGGGGGATTCCCTTCGTTCGTGGAGGACATGAAGGTTTGCTTTGACTCAGTTTTAATCAATAAATTTTACACATATTAATAATTAATGAAAAAGGCAACTAATTCATGTATAAATTGCCATCTGTTTATAATATCAATGTTGTTTTGTCTCCCATACGTTTGTTTATCCAGATATTTGAACGAGAAAGATTAAATGGCCACTATGGCACCGCTGCATTTGTAGTAGGCAATACATTTTCTGCAGTTCCATACCTGGTACTGATATCACTTATTCCCGGAGCAATAACTTATTACCTTCCTGGACTTCATAAGGGAGCTGAACACTTTTTATACTTTGCCATCACCCTATTTGCTTGCATGATGTTAGTTGAGAGCCTGATGATGATTGTTGCAAGCATTTTGCCAAATTTTCTAATGGGTATAATAGTGGGTTCGGGAATTCAAGCGTTTATGATCTTAGGCGGCGGGTTCTTTCGGTTGCCAGGTGATCTTCCAAGACCATTTTGGAAATATCCTTTATACTACATCGCTTTCCACAAGTATGCGTACCAAGGAATGTTCAAGAACGAGTTTGAAGGGTTATCATTTCCGAACAACGTTCAAGGCGGAGGCCGGGCAGCCACCATCAGTGGTGAGCAGATTCTGAGAGACAGATGGCAAGTGGAAAGTGATTATTCCAAGTGGGTAGATCTTGCTATATTGTTCGGAATGGTAGTTTTGTATCGACTTGTGTTCTTGGGCATGATCAAGATCAATGAAAAGATGAAGCCTATTGTAAGAGCTTTATTGTCAGTGCCTTCCAAGAAAACATTAACCCAGGTGATGGTGAATCCCTCTGCTACTCCATCTGCTACACCTTTACATGGGGATCAGATTCAGTCTCATGCGTAGCATGTAATCAATAATTTTAAGAAATAATTAATGAAGCTAGCTCATGTACCATATATATATATGTACATATACTAAGTTTGCTAATTACCACGCACGATTCTTAATTTAAGTAATTAAGATATATCAGTGTCTTCTACTGGCTAGTTTACGCTTCAACGTTTTCTTTCTTTCACTGCAAGCAGCTAAAAGGTCTGAAGAGGTCAAGCTTTTTGAATAGATAATATATATATATATATATCAAGGTATAATAACGAGTGGATTTTTTCTTTTTCGTTTTCATTAATAATTATTAACGCCTGCCTTTTTGTTGAAGGCCGGTGCAATACAACTTTTGTGGTCCATGACGGTTTAGCAGTCCAATTAATAATAATTAGGGTAGAAATGAGATGCATGCAGGCAGTCATGCTCGGAGGTCTTCATCAACACATGATGATGATAAGTACGTACACTACTACATATATTATATCAAAAAATCTTGATCACAAAATTCAACTTTGGTGGGTTTTTTTCCATACAAAATTCAACGATCGATATCCCAAAACTATTGGAGAGAAATATATAAAGTTAAGTGCTAATTCATAATTCATAGATAGAATATCTCAGAAAGATTTTATGAAAGGTATGCTTCAATAATACCAATACCGTACTGGCCTGGCTGATTCTCATTATATACAGAGTTGAAATTACAGATCGTTTGGATGCTAAAAACTGTACAAGGAAATAAAATCAAACAGTAAGGAAAGAAGCTGTACAAGGAAATATGCAGGAGACAATAAAAAAGAATAAAAAAATAAAATTATGTAATATCACGCCTTGAATATTGCGTGTCTAGAGGAGAGTTTTGACTGATCTTGTCACTAGCTAACAATCTCCATCGTCGTTCTTTCGTAATTTTTATATTAGGTAGGTGTGAAAAGGAATAAATTGAAAGAATATTAGACTGATCAATAGTTGGCTATACTAAGTTTGCTAATTACCACCCACGATTCTTAATTTAAGTAATTAAGATATATCAGTGTCTTAATTCTACTGGCTAGTTTATGCTTCAACGTTTTCTTTCTTTCACTGCAAGTAGCTAAAAAGTCTGAAGATCGGGTCAAGCTTTTTGAATAGATATATGAAAAATGATGAAGACACGATATTTTTCATAACATATTTCATAATCATATTTTAAATTAAAAAGTATTATTATAAAATATTATATAAAAGTAATACCACTTTAGAAAAATACTTTCATTTTACAGCATATATTATAAAAAATATTATGTGTATCATTAGTACTCTTTCCTTAATAATTATTAACGCCTGCCTTTTTGTTGGAGGCCGGTGCAATACAACTTTTGTGGTTCATGACGGTTTAGCAGTCCAATTAACAATTAATAATTAGGGTAGAAATGAGGGTATCAAAAAATAATAATAATAATAATAATTAGGGTAGAAATGAGATGCATGTAGGCAGTGCTCGGGCGGAGGCCGTAAGTCTTCGTCAACACATGATGACGATAAGTACACTACATATATATATATATATATATATATATATATTCGTTTAAACTTTGATGGGTTTTTTCCATACAAAATTCAACGATATCCCAAAACCATTGGAGATGCATATATATAGTAAGTGCTAATTCATAATTCATAGATTGAAGAGCCTTGTCAAGTATAAGCGGTTTGGCATATCAAACCGCGTATCAATACTGATATGATTTTTTTTTTATTGAAAAGAAAAATAAAAGAAGAAAATTTTTTAGAGAAGAAGAATGTCCTCTATTTGATAAAAATGATTTTCGTCTTTAATTTTCACTGTTTCATTAAACAAATGTCTTACATGCTAGTATTGGTATGCGATTTGGTATACGAACTTGCTTGCAAGAAGACTTTTTATAGATAGAATATCTCATAAAGATTTTATGAAAGGTATGCTTCAATAATACCAATACCGTGGGCTAATTCTCATTATATACCGAGTTGACATGATTGCAGAGTTTGGAAGCAAGAAAATAAAATCAAACAGTAAGGAAAGAAGCTGTACAAGGAAATATGCAGGAGACAATAAAAAAAATAAAATCATGTAATATCACGCCTTAAATATTGCGTGTCCAGAGAGTTTTGACTCTTGTCACTAACAATCTCCATGGTCGTTCTTTCGTAATTTATATATATGAAGTAGTGTGAAAATGAATAAATTGAAAGAATAGATTGATCAATAGTTGACTACGACCAATATTAATATATATTTATATATATGGTTCTAGAGATACAATATATATAATATGAGAAAATCTTATAAACGGTCCAACCCAAAAAAATAGCCTTCCAATAAAAACGTGCCACGTATGCTTTTCATTGAAGCTATGTTGTGACCGCACTCCAACAAAATCCCAATATCACACTCCAGATTTGTTCTCTTCGTTCCTCCTCTCTCCTTCATTCCCCCTCTCCTACCTACAGCCCCTTGCCCACCCCACTTAGAACAGAATTGCAGCAGCCCCTCGCCCACCCCTTGACAAAAGAAAAAAAAAACGAAATCCCATTGTTGCCCCGAGCTCACCCTCGCGGCCCCTCACCCAACTCTCAGAATCGCAGCAGCCCCTCGCCCTGAAAACGAAATCCCATCAGTGTAGGCGTGAAAAGGAAATTATAAAATAATATATATACGCCCCCATAGGCAGAGATTTAAGAACAAGGTGTGCTTTGCGCTTTGAGAGTGTTGAGAGAGAGAGAGAGAGAGAGAGAGATATTAGTGACTCTTCCACTGAGAGAGAAGTTTTGTAAGGGTTGTTAACTGCGATTTGGTCGAAGTTTTGCAGGCAATAAAGTGAGAGTTCGAGGGAATTAGACACCCCCAGGCTTTGTTTCGTTAATAGCCAAAGAGAGCGTTATTTTTGGGGGTCGAAGTTTCTTTGCTGGTTTGAATATCTCGTCGTTTTTACAGAGAGAAGCTTCTGGTGCGCTGATATAAAAGGAGAGAAACTACACTGTTCAACATAGGCCGTGCTTTTGGGGCGTTTGATCTTCCAGTGCTTTGTTTTTTATTCCTCTATTTTCCCCTTGTGATTGAAGGAAGACAAGGATAGAGATGGAGTGACCCGCTGAAGTATTTCGGGTGTCCAATCGATCTAGTGTAATAAGCTTCAGGCTGGTTTGGTAGACTTGCTGATGTGTTGTAATTCTAACTAAAGGCTAGAGCACTAGTATTAGACTCATCAAATGAGTCCAATCTTTAAAATTTGATGATTTTAACTCTAAAATTTTAGCATTGGATTCACCATATGTCCAAATGTCAAGCTTTTAGCTACAATACATTTTCCTTCATTTTCAAATTTGAAGACTCACTATTCACACTCTATAACTATTATTTTATTTACTTAAATTATTGTTTTCCAATTTTGAGCCACAATATATTTAAATTGAGAAATAATAATGTAAGTATCAAATTAAATTATTAATTAACATATAGTTATTGTAATTGTAAAATATGAAAAAAATAAATTAAAAAAAATATTATTAAAAAAATAATATTATATTATTATTTTGATGAATTTAATGGCTAATCCAATATGGGATTATAGATAGAAGGTTTTGTATTTATGAAAAATATATACTTTTCATCAAATTTTAAAAATAAAAATGATGAATTCAATACTAATATTCTTGAGGCTAAAAAAGCAGTCCGACCGTTCCTAAGCGGACTTGGTATGATATACCCAGCTTGGTCCCAAATTAAAAATTATAATTAATTATTAAGAAGAAACCTTTATCTGGCGGCCAGAAGAAATGCGGTCATGGGTGAGTCACCACGGAAAAAAGCAGTAGCTTGCAGAATATCTTTTTCCAAGTCTTTGTTGCCATTGTTGGCATGCATGCATGGGTTAACTGGTCTTTGTTTCTCTAATTAATACTTCTATATATGTAGGGTATGAATGTATGATATCATTCTGACCACCCTACCTAGCTAAGAAATTCAATTAGGAAGACGAAGTCTTGTTCAAAAAACAAGAAAAAGAAAAGGAAGACGAAGTCGACCAGACAAAAAACCTTGTAATTAATCGAGGAAATTAAGTGAATTATACACTTACGAAAGGATAAAAACCCTTATAGGGAAATTAAGGATAAACATTTACCACGCATGTAAAATTTAAATTAATTACCCAAGTACTTAATATATATAAACAAAAATTTTATGTGCAGTCATTTTTACGTACTTTTTGTGCACTCTATTAATTTGATTGATTGTATCACTTTTTTTTAATATAAAATAACTGTTTTGATCAATTATATTAGTGAAATATACAAATAATATGTAAAAGTAACTGTTTGTAGTGGAACTCATATATAAAATATATAGTATAAGGTTTTGAAAATGAGACCAATAAAAAGGAAGAGCAAACAAAGAAAGAATATTTGATAATTAATGGTCTAAAGAGATCAAGATCCTATAATTATGAAAAGTTGAAAACTCCAGTATAATAAATATTAATGCATTTGCGCACGCGCAGGATCGAAAACAGATCCAATTAGTTTGTTCCCTTAAGCAGATTTAAATCTGAAAAATCTCCTAGATAGGTGTAGTCATGAGTCGACATGCTCTAAGTACCGGTGCTTATAAATTCTGATGATCATGATCTAATGGATTATTTTCATGTTCCATTTATATATATATTCTAATAATTAATAATTAAAAAGGTAAAGTAATATAGAAGTACGTAAATGGAATAAATGATGTCAACTTAGTGACATCATGACTTTAGGAAGCTTCCAACCACTAGACAAAAATTATGGGGCAAGAATAAGATCATCGATCAGGTCAATATTTGTGTATGTACACGTTAAAATCCATCAGTATCTTGTCTTCCATGGCCACCATCTCATGCGTCGTGGCGAAGCAGTAGATGCCCGAGATGTCTTTATATGCAAGTTTTCCCCCGGTCATGATCACTCCATAAAATTAAGCTAAAACTCTCTGATCTCATGGCCTCTCTTCCATGGCCATCTCGTTCAACGCTCCAACCCAACAGTACAAACCCAGAAATCAAGACTGCATTCGAAATGGAAAGTACTGCCATGATCAACATCGTAGTGCAAAACAAAAGTGATGATCAAGAAGATCATGCTGATCTTAACATGAAGCAGCTAATTCGGACTCGTGAGCCTGCAGATGATTATCTGGCCGATGGTGTTTTCTTGACATGGAAGGATCTATGCGTAACTGTTTCCAACGGAAAAAGTGGCACAAAACCGATCCTTGAGAGCCTGACTGGTTATGCCCGACCAGGGGAGCTTCTGGCCATAATGGGTCCTTCCGGTTGTGGCAAGTCTACACTTCTTGATGCATTAGCGGGTAATGACATCAATTCTTAGCTCATGTAATATTTAAGAAACAAAAGTCTATATATATATTTAGATCTCTGCTAAATTGGATGCTTAATTGCCTCCAGTATATATACTAATATTATTGAAGGGAGCCTTCTTTATATAGAAAATTAGTTAATGAAAACTAGAAACTTTGGAGGAAGTCGCTTGTGAAAAAAAGACAGGGTGGTGGAAAAATCTAATTTCTAATCAATTCTTATTTTCATATATAGTATCAAATTATATAGTACCATATTTTCCCTAATTTATTTATTTTTCATGCAATTGTTCTTTTTTACTTCTTGAATGAATTATTAGCTAAAACTGTTCAAAATTTGTAGATAAAAAAATTATTATATAGTTTCAACCGGTAAGTATGTATTTAAAAGAAAATGTTAGTCTATGAATTTTCGTGTATATATAAGGTATAGATGAATTAATTAAGATGTTGATTAGCTAGTATAGCTAGCTAGGGTACTTCATTCTTGAATGCCAAATAATTAAGAATACATGACTCAGCACACACAACACACACACAAACTTTGGAGTGTATATATGATGATCAGTCTCTATCTGTTTGCTATTTAATTTGCAGGATTCTTGTTCATGCTTTCCCTTTTTTTCTTAATTCTTATACTGTTATACATATTCTTTTTCCTTTTAACCTTAGTATGCATGATCATATTCAATGAATGGGATCATATATGGGTTCTACGCGCAATAAGGTCGTCGGTCGTAGTTAGCTAGCTAGTGGACTATGCAATATCCAAGATTTTGGTTTATTTAATCGCGAAGGAATTCAGTGCTAGCTCTTTATAATTGCATGCCGCCGGCCACCGAGAAAATCTAAAGTAGGACTCATCATCGCCAAAGGCATATAATGATCAAAATTTGAGACTCAAGCCACTCACCAAATTAATCGTGTTAGTCAGTCGGATATTGCATGCTGCCGCGAGTCATGATCATGATCTGATTTTGATGAGGTTAGAAACCATTTGCTAAAAAAATATATATGTTGATGATCATGAGTGGTACAGGATCGATCTATCTGTATCTATCAATTATTGACCAAAACGCTGGGGTACGCATGTACTCCAGTGCCTGAGCCACCATATATATTTAGCTGCTGGCAAACATTGTTTGCATGTGCTCGATCGTCTGTATCATGAGGTCGTGATGGAGAGTGGAGACCGAGCTGAATGGAACGACAAAAACAGTACACTGTCTGACATTCTTATCTCTTTAATACTTTCTGATAAATATATATGAAAAAAAGTATACTTGAGACGACGTTCATGATCTTTGACAATTAATGTTTTCCTTCCAAGATTGCTAAAAGACTTGTTGGTCTCTTTTATTAGCTAGTCCTCCATTTGACTTGATGACAATTGGAAATTATAATTTAATATACGGTACTGTACCGTGTATGACTGTGCGTAGTACTTTTACCTGCAAAACTCCAACTTGTTCGATTACTCATCATATTGCAGGGAGGTTGGGTTCAAACACGAGGCAAACAGGAGAGATTCTGATCAATGGTCGTAAGCAGGTCCTGGCTTATGGAACATCGGTATGCAAAGTCGATATAATTATATTATCAAGTCAATTTTGTTGTGCGATAGGCCAGAATCCATACGATCCTGATTTTATTTCTTTAAACAGTGGGAAGACGTAAGACGACGTATGTAATATTGGGGGACCGGTTCATGATAAGCTTGGACTAATTACTTTGTGTGTGTTTCGGTCCAAGTAAACGGTAAAAGTCATTAAATTTGGACCCCCAAAAGGAAAACCTGCATCCATCTGCGTTGTTTGAACTCGACCCAACTATTTACTTGGACCAGAAAGACCCTACCTAACCTACAACACCACGGATCCAACTACTTTGTGGGTGTTTCAGTCCACGTAAACGGTAGAAGTCATTTGAACTCGACCCAACTATTTATTGGGTCAGAAAGCATTAGTCCAAGACTCTACCTAACAAAAATGCCACGGCTCCAAAACACAACCAATACCCTTCTGTGCATCTTCTTTGTTTTCTCAAAATTTTGTCACGTTTCAATTTAATTACAAACAGAAAATTTATTTGGCAAAAACTAAAAATAAAGATTAAAAAATGATTGGATCTTGTCGGGTGGGGTTTCTAATTTAATTGACACAAGTTTATCAGAATGATTACTATAAATTAATGTGAGGTTTTAAGTAGTTTATAATTGGAGAGAAACATAATATATAATATAGAGGATAACAAATTAAAGATGTTATTCCATAAATTCTGACAGATTTCCATTTACATTCTCATGTCGAACCTAGGCATATGTAACACAAGATGACACCTTAATGATGACTTTGACGGTTAGAGAAGCAGTGTACTACTCAGCCCAGCTCCAATTACCGGACTCAATGTCAAAAACAGAGAAGAAGGAGAGAGCAGACATGACAATAAGAGAGATGGGTTTGCAAGAAGCCACGAATACCAGAATTGGAGGTTGGGGAGTCAAAGGCATTAGTGGTGGACAAAAGAGGAGAGTAAGCATTTGCATAGAGATCCTAACCCGCCCCAAGCTTCTCTTCCTAGACGAACCAACAAGTGGGCTTGATAGTGCAGCATCATACTATGTCATGAGCAGGATTGCACGCCTAGGTCAAAGAGATGGGATTGGAAGGACCGTTATTGCATCCATTCATCAGCCTAGCAGCGAAGTCTTTCAGCTCTTTCACAATCTTTGTCTCCTGTCTTCAGGTAGAGCTGTATACTTTGGCCCTGCTTCAGCAGCAAATGAGGTAAATGAATGGAACTTTTTCTATATATTTTTAAGCATATTAGAGTACTTGGAGTAAAGTAACTAACTACTCTTTCTTCAATCCAATGTAGTTTTTCTCTTTGAGTGGTTTCCCTTGCCCGACCCTCCAAAATCCATCTGATCACTTCCTAAAAACCATAAACAAGGATTTCGAAAAGGTAAGCCATTTTTCCTACAAGTTCTCTAGTCCTAGCAGTACCTCTCTCTTCTGTTATATAATATAGTGTATTTTGATTATCATATATAGGACTTTGAAGAAGGTTTAGCTGGAGCGCTATCCACTGAGGAAGTAATTCAGTTACTTATAAAGTCGTATAAATCATCAGAAAGGTACCAACAAGTACCAAAGCAGGTAGCTGAAATATGTAAACAGGTGAGCATCTAACATATTGAATAATTACGTTGTTCACATGACAAACATGCTAGATATATATACCAATCGATGAATGACATTTGAGCCCAAAATCGATGAACGGCATTTTTAACTTGTTTTTCAGGCCGACGGAGACTTGGAGACGAAGAGAAGCCATGCCAGCTTCCTTACTCAGTGTCTTGTTCTAACAAGAAGATCTTTTGTGAATATGTATCGTGATCTAGGCTACTACTGGTTGCGCCTGGCAATTTATATCACATTGGCTATTGGCCTTGGTACTGTGTATTTCAACATTGGGCATACTTATGCTTCAATTCAGGTGCGTGTGTGTGTGTGTGTGTATGAGAGAGAGAGAGAGAGAGAGAGAGAGAGAGCTGATAATTTGATTCCATTCTTTCAAATTACGTGACATGATCGAGTACTTAAATCGAACATTGTGCTTTTGATTTGTTTCAGGCTAGAGGTTCACTGCTCACATTTATAGCTTCATTCCTAACGTTCATGGCCATCGGTGGTTTTCCTTCATTTGTGGAGGACATGAAGGTACGTACTTCGACTTTTTTTTTTTTTGGAACTTTTTTGTCAGTTAATCCCAAGGCCAGATGGCATACTCCGGCCAAGAACACACCTAGCTAGCTGGAATATCATGATGTTAGTAGGCGCATGATCATCAGTATTACTAAATTTTCATTCCACCATGATCATCCAGATATTTGAGCGAGAAAGATTAAATGGGCATTACGGTGCTGGTGCATTTGTCATTAGCAACACACTCTCTGCTGTGCCCTACTTGTTACTGGTTTCAATAATTCCTGGAGCAATAGCTTATTACCTACCTGGACTACGCAAAGGACAAGAATACTTTGTCTACTTTGTTTCGGTTCTGTTTGCTTGCATGATGTTGGTGGAGAGCCTAATGATGCTTGTGGCAAGCATTGTGCCAAATTATCTAATGGGTATAATAACTGGTGCTGGAATTCAAGGGCTAATGATTTTAGTCGGGGGATTCTTCAGACTGCCAAATGATCTTCCTAAACCCGTGTGGAAATACCCATTACATGAAATGGCTTTCCATAAGTATGCCTACCAAGGAATGTTCAAGAATGAGTTTGAAGGAGCAGTGTTTCAGAATAACCAGAAATTAGATGGAGGAGGGTGGGCAGTACCCATGATCATCACTGGGGATGAAATCTTGAGAGATACATGGCAAGCTGAAATGGGTTACTCCAAATGGGGTGATCTTGCTATTTTGCTAGGAATGATAGCTTGCTATCGACTCTTGTTTCTGGTCATCATTAAGGGTACTGAAAAGTGCAAGCCCCTGATCAAGGCTCTCAAGTCTAGGCCTTCCAAACAAGCTGCACTGGTTACCGTGAATCCTTCTTCTACACCCTTGCATGAAGATCAGAAGCTTAATTACTAGTAGATTAGGTTTAAATATCATGTACTGAAAATCGAGCAGCTTATCCTTGCGAAAACAAATAATACAATTTTATTATTATTAGTGTGTGTATTTTATAGAATGCAAATTCTACTTCTGTTGTTGTATGTATAAGCACAGTGGATATATCAAATTTCACATGATGCTGATCAAAGTTCAAAGATTCGATATGCTAAAATTCATGTATGGTACTAATTAATTCAAATTCGGTTCTTCTTTCTGTTTTTCCTTCAAGACACCAGCCCAGTTTTCAAAATATTAGGCGTCCGGCCAATTAGCTGATCTTATTTCATCCGTGTATAACAATCTAAACTTTTATTTGTTCGAGGGCTAAAACTTTTCAAGAGAAAATACGTTTCTGTAAAACAAACTGTAGAAACCACGTAAATGGAAGCTGGAAAAGGATCAGTTGCACAGATCTTGCGTTGATGCGGCGGGGACGATTCCGGTTGGATGCATCAAAAGTAAACGATTCAATTAGCCAGCCTAGCTAGCTAGCTAGCAAGGTTCCTAATTGGCGTAAATTGGAAGCATAAAAAATCTATCTTTTTCTTGATCTTGGTTTACTGTTAGGCATCAAGTAGCTAAATTTGAACTAAAAATTGTCCTATATATAGATTTATCTAAATTCTGGCTATAACTAACATTGAGCTACAGTATATATAACATGTTACAAATGAGTCCTTCTATTCAACTCTCTACATTACACAATACTGCTGTTTCAATTTTATTTTATTCATGTTAAATTAATTGAATTTTTCTTTTCATCATCTTTACATTACATATTTGTTGAGAAAAAATAATAATAATAATAATAAAAAATATATTTTATATAAAGATAATGAGTATAATTATTCATTATAAATATGTTATCTCTAATATAGTAAATTATATTAAACTCTTATATCATTACAGGTTAGAAAGGTGTACTTTTATATAATATTTGAAATATTTTGATACAAATAATCTCGTAAAACTATATTTATTTTAAGATAAGAATGCTAAGGTTAAGGTTAAGTTTGAGTTATGAGTTAAGATGAGATGAAAATTAAAAGTTGAATATAATATTATTAAAATATTATTTTAAAAATTAAATTATTTATTATAATTTATATAAAAATTTATAAAAATTATTAGGATAAGATGAAATCGACAGTGTTTTACAATCCAAAATCTAATCCAGTGAACCACTGACAGTGGGAACCTGAATCCGAGGTGGCTGACACTCTGACGGTCTGACCTAAATATCAAAACGCGCCGTTTCCCCGTGGTGCCCCCTCGCGGTTGCCGACAGCATTTTTTCAGATAACTGGATCTTCGTTAGACACAGATGTCTCCCTTCTAGATATTTCCCCGCACTCCTCTGTTGACTCTCTCTCTCTCTCTCGATGGCTCTCACCGCCGTCTCTCCCCTCTCCTCCAAACCCCTTCTCCGCCACCATCACCGCTATCTGCCCACTTCTCACAAACCCATTTTGGCCGTCCACGCCGCTGATCCCTCCAAGTCCTCCAAATCATCTGCCGCGGCCGTAACCCCCTCAATTCCAACCAAATGGAGCCTGGAAAGCTGGAAAGCCAAGAAGGCCCTCCAGCTCCCTGAATACACTGATCAAAACGAGCTAGAATCCGTCCTCAACACCCTCGAGTCTTTCCCTCCCATCGTCTTCGCCGGTGAGGCCAGGAGCCTCGAGGACCGACTGGCCGAGGCCTCTATGGGCAAGGCTTTCCTGCTTCAGGGTGGTGATTGTGCTGAGAGCTTCAAGGAGTTCAATGCCAACAACATTCGTGACACCTTCCGTGTTATTCTCCAGATGGGCGTCGTTCTCATGTTCGGAGGACAAATGCCTATCATCAAGGTCTTACATTTCGGCTTATTTATATTAGTCTGTTTTTTTCTTTTTTCTTTTTCTTTATCCGCGATCCTCTTAATGATTCGGACTTGAGGTTTGAAGGGCTGGATAATTTTAGATTCTATCATTTAGTTGGGCAGGGTACTCGCCCAATTTGGATAAGGTGAAATTGGGATTTTTCTGAAATGTTATATTGACTCGTGAATCTGTCATCCTAGACACACCGGTGGCGTATCCGGCTTTTCATTTAAATGCTTGACATACGAAGTCAGTTGGAACCCGGTGACCCGAGATGACAAATTCACAACGAAGAAGAGCATTGCTCTTATGAAATTATGGAAAATTCAGAAAGCTGACAATAAGGCGGAATATATTTATGATAATTGATTGATGTTATTTGAGTTGATGATGATTTTAAAGACGAAATGATCGCATACAAATTGAATAATTTTGAAAGATTGTGGGTATAATTATTTAGGTGGGGAGAATGGCGGGCCAGTTTGCAAAGCCTCGATCGGATCCATTTGAAGAGAAGGATGGAGTGAAGCTGCCAAGTTACAGAGGTGACAACATCAACGGCGATGCATTTGATAAAGAATCAAGAAATCCAGACCCTGATAGGATGATTAGGGCCTATTGCCAATCCGTCGCAACTTTGAACCTCTTAAGGGCGTTTGCCACTGGAGGGTACGCGGCTATGCAGAGAGTCACCCACTGGAATCTAGATTTCATGGAGCGCAGTGAGCAGGGAGATAGGTATATTGCTGACTGACTCACTGAGTTTAGTTTACCACCAATTCCGTTTTGTTTTTGCCTTCGTTTAAAGCTTCATACCTAAATTTCTAAAGAGCAGGGCGATAGGTATATTACAAGGACAGTTGGAATTAATATTTTTCCTAAAATAAAAAATTTCCGTACAAAATATATCGTATCAATTTTTTTTCTTACTTATTTATTTTAGTTAGACTTTAACTGAAACATTTCCGCCACTTCCCCCAAGCAAAAGCTTCTTTTTGTTAAGCTGCTTCTTCTTCTTCTTTTTTATTTATTTTTATTATTTTTATTATATTATTATTTATATATATATATATATATATATATATATCCTGCCTCTCGGAGAATTAAGTAAATGGTCATTTTCTATGACTCAAAAGGTACCGGGAATTGGCTCACCGAGTGGACGAGGCCCTTGGATTCATGGGTGCTGCTGGACTGACTGCTGAACATCCAATCATGACCACAACAGATTTCTGGACATCTCATGAATGCTTACTTCTGCCTTATGAGCAAGCACTTACAAGAGAGGATTCTACTTCTGGGCTGTACTATGACTGCTCTGCTCACATGCTTTGGGTTGGGGAACGAACCCGCCAACTTGATGGTGCACATGTTGAGTTTTTGAGTGGAGTTGCCAATCCTCTTGGCATCAAGGTATATATAATGTTTTGTGACTTAATTTTGCTCTGATGTGAAAAATCTGGGAGCCAATAAAAGATTTCATTGTGCTGCAGGTGAGTGACAAAATGGATCCGAATGAGCTTGTTAGGCTCATAGATATTCTAAATCCCAAGAACAAACCAGGAAGATTAACAATAATTGTAAGAATGGGAGCTGAGAACATGAGAGTTAAGCTTCCTCATCTGATCAGAGCTGTTCGTAGAGCGGGTCAAATTGTCACTTGGGTCAGTGACCCCATGCATGGGAATACCATTAAAGCTCCTTGTGGACTTAAAACCCGCTCCTTCGATGCAATTAGGGTATGGTTTATGCCTTCATTTAAATAATTTATCTGCCACATGGATTTGGATGGTTAGATTTACTTCCGTTGGTATTCAAATATCTTGCTGAACTGCTTAGAATCAAGTTTCTATATAACTTGCTCATAGGTCATTCAACTTATAGTTGTGATCTTCAGCCACCTTAACCAGTGTCTTTTTGTGATTTCCCATTTTGATTACCTCTATTGTTGGCATATTTGGTTGGCACAGAACTTCTACAATTCCTTATTGATGAGGCTTACTGCAGATATATGAGGACTTTGCATCAGGTGGCATAAAGACATTTGTTAGAATGTCTGGTAGAACTAGTTCAAAAATAACTTAGGCGGTGAATACTTTGAAGGAAAACTCCTTTTCCTCTACTTCTTTACTTTGGAAGAGGTTAGATGTTGATTTGTACACTACCATGGAACTGTTAAAAGAAAAAAATTTCAAGGTTGTGAACTGAACATATGCAAAATAGTTTCTGAAAAGAAGCTGTTGATTGATTTGGAAATCTTTTAGCAATATCTCATTCACAGGTGTCCTTATTGATGACATGTTCTTCAGGCATAAAATATTCGTCAATTGCTTAACAGTTTAGTTTATTTAGTTGTAGACATTTAAGAATAAACCCATAAAGAAACAAGAAGTTGGGAACCTTTCTAGTAAAGTCCGAAACCTCATTTTTATTTTGTAATTTATATAGACTTCTTTTGGGCCTTCACCTTGTAACGCTCCTTTGTAGTTACTGTTTTTGTTTTCTCTTCCTCTGTGATGTATAAGAAACTCACTTCGAAACATTTATAGACTCCTTTGGAAATAATATTATAGTCTTTCTTTGCGTGTACCAATGAAAATAATAACAACAATTATGTTATTGGGTTGTTGGTAGGCTGAGGTGAGAGCATTCTTTGATGTACATGATCAAGAAGGAAGCTTCCCTGGGGGGGTTCATTTGGAGATGACGGGGCAGAATGTGACAGAATGCGTGGGAGGCTCACTAAGTGTAACATATAATGATCTCAGCTCGCGGTACCATACCCATTGTGACCCAAGGCTGAATGCTTCGCAATCTCTAGAGCTTGCCTTTATTATTGCAGAGCGGCTACGAAAGAGAAGAATCGGATCAAGACATTCGCTAGCCTGAATTGGATTCTAGTAGGCTTTTGTTTGTTTAATGGTATAACCTTTAGGATGTGTTTGTTTTCTTCTTATAAACTTAGATGTTGCTTTGTGGAGAGTATATGTGATTTCTGTAGTGATGGTGTGAAAGGGGATTCAATTGGGGGCAAAGAAATAAAATGAGAACTAAAGAAACCAGTAATGGTAATGTATTTATTATATGGACTTGGACTACTGCTTTTATGATCGATGAAAATGCAAGGCTTGCATCAGTTATGTGGATCTAAAAATAAATGCTCTTAATAAACCTCTCTTCCACGGAAGGCGATCAAATTATGAAAGAGTGATACCCATATGCTTGAACTTTTGAATCTGCTTTTCTCATGTTTTGCCGGATTTTCCAAAGTTAACATTATCTTTCCTGTTTTCGAACCTCCTAAATTATGTCGAGAGTGCAGCCAGAATTCGAAGATGCTGAAGATTAATTGACGTGCCATCTCTCTGTTTTTGTGACGCCTTGTTTTCCATTATAATTTTGAAATTAACCTACTACTACTTTTTAATATGATAGGAATCTTATCACTATCCTTAATTTTGTATAGCATAGTTATCAACATTTCTTTGTGTTTTTTCTTCGCCGTTCAATCTAAAACCCATTAAAGCAATGAAGCGAAAAAGAGTAATCGAATTATGGTGGTTAAATTTGTTAAATAATAGAAAAGTATAACAGATATTTTAAACTACCTAATTTTTTATAATATTTAATATCGCTACAAAATTTATAAAAATTATAAAATATTTAACCCACTTTATATCTCTCTTCTTTTTAGACAAAATTTAAGATGATTTTTACATTAATTAGCATATTTTTAAAAAAAATAAGTGATATAACTAGAAAGAAATTTTATAATAGTAAACTTATAAAATAATATAATTTCATATAATATTTTAAAATTTTTTTTTAATATATGTAGGAGGAGGATTCGATCCTTATTTTTTTATTGAGAAACTAAAGTATTTCCAATTGATTCAAAAGATCTTTGACATGATACTTTATAATAAAAGTTACTTTATATTCTAATATACCATATCAAGACACATTAGTTTATGAATTTACTTTTGTGATATCTCTTTGTGGTTGAAAAATCTTTCTTTCAAAAGATATATATGATCTTATAAATGAAAATTTTAATGTAACTTCTTATGTGAGTTAATGTCCAAAATACATAAATATAATTACCTAATCATTGATCTAAAAGCTTCACTACAAGTTTGGATCTTAATTCACTTATAGGTGTCAAGGTAAACACACAAATAATCGATTCCACAGTCTAAAAAGTAAAGTAAATATAAAGGTAAAAAATTAAAAGGAAATTGAGATATTGTATGAGGGGTACAAAAGGAGATCCTTACATCATTTGGGAAGGACATTTGTAATAAGCCAAAACACAAAACGAATTACTTTCTTCGTCGTGTTTACTTTAGAGAATCAGCTCCCTTCTTTACTCCACGATTCTCATGGGCTGCCGCTTCGTTTTGATTCCCAGTCCCCCGCCAACGCCAACGCCAACGCCATTTCGATATGCCTAAACACCAAAGGATTAAGGACGTAAATAGTTATGAGTCTCTCTTTAGCCCACACTGCTCATCATTTCCACTGGCCCCACCGCCCATTCATCTCAATTCCTCTTGTTCCTATCATGATCCACAGACACTCCGAAATCCCTTTTTAAATTATATTTATTTATTGCCCAATTTCAACATCTTTTTTTGCAACTTTCTGAAGAAGAGAGAAATTTACACGTCACAAAAGACGACAAACTTAGAATGTCGACAAAAATATGGGAAAGCCTATCGTCTTCATTCCCCCATAACACGGACACCCCCGACATCCGTATTTACAATACGATACGAACACACATTTTCTGACACATATTATGACACGTCGTCATTTATATATCTCTGTCTATCTCGATCTTTTACACGAGGGTCTTGCAGGCTGACGTCTGCGGGTCCCACATCGCCGGCAACAGATATTTCCGTCCGTTTACCCCGTTAGCGTTGTAGCTCGCTCCGCTGCTTTTGTCCGTCAGGACCTCACCCGGGTATCCCGGGTACGCTCCAGACCCGAAAACCCCAGTACATGCCGATACGGCCTCCAAAGGAGCCGTAGCCGGGCCCTGGAAGTAACCGTTGTTGAACGGGTTCGTAACGGTGCCAGCCAGAAGCGTGGCCAGGTTAATGATTATCCCGTCGACTCCTACATCTCCGTTGGGCGCTACCAAAGGTGGGGTCTGTGGGCCGTAAATGGGCTGGTGAAAGGGCCACGCGCACTGACCCGGGCACTGAGTCTCCGAGTTACCAACCCAGATATACGCCGACCGAGTCTTTCCATCACGAGAACGAGTCGACCCGTGGGTCCCGCACCTACTCATGCAAAATCCATCGACAGCGACATCCTTTGAGGTCAGAACGACGTTAATGGCGTTCAGCTGGTTGCCCTTGTTGGCCAAAGCCACCAAGTGCGTGGTTTTGAGTGACTTCCCAAGAGAATATTGCGGATGGAGGATCTGTTGCCCGACGACGAGGGTGGAAGCACCACCCTTGTACTTCTCAGTCGTTTTCCACCACGAGGAAGCGGAGGGGAGTGGAGCACGTGGCGGGTTCAGTGACTGGATAAAGTCCACGATTACGGAACGTTGGATGGGGGTGAACTGGCCGTACCAGATGAGGTTAACGACGATGTTACCCTTGAGGAGAGCTCCGTTGTGGTATTTGAGTACGAGCGGCTGTTGCTCCACCAGAGCGGTGAGCTTCCGGGAAGAGGCCACAGTGGGGCGGATGGAACAGAAGAGAAAGAGAATGGCGAGACGGCAAATTAAAGCCATGGTGGGTGAAGTGAGGGTCAAAAGGCTTCGAAGCTCGTTCGAGACTGAGTTTGAGTAGGAAAGGAGGCCGGCTGCTTAAGTTTTGAAGAGTAATAGAAAGCGGGGGTTTGGTATTTATAGTTGGGGGACGACTAAGGTAGGAAGAGTCGAAGACAGCTGTTTGAAGCGGAGGTGTCAACATCAAGACGTTGCCACGTGGAGATCCATGGTTGGGCTTTGAATTGTGAGGTAAGGTTTGCCAGGCTGTCAAGGTTCTGGGAGATGACGTGGTGGTCTAGTTTATG
The DNA here is from genome assembly GCA_029856935.1 of Cyclocarya paliurus. Lineage (NCBI taxonomy): Eukaryota > Viridiplantae > Streptophyta > Magnoliopsida > Fagales > Juglandaceae > Cyclocarya > Cyclocarya paliurus. The sequence goes on along the minus strand of CM056945.1, from coordinate 43,083,997 downwards.
CGGCAGCCGATATTGATTGTATTATTATGAGGACGTGACGTGGACGCGAACGTCAATTATATTCGTTGATTTTGTTCAATAGGTTCACCATCGTATGGACCTGGATTGGCTGTAATTTCTGTTCAAACGGTGGGCATAACAATCCGAGCTGAAAGAAAGAAAGAGAAAACATGAACATTGATACAGGCGGGTAGGGTAAGTGGGTAACTAGGTAAGGTCCGCTACGCTGAGCAGCGAGTATAAGTGGGGGAGGCCCAATGCGGAGTTTTGCTGGACAATGACGCGGTGAGCTTAAGGTTAGGGAGTTGACCACAGTTTAGGAATACATTTTTAAATATTTTATTTTTAAACATCATTCATCTATAAAATGTTTCTATTTTAATTTTTAAATTTAAAATTTAAAAATTAACTAATTATTATAATTTTTTTAAACTTACAAATAAAACATTAACAACAATATAATTTTTTAAAATTTTAAAATAAAAATTATATTAAAAAATTATATAATTATATAATATTTTTATTTAATTTTCTCTTTCTTATTTTTTAAAATTTAATAAAATATTTAAATTCTAATTATTTCATTAAAATATTCCTTTAATCTAAACGAGTGTTAACTTCGAGATTGCCAGGGTTGACTCAACAGTAGTTATTTTGATTTTGAGGTATTAGAGCACTAGTAGTAGTGGATTAGTTAAAATTAAATTTTAATTAAAAAATAACTAAAGTATAAGATAAAGTGTAATATTAAGCTAGTTAAATGTACAGTAAATTTAATTTTAGATGAATGAATTAGCTAAATTTGTTGAGCCAAAGGGGGCTAGCCAAATCTTACTTTTGACTAAAATATTACTTTTCTTGTTACTTCTCACTCTCTTACAGTGAATGAAATTGTTGATGAAATATTATATTTTATAGTAGAAGAATATAACCATTAGAAAAATATAGCTGTTAAAAAATATAACCGTTGGAGAAATATAACCGTTAGAAAATATAACCATTAGAAAAAAATAGCTGTTAAAATATATAACCGTTGGAAAAATATAACCGTTAAAAAATATAACCGGTGGAGAAATTCAAATTACAATTAGAATTAAAATAAATAAAAAGTTTAAAATTAATATTTTAATAAAATAATAAAAAATTTATTAAACCTGTTATTTGATGCGGTAAAAAATGATTAACTAAAATTTATAAAAATAAATTTTTTAATTAAATTTCAACTAAAATTTATTGAGCTCACAGTTGTCTTACAGCTTTAAATATGGTCACGCGTACTGATGGAACGCACTTCATTTTTTTTAAATCAAGAACAAATACTACTGACTCCAATCCTAGGGGACCTCAGCCCTCACTAGAGTCTAGATCAATCGAGCTGTGTTCAAGTATGGAGCTTGGACCTATGGGAGATAGGTGGGCGAAGTTTCGCCCGCTTTTTTTTGTTAGGCTACCTTGGGTGGGAGCATCGGGTTATTTTAATAATAAATTATTATTATTATTATTAATATTATTTTAAAATTTTAAAAAATTATTATATTTATATAAAAATTTAAAAAATATATAATAATGAGATGAAATAAATTGAAATTGAAATTAAAATTAAAATTGAAATTGAAATGAATTCTGAATTCAAATAAAATCTTAATATTTATACCCTTTTAATTTTAATTGTATTATATTCTACGAGGCAAGATGGTAAAATAGAAAAGAGCAAAGCAATTTAAGACCCACCACCGAGGTTAGGTTGGCGGTAGTGGGGGTGTTTTCTTTATGACCAAGTGTCTAGAGATAGATACTCAATAGTTTTTAAAAAACAAACTTTTGAGAAAGTTTTCGCCACACTTTTTCCGCCAACACTTTTTCTTGTTCTCTGTTTATTATTAGGATTATTAAAAGGGTAATGTAAGAAGGTAGTGGGAAAATGTGGGAAATGTGGGCCGGTGCCGACTGCTCTCGTGAGTTGTGCGCAGCACGTGACCTGCTTTTGCATGATCAACATTTTGACGTACGTTTTATGATCTTGTTTTCTGTTCCTCTCCTCTTCTCACGTCTTTTTGTTCCGGTCTCATGATGTTTTTTTGGGGTCCGTATGAGTGTGTACATAGGGCTCTTCAAGATAATTATTAATAACAAATGTCATATCTTTTTTTCTTTTTTCTTTTTCTTTTTTATATCATGAGATTTTTTTATATATTTATACATTTGAAGTTGATACAAAGCACGGGAGACGTCATGGAAGGGAGGAGCCGAAGTACACCGAAATGTAAGGCTTTGTTAGCAGTTGAAAGAATGGGCAGAAGGTAGGGGCCGAATGTTTCAAAGTACTGTCTATGGACAGTGTCGGCACACACGGCAACTGGGGTGTCTCTGGTCAAATTATGGGTATTGGTGGAGCCCAATCGAGACATAAATCCCGAAGTCTTTTAAGTTTCGAGTTTCGAGTTCTTGCCTTCGGATAAGTTTCGCATTGGCCCCACCATTCACACGTGCGTTCACGAGGAGTTATGGTCAAGTGGGTCCATTTTCCCCTCCCTACTACATTGGAAATTTGGAACACATCTCATCGAGACTTATTTCATTTTATCTATCTTATTTTTAAATATAATTTAAATATAAAATTTTTAAATAAATTATTATAATTTTTTCAAACTAATCATTAATATTTTTCTAAATTTTTAAATAAAAAATAATTTTAACTTTTTTAAATTTTTAAATAAAAATTATATTATAAAATTATATTCTTCTAATATTTTAACTTTATAATATTTTTTATTTAACTTTTTCTCTCTCATTTTCTAAAACTCAAAAAATACTAAACTCAGATTATCTTACTACCATTTATAAATTATCTTACTATTAATAACAAAATTATCATCTCATTTTACTCTCCATACCAATCATAAGGTGAAATTTAAATAGTGAGTTGAGATGAATTGAGATGAAAATTAAAAATTATATAAAATATTATTAGAATCTTATTTTTTAATATTATTATTATTTTAAAAATTGAAAATTTTAAATTTTTTATTATATTTTGTGTGAAGATTTTAAAAAATTATAATAATAAAAATATATAAGATGAGATGAGATAAAATATTTCACTATTAAACGGTCTAGCTAACACGGAGAGAGAGATCAATTCACATAACCTACACAAATTCGATAAAATTAAACCAAACCAAAAAAAAGAAAAGAAAAACAAATAAAGAAAAATGTGATTCTAACCAGATAATCGTTTGAATCGATGAGGTTTGGGTTTAACACCGACTTGTTAACTCATACCGTGACAAAAGAAATATTTAGATTATAACTAAAATAAATAAAATATGATAAAATTCTAAATTCCAAATAAAAAATAATTTAGTTATAATTTTTTTTATAAAAATAAATTTATAAAATAATATAATTGATGTAGTATATCAGATTATAAAATTACTTTTATTATAAAATAAATATAATATATCACATGAAATCATGTCAATGTAAGAATTTAATTTTATAAAATTTATTTTACACGATAATACTTCTAAAAAAATAATACTATCTTCCTTACTTTTTGATTTATTTTGTTTTAGATTTGTTTTTATTTACCTCGATCCCACGGGAAGGTTAGGATTCGGTCGATTTATGAGAACACAATATCGATGGATGCGCATCTTTTGCCTACTCCTAAACGTCTCATTTAGACGACAAGGCATGCGTGTTTGAGTCGTGTCATAAACACATGAGGTCCGGTTGGATCCATTCTCATTCGCAGGCAAAGGCGCTAAATCACCAAGTTACCAACTCCACCACAGCTACTTTCTCATCTTCTCAATGATCAACGATTGCCTAAAAAGTTTGGCCCTCGGTACTTTTAGCTCGGATTAATAAATGAGCTAGCAGCTGCTCCTTAATTGGAAGCCATTAAACATCCGAAAAATTTGTATGGCGTGGGCATTAATTAATTTGTAGTCTACACAACATTTATTTTAATTTTTATTACTTTAATCATTATTGGTACCAAGATTTTAAATATCGTTTCGGTGACTGTTTTGATTAAAATATTAGAATGAAATATTTTGTACCATTTTGAGATAATTTATATATAGATAAATTAATTATATATATAAATTATATTTCAAAATAACATTAATGTAAGTCTTAAAAAGTTAAAACACATATTTATAAAACTAATCAATAATACTTCTAAGTTCTCAATCCAACTATTAAAAAAAATAATCACTCATATTCATCACGAAAATGGAAGTAGGGATTTAATTTTTAATTCTCGAGAAAATAGGATTAAAAAAAGTTAAGAAAATCATATTCAGATGTAAGAATTAGAGTGAAAAGTATAAAAATATACTAAAAATATAAAAATCTACTAATTTTAGCCAGTATATCGAAAATCGGCCGATACTAACCAAATTAATGTACCGGTATGACTGTATTTAACCTGATACGAAATACATATCTTTCCTATATCAGTCATTACCCTACATATAATTGTGGAGTGCGTAAGTGTCGTGTAGTTATTTTGAAAAAGAGTAAGATTTATTATTAAAAAAATAATTTTCTTTTTATGTGAATCTCATATTTATTTATTTTTTAAAAAATAATTACACTGTACTTACATATTTATGATTGTAACTATAATTTCTCTTTAATTAGACATTTATTTTGAATCATTTATATGTTTTCTTTCTTATAATTTTATTTATTTGGCTCTCTCGTCTTCTCGAGACTCGCACAAACGCAATGTTTTTTAGTACTTCTTAAAATTTGGCTTTAGTTCCATTTTCACCTTAAAATTTAAGAATTCGAAGTACTGTCCATTTCATCTTTAAATAATTTAATAAACACAAGTAGTGTTGTCCTTGCGACGACCTAATGAATTGAGGGTGGGTGCGTACGTACGTGTTTACTTTGAATTGTTTATGCCATTTCAAATAAATTCGTAATCATTGACGGGCATGATCAATAATATAGAAGAAAAATAACAAAAACCACTATATACATTAAAAAGGAAAAAAAAAAGAAGGTTGGAGACGTAAGATTTTCGGAGAATGCGACATGCACGGGACAAAATCATCTTTAGGATTTTCTTTTTTTCTTTTCAAATTTTGGTAGCGAGAATATGAGATACAGAGATCACAATGAAAGAGCAAACTAAACAGACCAGATGTGACTGACAAGGACACTAGAACTAACAGAGCTTTTTCCTTTGGGGTGTGCAAAATAACACGTTCATGAATATCATGTTTTCCTTCCTTTTTTTTGGGTGTAAATATAGTTACCTTTCTCCGATATTGGTCCATGGATTAATTCCTCTATACATATGTGATGGATTAAGTCCTGAATAAATTAAGTCTAGTTTATTTTTAAAGATTAGTTAAGATAAAAGTTGAAAGTTAAATAAAATATTGTTAGAATATATTTTTTTAATATTAATTTTATTTTTAAATTTGAAAAAATTGAATTATTTATTTTATTTTATATAAAAATTTTAAAAAAATTATAATGATGAGATGAGATGAGATGAGTTGAGAAATTTTCTGAAAATAAACAAAATAATTGCTTATTAATTTTCTTTCTAACTGTATTGAAACGAGCAGCTGTAGGTTTGGAATTCAACATTCCTTCTCTATAGTTTCAAGAAGTCCGACGTACAAGAAAATTAAACTTATTAATCTGTACGTATTTGCAAATTATTGCAGATGCCTCAATTATATATAAGGTAGGGGAGTACTGGTACTGCGACCTTGAACTCAATTTCAAAGAGGTGCATTGTACGAGTTACAGCCTAGCTAGAAAATTGACTAGACGTAATGATTCGGAAGTTAATATGATTGCCATAGTTTTGTTTTCCTTCCTTAGGGCCATATCAATCCATGTACAATTATGTCCTGGCATGCACGCTTGCCTCCCATCTCTATTCACAATGAGTTTTCTGGGAATGAAGATTTTGATGGATAAGTTGTTGCTCGATCATTAGGTAGTACTGTGTATATGTGTGTGTGTTCTTTTTTCTTAAAAGCCTCTGATCTCCATTTTAAAACACAAGCAATCAATGCAGAGAATCGATCAATATCTACTTGTGGGATGAAAATTACAACCAACCCGTCTCGATCCATGAGTGGGTCGTGATGAACGATGGAACCCAGTACGTACGAATGTGTTGCAACAAATTAAATGGCAGGAAAATCTACTTCAACAGCAAAGCTTTTGTGGCCTTTAAATCCCAAGCTGACAACGCCATTTCACCCATGCATGCATGCGTTGCAACAAATAGCCAAAAAAACACATCCACATCCACATCCACATCGATCTCGATCCCATCTGCATTAATTATACTGATCATCATATATAGTTAATTAGTCACAGGCTGTAGTTAGAAAGAATGTCGACGTACGCATATTAATACGCCAATAGAAAATATAGTCGATCAACTTAATAATTGACATAATTTTAATTTTCGTGTACCAATTTACAGTATTTTTTCTGAGATCGATGATCAAGAAGATCAAGATGCATGCCGACTCCAAAGATTAATAATACAAATTAAGGCCGTGTGGCTCCATCAAAGTACTGATGGGTTGGATGCAAAGATAACCAGCTAGATCGATGCAGGTTTGGAGTAGTACTCCACGAACAGTTTCAGTAGCCACCTAAGTGAAAGATACATATTCATGTACACATTACTGGCCTGGTCATGAGTATGAGTTTGCATATATTTATTAGCGGGGACCAACACATATTATTGTGATCAACTAGCTCTTACTACAACAGCTCAGAGAAAAGGGTTATGATCATGAGTACATGAACGTCGACGAACCTATAAGCTTGAATGGAAAATTACATATAGGGAAAAAAAAACTGTCAATAGAGTTGTCTTTCAATGTTTACTTGGGTTTTCTTTGACCAAATTTAATTTCCTTTAATTTGAATTAGTTTATGATTTTGCCTTTAATTTAGAGTGTTGAGTCTCTATCATGTGTAGAGTCTAGTTGTGTTTGTGGTGGCCCGGTTTGATTACTCTTAATTCTATCATTAAGATTTATTATATAATTCTATTAAAAGTAATTTTACATATAATCGTGAAGTACGTAAATGTCGCGTAATCGCTTTGAAAAATAATAGAGTCTACTATTAAAAAATTAATTTTTTCATATGAGTCTTATATTTTATTTATTTATTTCAAAGCAATTACGTGGTGGTTGTATAATTCATAGTTACAAATATATTTTTCCTATATCTTTGATTATCATTTGAATAAAATCTTCTGAAATTATGTAGACATAAGCACGTTGTCGAATTATGTAAATCTTGTATCGTGTGATTTATTACAATCTTCTTTTACTTTTTTTTTTTTTCTAGTAGTTTGGTTATAATTAATTAATGATGCCTTTTAGTTGGAGATGGGAACCATGCTGCTCTACTTATGTCATGATCATCAATTCAATAAACAAGTATAGGATACTCCAAAATAGTTAAAAATAAATAATTCCATCAACTTAAAATGGAAATTAGCTTTTCTATTTTCTAGACTTAGGCTCCATTAGGTTTCACATATGGTTTTAACCTATCTCATCTCAACATCATTCAAATACAAATATTTTTCGATTTCAAATTTTCATCAACTTTTTCATCTAATTATTACCTAATTATTACAACTTTTTCAAACTTCTAAACAAAACAAAAAAAATAATTCAACTTTTTCAAATTTCAAAACAAAATTATATTAAAAAATTATATTTTAACAATATTTTAATTTTATAATATTTTTATTCAACTTTTAATTTCTTATTTCTCAAAACCTCATAGAATATATTAATTCAAATTATTTTATTATTATTTACAAATTATCTCAATATTATTTACAAATTTTTCATCTCATCTTATCTCATCATTTGTTAACGAGCCTTAATCTCTTCCCAATAATGCTGCCTTAGCTATCGGTTTTTCTATTTCCAATAATAATTAACAATTTTTATCTTTATGCTAAGAGCTAGGCATGAGTCATGAATGCATGTATCTAAAGCATCCGATCGAAGAGTACCTACTCCTATGTAATGACGTACTCCTCGATGTATTTATAATTATACGCTTCATGTACACCTTGACAGAAAATTAACACTAATGAATAGTAATATTAATAATCGAGGAATCTGGCGAGTCTGACGGCTGAGGATCAAGTTGTCTAGCAGACATGATTACACTAACCAATGAAACTTTTTCTATAATCAAAGTTGCAGGAGCCGATCGACGAGCGGTGTTTCCAATTGGAACCACCCAATTACCGAAGCCATGTGTTCCTTAAAAAAAATGTACTAGCAATCCTAATAAACTGGAGAAAAGTGCAGATTCTCAGACATCTGTATCTACATGAGTGCCTTTTCTGGGACTTGAATAACAGTGTGGAAAAGGAATGGCATATATATTTTCGAGGAACCCATTATAAAAATATCTATTTCTTCATAGAAGTAAAGTAATTTCTTATAAAAGATGAGTTTGTTTCTAAGTTATATGAGACTTCTCAACACGTCTCCTCACGTGTAGGCCGATATTTTTGATATATACTATCATTGTAAATAGGTAGTAGAAACTTATCTTCAATTATAAGTTAACCTGCTCTAATACTATAAAGAAACACCTATTTCTCTATATAAAAAGCCTTATAAAAAGAGTGGAGTAACTCCTTATCAGGCCATTTGGGAAGTCTAGCAAATGACTTTTTCTGTAAAAACGCTGGAACAACAATTTTTCTGTTGCTCCAATTTGCTACTGCTTGAACGCTTCTTCACATATATACGTCTTGGGCTAGTAATAATAGTTTTAACTTTTAATCTCATTCTGTCTGCTTGATGCTTTCCACTAGCTAGTTGTACATGTTCAAGGTATTCATGACAAATTTCAACTTTCTCACGAATTTAAAGGCTTAAGTGGGGTGGAAATTATGAACTTGGCTACTTCCTCTTGGTTTGCTTGCGAATTTAACTTATTTTATCGTGAAAATAAATGGAAATCGGAGGCGATTCAAGACTTAACGTACATAGAGTTTGAGTAGAAACCAATGTCATATTGAAGGGGTAGATCGTGGAAAGCAGAAAGCGATTAGCAGTGATAGTACTACCCATACCTCTTAATTAAGAGGAAACTATTGATCCGTTTAATGTGACGACAGTTAGGCAGGAAACTCATCTGCATTATTCGATCAGCTTGACGGTGCTGATGATAAGAACCCTAGCCATAATAAGGTTGGTTGAGCAAATTATTACGAAATTATAGTCCAACAACAAGCTAGCTAGGTCTTATTAATTTTTTTCTGTACTGTATTGACAAAAATAATGTATGCATATATAGAAGAAGTTAGGACGGTGCTAGCTAGCTGCCTAGCTACCCACAAGAAAAAGAACACACGACGACGGCACGAGTACTACTGATGAAGGTTGGGTGCTTGACAAGGACTCATGAGTACTGGGCCGGGCAGTAAGGTATTCAATTGATCAATATTCAAAGTCATTAATGTTGGAGAAGGAAAAATAAGATAAATCCAAGTCATGTTTTTGTCCATGCATGATATTAGGATAGAACTACTCACGTACAGGTACAGAGAATGTTCAAGCCCTAGCTCTTTCTTTCTAGTCTTTACTCGCAGATCATATGAAAGTAATTATTGGTTTAGGGGATTTGGTAGATGCTTCAAAGTCATTAATGTTGGAGAAAGAAAAATAAGACAAATCCAAGTCATGTTTTTGTCCATGCATGCTATTAGGATAGAACTACTCACGTACAGGTACAGAGAATGTTCAAGCCCTAGCTCTTTCTTTCTAGTCTTTACTCGCAGATCATATGATAGTAATTATTGGTTTAGGGGATTTGGTAGATGCATTATTGCTGCCAAGATGAAGCCAAATAAGTAGCTAGCTAGAGAGCCAGTCATTGAATTGGAATAGAAACCAAAGTGGCATTTTCTTGGACAGTGTGTTTAAGCTAGCCCTTTAATTTGATCAGGACAAGATCAAAGAGTGGCCCACTGGATAATTTATGGGAGTGATTGGCTGAAAATTCAAAGAGGCTGGCTCACGTCAAAGTAGCACTCTTTCCGACCAATTTGAAAAATCCGAGTCAAATATATATGGTTGTGGCTTCATTATCTTGTTAATTATTTGAGTTATGGTATTATATATATATATGTATGTGTGTATATATATATGTATGTGTATATATGCTGTCCAAAACTTCTTAAAAGACTAAGATAGAGACGAAGGTGGTAGCTGGAAAGTATGCCTGCCTTTCAAAGCAATTATTGTAGCTTTGAAGTTTGATCAGAGCAAAGCAGGTAATGGGCATTAGTCGAATTGGGGTCATGGATATATATATATATATATATATATATATATATATATATATATATTTATATATATATATATATATATTTATATATATTTGGCCAAAACTTCGTAAAAACCAGAGACTAATGAAAGAAGGTGAACGAGATGCCTTTGAAATTAATTATTGTAGGTTCGAACTTTGATATATAAGAGTTAACACTTTAGGCCAAGTAACTTCTGCGTTGGGTTGTCCCACATTGGTTGCGGAAGGGACCGATCGGTTTAGAAAATATCTTCTTAGACTAACTTTTGTGATTGAAAGAAGTTTAAGACCACCCAACACTTTAGCTGTCTAGATTTTTAGGCCAAGTAACAATGACTAGGATACAAGCTGAGGAAAGCATGCACTTCATGGTTTTTTGCTCTTTTATTTGTTGATAATTCATATATATAAGTTGGTGTTTAAACACACTTTATAATTATAAAAAATACCAAAACATCTATAATGTTTTTCAACTATCTAATGCGAAAACGCCGAAAAGTATTTCACATGACTAACATGTTGGGAATGTCAATAAATCAGTTTATAAACACATTTTTTAATAAAATAAAATATATGGCCGCCGTCTTCATTGGGTTTGGTCCTGCGTTTAACCATTAACTTGAAGCCAATCATATGTTGGGTTAATAATCCTTGTCTTCTTGGTGTGTATTTGCTTACTAGATTTTGTCTGTGAGCAGCAGCTAGCCCACGCAGTACCCTATAAGGTGCCATAAAGCATGAGGCCTGCGCCGACGTTCCAAAATTGAACATACAAAATTAAAATTAGCATGACAGTTGCATCACACAGTCGTTTTACTCGTAATTTGTCAATAGGGTAGTAGCACTAATCGACCTTAAAAACAATCTGAATGCGAAATACACCAATCGGTCGCTTAAAACACATGAGGCCCCAGGCCAAGTCCAGCCGAGACGAGCCCAAAGGATGTTTCAACGCATGAATTGAAGGTTGCCTTGTAAGGGCTGAAGTCCACCCCAAATGAAAAAGAAAAAGAGTTTGCCCGAAAGATATTTAAAAAAAGTTTTTGGCGTCACTTGAAATTAAATATAGAAAGCTATACAAAATGGAATCAAAAGAACGTCCTCGCTTACGTTACGAGGCATTATTCTTATCTATAATAATAAAGAATACACCACATTTTGCTTTCTAGTGATTGTAAAAAATTGTCATGCGCAGCCCAACGTCAAGATTGAGACGGATATGGGGGAGGTCAATACTATTTTCAAGTAGGATTGAAAATTTATGTTTTTGGGTCATATTCACTGTATTAAGTTATAGATATTTGATTATATAAGTCAATTCGAATACAATCTATTAAGTTAAATGGATCAGATCTTTAAATCTAATTTATTTAAATAACGGGTCTTATCATGTCGTGTCATCCGTTTAATAATTAATTAAAAATAGGTCAACACGATATAAGTCATTCAATTCATTTTATGTAAATGTGTTGAACTAATATAATCCATTTAATTTGGTTAACATAATTTTACATAAAAGTTAAAATTTATATTTATTAGTAACCACGATATCTATAAAAAAAAAACATGACTAGCTATTAATAAAAAAGTATCAATATTTTTCAGATTTTAATATATAATAATACCAATATTATAAATCCAACAATAACAAAAATAGTATAGGTCCAGAATTACAATCTCAACGATAAAAACATAAACATATTGATAAATAGTTCTTCTACTTAGCAATCTTACACCGCATACTTATTATAAAAAAAATAAAAAATAAAAGTAAGTGTGTGATGTAGGATTGATGAATATAATTTTTTATCGACAAATATCAATATTATAACTAACAATAATAATATTGTAATTTTAAAATAAAATTTAAATAATATATTATGAATTGATTTTGAATTAAACCGTTATTCATTTATTTATTAATCTTATATTAATAAATCAATTCATTTATATCAAATTTAGATCTATCTTTATGTTCACCTATCGCGTCACGTATTACCGCAGCTTATCTTCAAGTGGCGACAAACCCATATTTTTTATTTTTGTTTTGACGAGGCGACCAAACCCATATTGAACGACTTGGATTCGTGTTGGTTTTTTATTTTGTTCTCTCGACCGCACCGCAGCCAAACCCTTGATTGCTTTTTGACCGTGCGTCCCTGCTGCCCGTGTCAGTTTTAACGAAAGCCGCCATCGGGAAGAGAGAGAGCAAAATCCTTCCCGTACTTGAAACGAAAGTCCTGCCGGCTGGCCTAAGGCAAAGAACGAGAGAAAGAGTCTCAGGCTAGGTTTGTATGTTGAGAATTTTTAAAAAATTTTATCTCATCTCAATTTATCATTATATTTTTTTAAAATTTTTATATAAAATATAATAAACAATTTAATTTTTTCAAATTCCAATACAACTTTTTTAAATCTTAATTTAATTTTTTCAAATCTCAAAATTAAAAATTAATATTTTAAATTTTAAAACAAAATATAAAATTCTAATCTCAACTCTCAAACCACTCCTCAGAGAGAGATGGGATGGAGAGGGATATTGGGTTTTGAGTATGGCATCGTTCAGGGACCATTGGGACCTGATATTTCTGGTCCCGACCTTGTTGCTGCAGTTGCTAATGCCGGTGGACTTGGTTTCCTCCGAGCCCCCGACTGGGTATTACTCCTTATTTTTTCGCACCTTCTTTTTATGTTTGTGCTAATCTTCATCTTACAATAGAATCAATCGCAAGTTTGCGATGCTGCCTTCATGCTATTCATATTTTTAGATTAGTGAACATCTTTTCCATTTGATCCCTGCTATATTTATGAATTTACTATTTTTATAAATTTAATTGAAATATACGGTCTTTATCTTTTCAAATTATCGGTACCAGGAGTCGCCGGACTACTTACGGGAGTTGATACGAAAAACACGAAACTTAACTGACAAACCATTTGGGGTCGGTGTTGTTCTGGCCTTTCCCCATGAGGAAAATATAAAGGCTGTATTGGAAGAGAAGGTAGGGTTCCTGCAACTTTCATGGGGTGAATTTTCCAAGGAGCTTGTACATGAAGCTCATTGTGCTGGGGTTAAGGTTGTTCCCCAAGTGAGTATTTTCTACCTATTTTTGCTTCGAAAAAAAAAATCTTTTCACGTGCATGGTCATATTTTCATGAAGATAATTTATCTTGACATATTACACCTATATTAGGAACCATAAGTAATGCCTACTTGAAAATCGGGGACCCACTACAATTCTATGTGTGTAAGAGAAAATGTTTTAGAGTTGAATCAATCTGTAACTATCAAAAGTGGATTACTTTCAATGGTGGCGCTCAAGAAAACCATTTCACATCATGAAAGCATGAAGTCCTTACCATCGTGGTATCATGTTTTCTAGTGGTTTTCGTTTAGCAATTTGTGTCTTATTTGATCTATCATGCAGAGTACAGCTCCATAGAAAATTTGACTATTGACCATTGATCATGTGCAAAAAACTGTGCAATAGGGAAAATAGTCGCCATTCCATATGTCATAAAGGATTCATTTACTATCTTCATGTTGGATGTGAATCCATTCTCTCCAACCCACAAGTTAAATAGTAGTATGATATTTATTTGTTCCTTTTCTTTTGTTTTGTTTAGTTTTAGTTTTTTTGTTTTTTGTGCTTATCATGTGTAACATATGACTGCATTGGAGGTTGGGAGTTTAGAAGAAGCAAGAAAAGCAGTTAATGCAGGTGTAGACGCAATCATTGTTCAAGGACGTGAAGCAGGAGGGCATGTAATTGGCCAGGTATCCATGCTCCTTGTTTCTGGAAGAATTTCTATATACTTGTGCAGTTATGAATCTGTTATGGCTTTCTGTTGAGATCCAATAATATGTAATAACTTTTGTAGATAAACAAATTGGAACGCGGGAAAAAAAAAATTCAGGGGGTACTGGAATATCTTGACCAATGGAAATTAGATCAAAGTTAAGAGCAAGGCCCACAGGCTGAGCAAAATTTACAATTGAAAAAGAAATAATGTGTGTGTTTGAGAGAGAGAGAGAGACAGAGAACGACTATCAGCAAGAAAGATGTGCCTATAAGGGCTTAGCCATAATCTTGCATTTCGGAACTGATGAGTTTAAAACTAAATCGTGGTCACAGATGTAGAAAATTGGTCGTTTCGATTAAACTGTTGTTATAGAAGATGATGTCTGCTTAAAATCGTCTTCCACATTGAAAACTTTCTAGATTGTCCTTGGTGCTCTTCATAGAATAGTTACCTATTTATGTATTGGATTCAGATTGAAATCCCTTTTCTCTAAGCAGTTCAGATTGAAATGATTTTTTCTAGCTCATTAGCATATCGAACTGAAGTGTCGCAATTGTGGTCTTTGATACGTGCTGTGTTGTATCTTTCCCTAATTTACAAAGTGAATGATTTCATAGATATTATGCATTGATGATTTTCATGTTTTTGATTTTTTCTTCTTGCTTCTATGCTATTTGAAAGTGATACTTATGAAATTGAATTATTGAGTATGTCTTGACCCCCCTTGTTTTATTCAATTACTTGTAGGATGGTTTGATATCATTGTTGCCCAGAGTAGTTGATCTTATTGGGGATCAAGATATACCGGTAATCGCTTCTGGGGGCATTGTTGATGCACGTGGGTATGTTGCTGCTTTGGCCCTTGGCGCACAAGGCATTTGCTTAGGCACCAGGTTTGGAATTCGATTTACATAAAAGTAAATTTAAGGAAGTCATTTGTCTAATCATGCTGTGATATTTCGGCACACATGGCCTGTATTTAGAGTAACGCTGCCATGAAATAGAGGGTTTTCTAGTTGCAGATGCAGAGGAGTTTATCTCATTTGTCTCACAATGGATAAATGATTTCAACGTGTTGCGTAGCAGTCATGGTTTGAACTCTTTTTGAGCGTGAAAAAAGAGAGGATGAAATTGGGTATTATTATAGTCTTTATTCTGGGGATGATGCTATTTCCAGTGCAAGCTCGATGGAATTTTTAGTTCTCAAATGAAGTGGATTAGTTTTGTGTTCACGTGGTGGCCAATTCTTGGACTCTATTCTTGTTTTTTGCTTCAAAGTTAGAAGCAAATCCTTTTAATTATTTCTATGATTTTCACATGGGCAAAACCATATTTGTTTTCTGAAAAAGTTGAGTATGGGTTAATTTCTTTTGTTATTTATGCAAAAGCCAAGGAAATACGATCTGGCCCGTCCCGTGTAGCTTCTTAACAAAATTTACGAAGTGGTTACAATTATGTTGCAGGTTCGTTGCAACTGTGGAAAGCTATGCTCACCCAACATACAAGAGGAAGTTAATTCAACTTGACAAGACTGGGTATACTGATATATTTGGCCGGGCAAGGTGGCCCGGTGCACCGCAACGTGTCCTGCAAACACCTTTCTTCAGTGATCATAAATCCCTTCCTCTTAACGAGAATGAACTCGACAAGCCTGTTATTGGTCGTGCAACAATACATGGCATGGTGAGAACCAAATCTTGTCATCATGATAACTAGAAACTTACTGTTGTTTCCCCACCCACGGAAAAGTATGTTTCGATTTGAGGATGCCATTTTTGCCATTCTTTAAGTACTTTGACAAATCTTTTTTGTTGATAAGCCCAATGGCGAGTGTACGGAAGCTCGTTATTATGGATTTATTTCAAAGTATGGTTTCTAGTTCTAGTTGGAGCCCATATCTATGAGCTGAAACTTCACTTTCTGTTTCATCAGGAGAAGGAAATTCGCCAGTTTGCAGGTACTGTTCCAAATGCGACAACCACAGGCGACATTGAAAGCATGGCTATGTATGCTGGCCAAGGCGTAGGCCTTATCAAGGAAATTTTACCAGCAGTTGAAGTTGTCGAAAGACTGGTTGAAGGGGCTCAGCATCTGATCCAACAAAAATTTGGTGCCATTTAAATGTTGTTGATTTTGCAAATTGGGGTACAATGGACGACAAAATCTGAATTTGTACCGTCTTGAGAGACTATAAAAGAGGAGGTGCTTGGGGCAATTCACCGCTCCCATAGAATGGATGTCTGTCTGTGCATGTCCATGTTTGCGTCTGTGTATAATTTTTACTTTATAAGTTGCCTTAATTACATCAAATTATTAAGTCCCATACACGGATATTGTGGATACAATATTCGAGGATAGGTGCTTTTCAATGTCCTTGACAATCAAGCCCAATGCTCGGAAAGCTAATTGAGAGAAGGCAATCTCTTTCTGTTGCAAAAATAATTTGTGATCTTGGGATAGTCTTTTTGGTAGTTGTTGAATATCTCCCTCGGTATTGTACGTAGATAGAGTAAAGATAATCTTTCAAAGGAAAGATTCAACAGAAAAAATCTACAGATACATCTTCAGCAGCACCTCCTTGACCAATGACCACTATGCCCAGATTCGAGTTTGAAGAGCCATCTGGACGAACTGCTTCCTCTGTCATTTTCTTCCACTTCATGGCATGTGTCCTCATTGCGGCCTTATCCTTCTCTCTCTCCATCAACTGTCTCGCAAGTTTCTCCACTTCATCTCTGTTCACATTACAATCAATCTCCATGCCAATGTCCAATTCAACGCTCGCAAACCTACAGTTTGTTTGCTGCTCGGCAAAGAATGGCCAGCGAGCATAGGCACTCCTGTGCACATGCTTTCAATCATTGAGTTCCATCTGCAATGCATCAAGAATCCTCCGATTGATGGGTGGCTTAGCACATGCTCTTGTGGGCACTAGGGGTGGGCAGCGGGGCCCTACCCCCATTGCCCCGCCCCGCACCTGCATGGAGAAAGCATAGCAAGGATGGGGGCAGGATGACCCCGCCCCGCCCCCGCCCACACTCCACATATATAATTTTTTTTTTATATTTATATAAATAAATAAATATATTGTATATAGATATATACAATTTATTAAAAACTTGAAATTGTATTCAAGTTATTGGATTGCCTTGGCCTCCTAAGCCAACCTTTATATAGGAGGTCAATGTAATACAATAGTCATCCTTAACCAAAATTTCAACTCCCGCATGGTGAGGGTACCCTTGCCTCGCACCATGCAGGTATCACTTCTAGTGGACACCAACTTACCACAATACCTATGTCTTTGGTTTCACTTAAAAATTCATGGCATACAATCATCGAGTCACCCTTCACCATGTCAGGCCTAATCACCCATAGGAAGGCTTTCTTGCTATTAGTGAGTCCGCAAGCAAACTCGACCATTTGTGGGTTAGGACTGTGATGTTGTCGAAATTCACGTAAATTATCATGAAATGTTTTTAAATACACGTCTCTCTTTATTTGATTATTTTTTACATACTATAAATACTGTTCTTTATTTTATTTTTATAACTCATTTTTACAGGACTTCATTTTTAAGAAAGTGAGGTTTATTTTTCCAATCTTCCAGACCCTTCATTTGCTAGGGTTTCTTCTCTTTTCCTCTAGGATTTGAACTTTACATGGTATTGCACGTTTTTTCCTTCCATGGCGCCGTCTCACAAACCCGTCTATGAGGATGCTACATCTCCTTTCTTTCTTCATCCTAGTGACAACCCTAGTGCTCTCCTAGTCACTTAGCCCCTTGTTGGCGACAACTACCATGCTTGGTCTCGATTGATGTCCATGGCGATTTCGGCGAAGAACAAACTCGGTTTTGTCGATGGATCTCTCACCATGCTTTCGGGATCTACAAATCCTCTTCTTTTTCCATGGCTTTGATGCAATAATATGGTGATATCTTGACTCTTAAACTTTGTTTCTCCTGATATCTCTGCTAGTATTTTGTACATCACTACTGCACATGAAATCTAGATAAATCTTAAGGAATGTTTTTCACAAAAGAACGGTCCTCGCAATTTTCAATTGCAGAAATTGATTTATGCTCTCTCTCAAGGCTAGCTTTCTGTGAGTAATTATTTTACTCGCCTAAGAGCTCGTTGGGATGAATTAGCTAATTTTCAAGAGTAATTTATTTAACAAAAATTTCTTTTTTAGAAATGAGGCCAATGGCCAGCAGGTCCTCTGTTGTTGTTATAGAAAAAAAAAATTGAGAAAGCAAACTTGTAGATAAACGACCATCTACAAGTGGTAAGAATGAACATCATCAACCAAGTAAAGGCATTTTACCATGAGTTGTACAAAAAACATGCAATTGACAGATTGTGATTTCCTCTATGATTAAAGAAGAACAAGGTTAAGAATGGTTTAATTTCCAAAACCATGATATAAAAGGCCCCATAACTTTGATTTAATTTTTCTCTCTCAAAATTTCTTAGAAACCAACCAAAATTATTGACAAAATCAGGCCCTAGAAACCCCCAATAGACCTCAAAAAGATCTTCACATATGGTAAGCCCCAAATTCCTCGAGCCCAAACTTCTCTCTATATAATAAATGATAAATTAATGAACATTTCTTCCTAGAGCTCCGAAATAATAAAATAATGGTTTTAGGTTTGGAATTAAAGATCGTGTGTTTCATGGGAGTTTTGCTGGAGAATTTAAGATTGTTATCATAATGAGAAATAACGTTATTATTGTGAAGGATTCAAGAAATGGGGAAGAAGAAATACTTGGTTGAGAGGAAGAGAAATGAGAGAGAGAGAGAGAGAGAGAGAGAGAGAGAGAGAGAGAGAGGGTGGTGCAATGGCGTTGTTGTTGAAGAAACTTTCAGCTATTGCGGGGCGTGAGTTTGAAGCTATGATTTTATCAACATCTACGGTGAAAAGGCAGAAGAAAGAAGCAGAGACGTGAATGAAAAAATTGAGAGGGAAAGAAACCGATGGTAGTTTGGGAGAAAATGTCGAAAGAAAAGAGAGAGATACAAAAGAAACAATAAAATAAAGATTTGGTTCATCTACAGTATACCTCAAATATGACTTTTATTTTAGAAATACTGTAGCTAAAACTAACTGCAGCTACCCTTACCCTAATCCAATGCCACCGGTTTTTTGGTCCTACTTTACCTTTAGCTATTCCAATGAGAATCTCTAAGTGGCTAGTAACATGTTATTATGATTGTACTAAATACGTTTTAATGCTTGAGAAGCCACCATTTTGATTGACCGCTATAGGGACTATATATATTTATTATCAAGCTAGGTATGCACATATATAGACCATTAGCCGAATCAATTAAATACCATGTGTTATATATATTTATCTATATTCGCTTGCAATATCTATATATTCGGTCTGGTTTACACTTTTACTAAGTAATTAACTATATATATATATATATAATAAGCAAAATATTATTAAATGGCAAACCTACCACTCATGTTGAAGTGGCCGTAGATGTATATATAATATTATTCTGTGCAGACATAATAACATTGTAACAACATATATATATGTATATATATATGATTCACTTGGAGGAATTAAAGTTAATTAATGCCATCCTACAAGTTTGTTGTCTGCCAACACAATAACTATTGTAAGGCTGTAAAGGAGGAGATGACTGGGACAATAACATGGGAGACTGTTTTATTTGTCAGTCTGTGCATGTGTATGCATGTTTGCGTCTCATGTCTCTCATGTGTATATTTTTTACTTTATAAGTTGACTTAATTACGTATCAAATTATTAAATCTCATACATAGACATTGTGGATACAATATTCAAAGACAGGTCATGCTTTTCAATGTCCTTGGCTCCTTAATTAACAATCAACTAAGCCCAGATAGTCTTTTTGGTAGTAGTTGATCAATGTCTCCAAGGGCATTAATTGTACGTACGTAGATAGAGTAAAGATAATCTTAAAGAAAAGATTCAACAAATTCTACGGATTCAACTGGAGCATGCAGCACCTCCTTGACCACTTTGTCGAGATTTAAGTTTGAAGAGCCATCTGTACCAACTGCTTCCTCTGCCATTTTCTTCCACTTCATCGCATGTTTCCTCAGCTCCTTGCCCTTCTCTCCCTCCATCAACTCTCTCACAAGCTTCTCCACTTCATCTCTTTTCACATTACAATCGATCTCCATGCCAATGCCCCATTCAACGCACGCGAGCCTACAGTTTGTCTGCTGGTCGGCAAAGAACGGCCAGCAGAGCACAGGCACTCCTGCGCACATGCTTTCAATCATCGAGTTCCATCCGCAATGGGTCAAGAATCCTCCGATTGATGGGTGGCTTAGCACATCCTCTTGTGGGCACCAACTTACCACAATACCTCTGTTTTTGGTTTCACTTAAAAACTCGTGGGGTACAATCATGACTGAGTCACCCTTCACCATGTCAGGCCTAATCACCCACAGGAAGGCTTTCTTGCTGTTAGCGAGTCCGCAAGCAAACTCGACCATTTGTGGCGGGGTTAGGACTGTGATGCTGCCGAAATTCACGTAAATAACCGAGTTGGGTTCCTTGGAATTGAGCCATTCGAGACAATCAGCTTCATCTTTCCAAAGATTGGAACCGATATTATTCAACTTTGAATTGTTTTGTGGAATCTGACTGAGAAGCAAATGAAGAGGGCCAATGGAGTAAAGAGGAGGAAACAAGGAGGAAAGAGCATCCAATCCTTCATGCTCCAATGCATCAAAAGTGTTCACAACTATGGCGGAAGCTTTCGAAGCTTTCTCTAACATCTCCAAAATAAAGTTCAGCATGATACCTTTCGGATCTGATTCGAATAGAAAGCTGGGGAGATCCTTGATGCGAATATTTTTCATCCCAGGAATCCAATCAATTGTAGTCTCCATGTACCCGTTTGGAGGATGGCTCTCATCTGCATGATTTTCATTCAAAAAAATTAAAATATAGTTCATTGAAGATTAATCACGTGTAATTAATTAAAACTTTTTACGAAATGTAAACGTCTCGTCTAGCCTATACGTTTGAACCTAAGTGGAACATTCGTATAAAGAACGCCTAACGGCCTAAGTGGAAACATCTTATCTGCCAAAAAATTGTTGCAATTTTAGAAATGTTACAAAGAAACCTTAACACCACACACCTCAACTTAATTAATATGTGATTTATTATTTTTATCTTTCTATTTAAATACACATATATTTAAGTATTAAGATAGAACAATAAAAATGATAAATCACTTGTTGATTAAATAGATATATGATGTAAGGCTTAATTCCATATAAAACTTTTATTTTTTATTTTTAATATAGTTCACAATGTATTCATGATGGTAAACAAGAAACCCCTGTTAATATTTTTAAGTGAGGTTAATATTTCTATTTTATGAAAAGTAAAAGGTAATGACTTCATTAATATTGTACAATTCATGATGGCTTTGAACATTTTTATGTCTGTAACATATTGTGAGAATGTTTTGTAACATGTGATAAATATTTAATCTAAAAAATATTTTATAAAAGAATACTTATAAATTGAGATAATTTGATATTGTAAGTTGGATTACAAATTTTTTTTTTATAAAGTAAATATGATATATTAGAATATTCCAAGTTTGATTAATTGTAAACTTTCTTTAATAAATTTTTAAAAGACTTAAAACACTTTTCATAATATATAATTTCCAACAAATTTGATTGTCGACCTTCCATTTAAACTGAGTACGAGGGAGTAAAATACACCAAGTCCAAAACAATTCTTAAGACTCAGTCCATCAAGGGGACCATCATTAGAAAATAAAGTGAGAGAGAAGGAGATGAGACAAGAAGAGACAAAGAGGTGAGGATGTCAGAAGGCAATGAGGTGTCAGGAGAAAGTGGAAAAAGGAGAGTCAGTCATACACACAAAGTAGACATCCTGCACCACTGTCATGATACACACAAGAATATGGTCAGATAAAAGGGACAGGGTGCCTACGGATTCAAGGACTTTTCACTTTGGATACTAAGTGGGATTTTTTAGGAGGCTTCTTCTTCCACCTCTAGACAGAAAGCTCCAAAGAGAACATCTCCTTTAGCAAGTATATCTCCAACTCCCATTATACAATGAAAAATGTAAGGTTATGAGAGATTATAAACATAAGTATATTATAGTGAAATCTCTCTTTCTCAAACTCCATGAATGTAGATCTAATATCGAATCACGTAAATTTGTGTGTCTATCTTTTCTTTTCTTTTTGTATTTAAATATTATTTACCGTTTTGAATGTACACGTACCGATACCGTACAGCCACACCGAATATCCGTCGGGGCTCCTCACCTCACCGATTGATGCCTAGCTCACTAAGATCGTAAATGGATATTCTTCCTTTCCAGACTGGACCCTTTTTGGGCGTTAACTATGAGGTTGCGTTAAATCTCCCGTCCAAGATTTTGAGATTCGATCGTAAATAGAAGTGCATATGTAGAAGTTTGATAAAAAGAAGATCGTGAAATTAATAGGGCCAAGGAATATATCGTACCTTTGGGTGGTATAAGTAGACCACTTTCGACTAGACGGCGGGTATGTGCAAAGCCTAAAAAGGCACAGGCACTCGCAGTCGACAACAGAAGGATAGGGATTCCAAGTTCTTCAGCAACGTTATTGGCGAAATGCATGCTGAAATCACTAACTATGCAGCTCACAGGGGGAACATTCGAGGAGACAGTATCATTAAGTTTCGTAAGTAGATTTCGAAAGAGGACCATGAAATTCTTTGTGATAGAGTCACACAGTGATGGGATGTCTTGGGTTGCGTCAGCATCGGAGGGAGGCAAACCATCGGGGATGGTTTCAAAGCAAAAGTCCGGCAAGCCGTCCAAGGAATCGGGACCTCTGGCCTTGAGCAAGCGTCTGTGATTGAACTCGGTGTTGATAAAAGTTATGTGGAAGCCTCTGTGGTGAAGGACTTTTGCAAGTTTGAGCATTGGATTAACATGGCCTTGAGCTGGGTATGGGATGCAAACAGCATGAGGCGGCTTCTCCACAGAACCCATATCTCTCTCTCTCTCTCTCTCTCTCTCAATAGGCGGAACAAGATATTAATGTATGCGAGCGGTGTTACTTTTGTTTTTTGTTTTTATTTTTATTTTCATATTTCTTTAATATATTTAAATATTTTTAAAAATAAAAAAATATATCAATACATTTAAAATTACTTTTTTTAATATATTTAAAATCACTTTCTTAATTATTAAATAAAAAAAATTACTCAATGATATACTGTAGCGGTCAAATATGGGCATACAAGTTTTTCCCTAAGAGCAATTCTACACAACCTCCCCAACCTCCACACACTATATTTTTTTAAATTTTAATATTTTTTTAATATTTTTTTTAAGTTTATTCTTTTTAAACTAATTTAATTTTTTTATTCATTATTCATATATTAAATATTTAATAATAAAAAAAAAATATGGTGTGTGGAGGTTATGTAAATAGTAGGAGGTTGAATAGATTTTTTGTTTTCCCTAATGTATATTTATTGCGAGGGCTGCATACAGTGATACGCCGACAGGAATTAATGCACGAGTTTTGCTATAAATTAATAAATGTCATCACACATTTTATTCCTATAATTTTTTTTATAGTATGTGGTGTTTTTCATAATATATGTGGATGCTTTTTAAGAATTGAGGTGTCAGATAGTGAATAGTAAGTGATGAGAAAAATTTTTCTTAGGATAGTTTTAGATAGTGAGATGATACTTTTTTTATTTTAAATGAAAGTTTAAAATATTATTATTATTTTGAGATTAAAAAAAATTAAATTATTTATTAAATTTTATGTAAAGATTTTAAAAAATTATAATAATAAAATCAAATGAGATAAAAATTGTATATCCCATCCCAATTAACAAATTTATATTGTGGAAGCGTGGACGTACTTTTTTCTCCATGCACATGACTCGTACGCGATCGCTCCTAACCCGCCTCTCCCTTAGAGGTGCGCAACCTGCAACAAGAGTTTTCGTATAGAAAAACCTTACCTACCGGCCTGATTAAGCATGGGGTCCAATGTTTTCTAGACTGGTAATTTACTCAACAAATTAATGAAGCTCTACCTCTTTTTTCCTTATTTTGTTGCTAATATTAAGCATATGGTTATAGATTTATCTATTTGTTTTTTTTTTTTCAATAAATACAGATGGATGCAGAATGTGATATAATATTCTTAAAACTGAAAGCATTCGGTAATTTAATTTAATTTTCCATTCCTATTATTATCATTTTTATTTCAATATTATGTTTACTTGTACTAGTACTCTATATACGCATTTATATCAGCTGCTAAAGTTTATGCATTGAAGCGTATCGTTTTACCAACTTCAATTATTTTTGGCAGTGGTAATGTTCTATAATTAATTAATAAATATATAGACACAATATCAATACCAAACCGACCTTAGCTCAGTTGGTAAGAGTGGAGGATTGTAGTTGTGCGGATTTCGCCTCTTGGGGGTTCTCTTTTATTTGGACTCCTCCGATGCAAACTTACTCTATGTTGGACTATGGTTATTATTTTATTAGGACTTCTATTTCTTCGGGTAGGACTTTGGCTTCTCCAAGCATAACTTTGATTCCCCTGAGTGGATCTTGATTCCTCCGAGAGGGACTGTGATTCCTCTGAATGGGACTTCGATTTCTCCGATGAGGACTTTGTCTTCTCCAAGAGTAGGGATGATGATCATGTTGTTGTCCGCTTCTCTCGTTACCACGTTGATCTATTTGGGCCTCCATTTCCTCCATTTTTCGCTTCCTAGTAAAGCAATCTTAAGTTCTATGTCCACCGGTCTTGTGGTAGGTACAATATTTGGGATGTGATAAATCCTGCCTTCATTCATCGTTAGAGTTTGGTTCTCCCTCGATTTCTACCGTGGGGTTAAAGTGGATGCGTGGCCCAGGCTTCCCTCGCGAGATTTGCTCTCCCTTGCTCTTTGTTTCATAGGTCCTTTTCTTGTTGTTATCTCGGTTTGACCCTCTGCTTTGGTCAATTGTCCTCTTGTTTGCCCTTTCCATCTCGGTTTGCCTGGGGGTAGTTAGTGCTCGAAGTGTGCCTCCCGAGTTTGTAAAACCCTCTGCGTGGTCCATGAACTCTCTTAGTGAAGTCGGGGTTTTTTGAGCAATTTCTGTCATGAAAGGGTTCAAGGCCAGACCCCCCTAATAACGCTGGCAATATGGTTTTCTCATCTTAGTCATCCGTCGTCATACGTTCTTTGTTAAAGTGAGAAAGGTACGAATTCGACTCTTATCATCTCTTTGCTTCACAATCAGGAGGTAGGCTGCTGGTCTTCTCCTTTTCCAGCTGGCTATGAACTATGTTAAGAAAAGACAGGCCAGCTTGGTGAAATTGATGATGGTCCTAGGCCGTAGGGATCCAAACCACGCTCCCGCTGCTCCTTTCAAAGTAAAGGGGAATGCTCACCATGCGACCTCACTAGGGAAGCTGTGCAAGTTCATATGGGCCTTGAAAGTTTCTAGGTGTTCTAAGGGATCTTTTGACCCATCATATGCGTCTATCTGTAGAACTTTGAATCTCGGAGGTAGAGGTACCGCCATAACCTCGATGTTGTATGGCAACTCAGCGCTGGTGAGAAGTTGATCCATAGTTGATGGTGGGCCCATCTGCTTAGCCACCTTATCATACTTGTTATGGAGCTTCTGGATCTGGAGGTCCACCCTACGTCCTTCTTCCTCCACTGCTGTTGCATTGGGGGGTTGGCAGATCTCGGAGTGATGGCTCTCTTGATCTCCTTCTGGTTCCTTGTCGCCTCTTCACAGGATAGCATTCTCTCAACGAAGTGAGTCGTCCATGAGTTTCTATATTGTCTCAGCTCTTTTAGTGAGTCTTCCTTCCATTGCTTCGGATCTTGCTTTTTCACTTCATGAGTTATGAGAGCGCATTGTCACCGGCATACGATGGACATGCTATTTGTGGGAAACAAAAGATCCCACAGATAGCACCAGTGTTGATGTCGTGTTTCGCGGGCCTGGGCAACTCCACACTAGCAACCCTTGGACTCTTCCCTGCACGGTGGACAAAGGGACCTCAAGGTCCGTTGTACCTCTGACGCTCAAGTTAGTTTCAATGTTGAAGATGAAGAGAGGAAATAATAGTATAGATATGTGTAGATACCGCATTGAATGCGGCAAGCCTTCTTCCCTAAGTATCTTCTATTCCATTAATGCTCAGTATGAACTGAACTAGATATTTTTGGATTACATTGAATGCAGCATACCTTCTCTTTTAAGTCTCTTGATACCACATTAATGCAGGGGTGCACCGCCTTACACATTTATGGGTTGCATTGAATGTAGCATCCCTTCTTCCTTAAGTATTTATCATGTCTTATAGTTGGGCTTTCGACATGTGCACGACCCGACCCAAATCTCATGCCCAGGTTTCAACCCAAGTCCTCCTAGCATATCTGGGCTTTGACTTGGGCCTTTCTCCTGGTCTAGCCCAAGGAACAACTTCCTTCACAGGATGTAAACAACATGAGCCTTTGGAGGCTTCTTCTCCACAGAACCCACTCTCTCTCAATATGCAGCACATGATATAAATGTCTATTTATAGCGAGGGGCTTCATGTACGGTTTATGCACACTCATGTACTCGATCGCTCCTAACCCACCTCTCCCTACTTACGTAACCTTTATTATGATTATAATTTTATCATAGAAAAATTATATTCATTATTTTCACATTATACACCACACATTATGCATAATTTTTAATTTTTTAATTTTTTCTCTTACCAATGATCATGTGGTATATGGATGATAAGTAGACACTACAACACAATTGGTTTTTAGTGACAGTTGGAAAATTATAACAGTCCCCAAATTGTCACTAAAAAGCATTTTCTGTGACAGTTTCTTGAAACCATCAATAAAGACATGAGTTTTTTTTAATTACTTTCGAACGTATGGGAAATTTACATTCGAACGTCACATATACGTTTGGATGTTGTGACTACTTACGTGCGAAAGTGAAATATTTTGGCGCCAACATTCGATTGTATAATATTAACATTTGAACATTAATTGTAAATTTAAATTAAATATGACTCTAATTTAAAAATTATATGATTTTTATAGTGCATAATTTGTGAACAAGTCTAAAAAATTAACTTGTATATATTTATATATACACAATTTATAAAATATAATTATATAATTATATATATATATAAATATATTTATGTTTATATATATAAATATATATTTATGTTTATATATATAAATATATATTTATGTTTATATATATTTGAAGTGCAGTGATTCAGTATTAAAGTTGAAAAATCCAACATTAAAGAAGATTGAGAATTGAAATTAAAAAACAATAGATATATTAAATAATATTGCTCCTTATATATATTAAAAGCAAAATACAAAATATGATAGAATTTCGTAAACAACACTCAGATGAACGCGTTATTCATGAAATTTGTATTCCATATCTCCTCAGTCAAGCTATCAACCTTTTCGTTGCGAATACCTACACGATGGGCTATCTCAGTGACAAACGCCTCTACACCCACGATCTGTCGATCGATATGCACAGTCAGCTGTGAGATCACCGCATCAACTCAAGCAAGCCTCGCATCTCCCGCAGATGTATTCATTGGCTGTTGACCACTACTCCCCACACTGGGCTAAGGCTGCGTTGGAGAAACTAAATCCTCTACAGGGGGTGGCTGACGTCCTTTCACCTATCCAATACTATGTCGATGCATGGTCATGTCGAGGGGGCTCATCTGATTTTTGACCCGCTCCTTCGAGTGGGTGGGCACTTTCCGAGCAAGTAATAGCTGGCTAATCAGGACACCATATGAGAGGTTGTCCATGGAGACGATGCTCGTCTCATAACGGATCCTCTCAAAGATGTGCAGTGGTAATTCTATGGGATCTCCACGTCCCACTCATATAAAAAACTGTGCATAAATCCAACTAAATATGGTCTTATGTGCCATAGGATTCACGTTTGTTGCAACAATAAGCTACAACATGTGGAAGAAAGGTAGCAGATGGTTTTGGTTGAAGGAATTCTTCCTCTCAATCTGCGTGCAGTCTCTCCCCGTGAGGATGTAGAAATCCTTGTCTCGGTCATCATCCCAAGCCTCACGACCAGCACCCCTGCCCTCTGACCGGTCTACATCTTTGGCTGATGATGGATCAAATGGGCCAGTAGATGATGCAGAAGTGCTTGCATCTATATCGAGTGTGTCGTGTGCAGATATAGATGTGCGAACCAAGGCTAGAGAGTCAGCCGTAATAGATGTCTTAACTCCTCAACGAATCTCGAGGTGCTCGGCGATGACATTATGTGAAATTTCAAATGTCACATAGCGTACAATCATGGTGTGAGAAGATGCGCCTTAAGGCATGTCCTACATCCTTATATAGAACTCTTGAACCATTGAGGGCTATACCTTCTCCCTCAATGTGCAAATATTTCCCTAACCTCTACTGATGAAGACATCTCTCAGGTTCGTCTGCTCTCATTTGAACTCGTCGAACTCGTTGATCAGGATTTCTCCCTCCACCATAACAGTACGAGTCCCGATATGAGCAGTGTCTTGAGTGGCTCTCTCCCTCATTTTCTTGTATGCAAAAGATGAGTCATATCCTGAAAATAAAAAAGGAAAAAAAATTACGAGTACTATTGATGCATCTTTCGTGTTAATTTTAAATTGTTTTGCATTAACGGTCGAACATAGTAAAATATATGTTCGAATGTTCAAATAAAACGTTCGGACGTGTATCTTTTACATTCGCACGTAAAACACATATGTTCAAACGTATACCAGAAACTTTCAAACGTAAGGCATAAATAAATTTAAAAGTGTACGTTCGAACGTACTACATACACATTCGGACATTTATGCAATACGTTCGAACGTATGTGTTTATGTGCGAATGTAAAGGATAATCGTCTGAATATTGAAGGCATAAATAAATTAAAAGGTATTACGTTCGAACGTTAAAATTAAATGTTTGGACGTAAATGCTACGAAAAGTATCGTTCGAATGTAAAAAATATACTTTCAAACGTGGAAGACCAACAACTATGTAATTGAAATGTTGTACGTTTGAACGTCCTGGTGTAACATTCGATCGTTACGACATAGAATGGCTAAGTCTCGAAATCTCGAAAATCATCATACAAGTTTCTAAGTGTCGAAATGCCACTATAGAAATGAACAATCCACTTCAAGGAACTTTTCTACAGTAACTATTTGGCCAATGGCAACCCGTGATTGCTGAAAATGGAGTTAAAAATCTGGCAACTATGGGTTTTCGATTTTAAACAAAACTGTTTAAAACCGGCTCTAAATCTTAAATAAAATACATCTAATGCTTAAAAAATAGATGCTACTTATTAGCGATGGTTGTGGCAGACTTTGACTGTAGTGGCGACGGAGTAGTGGCGGCGTGCAAACAGAATTACGAGAAAACGTGAAAATGATGTTTCTCAGTTAGGTTTTGGGCTTATATACACGAAACGTTCAAACGTTATTCTTAGTAACATTCCAAAGTGGAAGCAAACGTTAGAACGTGAGAAGTATTACGTTCAAATGGCATTCCTAGTAATGGTCCAATGTAGAAGGAAACGTTGGAACGTGAAAAAGAAAACGTTGGAACATAAGAAATAGTTCGCTCGAACATTGCTTGATTGATTTTCTAAAATAATATATTATATTATTAATAGATGTTTTATATTATAATGTATACTATAACATATAGCATACTATGTCTAATATTATATTATTATATATTGTATATTATAGTATACTATATAATATAATATACTATATAGCATATATATAATGTATTATATAGTATATTATATATATGTTGTATATATATAGTATATTATTATACTATATATAATATATTATTATATATACACTATATAATGATATATACTATATATAGTATATTGTTGTTGTTAGTTTTATTAATTGTAGCCAAATGTCTATCACTATATTATTATATTTTCATTTAAAGTATTAAACTATCATAGTATATATATATATATATATATAATATAGTATAATATTATTTATTACAATATATATAATCTACTATAATAGTATATATATTGAGCGGTACTACTCTGTCGCTTGAGTAGCACCACTTAAACGTACCGCTAGTTGTTTTTACAACTTTTTTTATTTTTATTTTTATTATATTTAAATATTTTTAAAAAATAAAAAATACACCAATACACTTAAAATCACTTCTTAAATCATTAAGTAAAAATTAAAAAAAAATTCCCGAGCGGTGAAGTAAAGTAGTAAGAATTGGTGGGCATAGTAGTGTTTTCCATATATATATTATATTAAATTATAGAATTATAAATTTTGTTTCTAACATATACTAATTATAATATACTATAATATAAAATGGTTTTGATAGTAGTATATATATAACATGAGTATGTAAGTATAAGTATATATAAGTATATTATATGATAGTTATAAATTTATAAGTATACAACATTTTATAGTTGTATATTTCACTATAATATACGTATATAACTATATACCTATATTATATATATAGTAGTATATTATATATATACTAGTATATAATTATATAGTTGTACGTATACTTATATATTGTGGTACTTATAAGTATATATAAGTAGTAGTATAAATATTAGTATATAATAATTAAGTAGTTCATATTAATTTCATACCAAATGTTCCGTTCGAATGCATAAATGTTGTGCTCGAGTATGAGCTTGCCACCATCCTACTAAAGTTTTCCACCAAATATTTACCGTTTGAACATATATATTTGAGAGGATTTGATCAGAGATTCAATACATTACGACAGATATATTGCCATTTGGGATCCTGATCACTCGATTCTTGCTACATTCCAGGGTTGCAAAAGAAGTTTCCAAGAGTGACCAACAACTGATGGGCGGGAAATTTCATAAATACATTTTTTTATATTTTGAGGTACATATAGATCGAGAAAATTGAATAATGTTTTCAAAAATAAATTAAGAAAATCAATAACTATTAAAAAAGATGTTTAATAGTTATAATATTAGTTATAATATAGTGTATATAATATATAATATAATATAGTATAGTAATTATGAATATGTTATATAATATATATACTATAATATATATACATATACTATAGTATATATATAACTAGATTATTAATAAATACGAACTATTAATAATGTACTTTCTTCACGTTCGAACGTGCAAAAATTTGGGTGGAAAATTTTCTGCTCGATTTAAAAACGTTCGAATGTTAAATTATATACATTCGGACGTGAAAAGATTTAGCATTAAATTTCCCGCTCAATTTTCTTGCTCTGTGAAGAGCATTCACGTTCGAATTTAATGTTCAAATGTTAATGGATGAAAATTTGACTGTCAATTTGTAACGTTTGAACATTAGATTTTATAAATTCGAACGTGAAAAAATTTGGGCGAAAAAATTCCTACTTGAATTCGATATTTGTCATGAGAAGTAACGTTCAAACGTTATCTTGTAACGTTCAAACTTTTCAGTTGAAAATTTGAGCAGGTGAAATGAACGTCCGAACGTACAACTTAAACGTTCGAATGTGTCATCAAATGAAATATTTTTTGCATATAGGGTTGGCTGAAGTTGAAAGTCATATATTTGTGAACGGTATGTATCTAGAGTATATTGAATGGGTATTGCATGGTAAGTCGTATGCATAGTCAGCGGATGCATTGTTTAGTCATCCAAATTATTTGAGACACATGGATCATGATTATGAGCGGGATGAGATGGAGAACATGTTGGGTGACATTGGAGCTGAGATGTTTATGGATGATGTAGATGACAATGCCTCAAGTGATCGAGGGACTTATTCTGAAAATTTTGCTGCAATGTAGGAAGATACAAAGTGCGAGCTTTATCTAGGCTATACAAAATATTCCAAAATTTCGTTTATTATGCGGTTGCTTTACATTAAATCATTGTGTGGGATGTTGAGGAAACCAATAAATATGATATTGAACTTATTTAACGAGGTACTTTCCGAAAAATCTGCATTGCCAAAGAACTTTTATGAAACGAAACAATTAAGAAAGAGATTAGAGTTTGAGTACAAGTCCTTACATGCATGCAAGAATAATTGTGTTTTGTTCTGGAAGGAGAACGAGAGGAAACAAGCATGTCTTGTAAGCAGAGGGTTGAGGTGGAAGGCTAAGAAAAATGTGCCGATTTAGGTGTAGCAATATTTTTCCTTAAGACTTAGGTTGCAAAGACTATATATGTGTAAGATAATAACTGCTGATATGAGGTGGCATAAGGAGAAAAGAGTTAAGGATGACGTATATATGAGGCACCTAACTGACTTACTTGTGTGGCAATCTTTCAATGATCAATATCTAGAGTTTGGGATAAAAGCTCAGAACGTGTGCCTGTGACTCATAACCAATGGATTCAACCCTTTTGGGAATATGAGTACAAGTTATAGCACTTAACCCGTAGTGTTGATTCTGTACAATCTTCCATCATGGAGGAGCATGAAGGCGCCCAACTTTTTGTTAACTTTACTTATCTCCGACCCGAGATTGCCGGGGAATGACATTGACGTATTCATGCAACCCTTGATTGAAGAGCTGAAAGAGTTATGGGAAACAAGTGTAAGAACTTATGATGCATCCAAGTTGACATCTTTTCAGATGCATGTTGCAATAATGTGGACGATAAATGACCTTTCGGCATATAAAAATCTTTTCGGTTGAAGTACTAAAGGGAAGTTAACGTATCTGATGTGTAATAAGGAAACTGATAGTGAGTACTTAACATATTCACAGAAGTTGTGTTTCATGGGTCATCGAAGTTATCTACCAACAAATCATGCATGGAGAAGAGAATGCACTAAGTTTGATGAGAGAGTAGAGGATTAAATTGCACCAAATGAGTTGTCTAGAAAGGAGAGTGGAACAACTGGTACATATTAGAATGAACAATTTTGGCAAAGGTCGGGGTAAGAACAAGAGAAAATGAGACGCAGTAGAATTGAATTGGGCAAATCGTAGTATTGGTCATCTAGCATGTTGCGACATAGTTTGGATGTAATGCATATAGAGAAGAATATCTATGATAATATACTAGGTACATTATGTCATGGTCTATTTAGCAATACATTTACCTTGGGAGGTACTATTGGGTGGACCAGTGCAGTTCCGTTGAATGTATTCAGTTGAAAGATATTTGGGTCGACTAAAGTGCACTGTTGGGAATAAAGCTAGAACTGATGGTTCAATAGCAGATGCCTATATACACGACGAAATGGTTAAGATTTTGCTCTCTATATCTTCGTGGTGTTGAGACACGATTTATTCGTTAAGAGCAAAATGCTGATCTTGCTGTTCTGCCTCCTCGTGAGCTATAAGTGTTTTTTCAGAATGTACAACCCTTGAGTGCCCAAACATGCTAAAATTTAATTGATGGAGAATTAGGTAAAATTTGGTGGTACATGCTAAATAATTACCAAGAGATTGATGACTATCATAGGTATGTCGTTGCATGCTTCTAATAATTCTAGTTAAAAAAGTTTAACTATAACTTTTATCCTCGAAATAATATTCTTTTGCACTTATAAACAGCGAGCATATGGACAAAGTTAGGACGGAAGGCGTAGAGAATATACAGGCAAGACACGAGAAAGAATTTCCCGGATGGTTTGAACAACGTGTTTGAACATGTGGATTACATATATATTAGATTTTTAAGCTTTTAACTATGTGTAACTTTTAATGAGTATATACTATTTCAATTGATAGATTTTGGAACAACGTGCTCGTGATCTCGGATCAGTTTCTCCTGAATTATATGCATTGACCTGTGGTCCCTTAAATAGAACACTTCGATACACTGCATGCACAGTTTGAGGTTATAAATTCCATACTCTGGACCGTGAACGTAATAGAAAGACTTAAAACTGTGGTGTGTTGGTCGAAGGGAGTCATGGAACAGATGATATTGACTATTATGGTGTCATACGTGATATTATCGAATTGAAATATTTGGGTGAGTCTGTAACATATGTCTTTAAATGTGATTAGTGGGATCTAGACGGTGGTCGGGTTTTGATACATAGGGATAATCACTTTACGAGTGTCAAAACTGCATCTAAATGGTACGAAGATCCATTCATATTGGCTTGTGAAGCTACCCAAGTCTATTATTTGATTGATATAATGAAAATCGCTAATGAAGATAGTGGAGAGATAATTTGGCGAGTCGTACAAAAATTTGTCCCTTAAAATATATATGAAGTAGGAACGAGTACGGATTGTGAGAATAGTGGAGATGAAGATGACACTCCGATTGTAGAGGCCTACCAAGAAGATGGACAGGGTATTAACTTGTTTGTTGACCTCGGTGCACTCGAATATCTCCCTTTGTGTAAAGATGACATCCCACCTGCCATTTTCGACCCGTTCTTATTAAATGATCATTCAATTTAAGTAAGTGAGGAAGAAGAAGAAAAAAAGTCAGAGTCAGAAGACGAATCAGAATCTGGAGAGGAAATGGATAAGGAGGACGAAGAAGAGGTTGATAATGATGACGAAAATGTTATTGAGTGAGATTATGAAACAAGCATGAAAAATACATCCAAAGATGAAGAATAAAAGTACTAAATATTTTATTCATATAGGTGACTATAGAATATTATACTTTTCATAATTTCTTCTAATTAATTTTCTTTATCATATTAATTATGTTTCAAGGATGCCGCCAAAACGACGACGAAGAAATGTGTCTCTTCCGCCAAATCCAAGTCCCAAACCTGTTGAAGACTCTCCACCCGAGTGTTTCGCTCCTGAAGATCAAGTTAACACGCAAGAGAACGACAGCTAGTCGACACCTACCAGTAAGAAAATGTTGTTGATAGTTAATTATATATTATTACTTTTGTCTCAATAACTATATAACTATAATTATATTATTATCTATTAGTTTATGTATCCGCTCGTCGCGGTCGTGGCCATATACATGGCATTTCTCTTGAGAAAAATAGAAGGCACGGAAAGCTTAAGGTTACCATTCCTGATAATTCCACTGGATGAGTAGATGATAGTGCAGTGGCGCTTTCCTCCTATATTGACACAGTAGTCCGAGCTTATACTCCATTTTATATGCAATTATGACGAGATGTTTTGCTCAAAATTAAAGAGCACATTCGGAGTCGTGTACTGGTGAGTTTACCTTGAAAGTACATTTTTTTACCTAAATTAGTATATCATATTTTTGACGTAATTCACTTATTAGGATGAATTTGAAATCGTCTTTGGTCGTAGCGAGGATTCAGAAACTGTGAATGAGTTGATGGCTACATTATTCCGACGTCATAAGGACGATGTCATGACCACTTCAAGAAATTTGAGACGTAGGAAGAGACTGCGCAGTCCCATTTCCAGCAAATAAAGTTAGACAATTGGAAAAAGTTTTGTGATCTTTTCGCAACTCCAGATTATGAGGTATTTTATATTTATATCCTTTAATTATTTACATATATATATTTGGGTTATATATTATATATATATACATATTACAATTAACATTCTTAATTAATTTTGTAGCACTTAAGTTCTACGAATGCACAAAATAGATCCGCTCTGACTATCCACCATCATGCCAGTTCAAGGTCATTCCACCGTCTTGCTGATAAAATGGTAATTAATAAATTATAAAATTGATTTATTTTTTTGATATTTATTTATTTAAGTACTAACATTATCTTTTTAAAATTGCTAATGTCGCTTTGTTAGAAACGTGATGATTCTGAAAAATTTTTCCTCATTAATGTCTATGCTGCTGCTCACACTAATGAGTGTAATGAGTGGATGGATCATGCCGCTGCAAATAATTATGTAAGCGGTGGTATTTTTGGTAAATAAATTATGCAACATGTGAATAATTTATTTTTTATTTGTATTTCTTTTAATACGTTACTTATTGTGTGTTTTCTTTCAAATTGTAGGAAAAAATGATGGAGATGTAGTCAGTTTCTAGAGAATCCTCTCCGAGTGACATATACATATTCACGCAAGTGCTCGGGCCCAAATCTAGTATGGCAAGAGGTTCAGAACGATCTTTCAAGCATTCTGGTTCATCCTCTTCATCCTCATTGACTTTATAAATTAATAATCTTACCAAAAATTTAGAAGCTGCATGGCGCGAGAATGAGAATATGAGGTCGAGACAGCAAGAGTTGGAGTCCCTCTTAGAGTGACAGTCACATTTAGAGACGCGTTTGCAAGACCAACAGAGAGACCGAGAGGAAATAATGCGCAGTGAAGTCCAAGAGCAAGTGTAGAGGGAGATGATGGTGCATATAGAGCGTATTATGTCATTGCAATAGAATCGTAATGGGCGAGGAAAGAAGAAGAAATGAATTTTATCAGTGTATATAACTTTTAATGTCTAATTTTAAAACTTTATAAGACATTGTTAGTTGTTAAATGATAGTGTGTAATATTATACAATTTATATAACTTTTAATTTTAAGAAATTAGTATTTCTAATCTGTACGTTCGAATATAAATATAAAACATTCGAACATTAGTTCATATTGATTTTATAATTTTTACTTTATAAGTTGCCTCAATTACGTATCAAATTATTAAATGTCATACATACACATTGTGGATACGATATTCAAAGACGGGTGCTTTTCAATGCCCTCGACTCCTTAATTAACAATCAATTAAGCTCAATCTTGGGATAGTCTTTTTGGTAGGAATTGATCAATGTCTCCAAGGGCATTAATTGTACGTACGTAGAGGGAGTAAAGATAATCTTAAAGAAAATATTCAATAAATAAAAATAAAAATCTACGGATTCAACTGCAGCAGCACCTCCTTGACCACTTTGTCGAGATTTAAGTTTGAAGAGCCATCTGTACCAACTGCTTCCTCTGCCATTTTCTTCCACTTCATGGCATGTTTCCTCATCTCCTTACCCTTCTCTCCCTCCATCAACTCTTTCACAAGCTTCTCCACTTCATCTCTTTTCACATTACAATCGATCTCCATGCCAATGCCCCATTCAACGCACGCGAGCCTACAGTTTGTTTGCTGGTCGGCAAAGAACGGCCAGCAGAGCACAGGCACTCCGCCGCACATGCTTTCAATCATCGAGTTCCATCCGCAATGGGTCAAGAATCCTCCGATTGATGGGTGGCTTAGCACATCCTCTTGTGGGCACCAACTTACCACAATACCTCTATGTTTGGTTTCACTTAAAAACTCGTGGGGTACAATCACTGAGTCACCCTTCACCATGTCAGGCCTAATCACCCACAGGAAGGCTTTCTTGCTGTTAGCGAGTCCGCAAGCAAACTCGACCATTTGTGGTGGGGTTAGGACTGTGATGCTGCCGAAATTCACGTAACTAACCGAGTTGGGTTCCTTGGAATTGAGCCATTCGAGACAATCAGCTTCATCTTTCCAAAGATTGGAACCGATATTATTCAACTTTGAATTGTTTTGTGGAATCTGACTGAGAAGCAAATGAAGGGGGCCAATGGAGTAAACAGGAGGAAACAAGGAGGAAAGAGCATCCAATCCTTCATGCTCCAGTGCATCAAAAGTGTTCACAACTAAGGCGGAAGCTTTCGAAGCTTTATCTACCATCTCCAAAATAAAGTTCAGCATGATACCTTTCGGATCTGATGCGAATAGAAAGCTGTGGATCCTTGATGCGAATATTTTTCATCCCAGGAATCCAATCAATTGTAGTCTCCATGTACCCGTTTGGAAGATGGCTCTCATCGTCTAGCCCATACGTTTGAACCTAAGTGGAACATTCGTATAAAGAACGCCTAACGGCCTAAGTGGAAACATCTTATCTGCCAAAAAATGTTGCAATTTTAACTTTTTAATATAGAAATGTTATAAAGAAACCTTATACTACACACTGTAATATAATCAATATGATTTGTCATTTTTATCTTTTTATTTAAACACACATATTTAAGCATTAAGATAGAAGAACAAAAATGACAAATCACTTGTTGATTATGTGGATCATGTATGGTGTAAGGCTTGATTCCATATAGAACTTTTATTTTTTCTTTTTAATATAGTTCACAATGCATTCATGGCGGTGAACAAGAAACCCCCGCTAATATTTTTAAGTGAGGTTAATATTTCTATTTTATAAAAAAGTAAAAGGTAATGACTTCATTAATATTGTACAATTCATGATGGCTTTGAACATTTTTATGTGATCTGTAACATATCGTGAGAATGTTTTGTAACATGTGAGAAATATTTGGTCTGAAAAATATTTTATAAAAGAAAAGTCATAAATTGAGATGATTTGATAGCATAAGTTGGTTTATAAATATTTTTTTTATTATAAAG
Source organism: Cyclocarya paliurus (assembly GCA_029856935.1). Taxonomy (NCBI): domain Eukaryota; kingdom Viridiplantae; phylum Streptophyta; class Magnoliopsida; order Fagales; family Juglandaceae; genus Cyclocarya; species Cyclocarya paliurus. The sequence continues at coordinate 43,045,384 of CM056945.1, read as the reverse complement.
TAAATATGATGTATTATAATATACCAAATCAGATTGTAAACTTTCTTTAATAATTTTTTTTAAGACTTAAAACACTTTTCATAATATATAATTTCCAGCAAATTTTATTGTCGGCCTTCCATTTTAATTGAAACTGAGTGTGAAGGGATAAAATATATAAGTCCAAAACAATTCTTAAGACCCAACTCATCAAGTAGACTATCACTAGAAGACAAAGTGAGAGAAAGGAAGAGAGGACAAAAAGAGATAAGGGAATGAGGATGTCAGGAGGCAAGAAGGTGTTAAGAGAAAGTGAGAAATGAAAAGACGGTTAGACACGTAAAGTAAACATCTCTTACTATTACTAAGACACACACAAGAAGATAGTCAGATAAAAGTGCCTAAGAATTTAGGAACTTTTCACTTTGGACACTGAGGCTTCGTTTTATTAGTCAATTCAGTTGAGTGTGGTTCATTTTTAGACATCATTTAACATCCAAACATGAACTTGAACTGCATCGGAAGTAAATTGAGTCGGCTAGTATTGTATATTGATTTAATTGGTTTGACTGGTGCTGTTTGTTCTGCAGTGGGCTGGTGCTGTACGTTCTGCAGTGGTGGGACGCATTAAACCAACTCTGCAGTGGAGATCCTGCAAACCGAAGCTAGAAAAAAAAAATCATATTTGTCCATTTTACCCTTACTTAACTTGAGATGAACGGCTGTAAGTGTAGTTTGGAGAAAGCTTTTTGTCTTTTACATATTTGATGCCGGCAATATATTTTTCATATGTCAGATAAACAGTTAAATTTAATGGTGGATCCCATTCATTTTACAATTTATTATAAATACATCTAAACTTATCTCAATATCCAAACACATCTAAACTCATTTTAAGTGGACCCTACAAAACTCATTCAACCATTTCAACTCACTACTATTCATAAAAAACTCAACTCAACTCAACTCAGCTCAACATCCAAACGCAACCTGAGTGAGATTTTTGAGGATGTTTCTTCAGCTTCGACCTCTAGACAAAGAGTTCTAAAAAGAACATTTCCTCTAGTAAGTAGATTTTCAGTTCTTATTATATAATAAAAAATGCGAGGCTACTAGAGATTTTGATGTTTGCATTAAAATGTGAGGCTGAGGTTGAATTAAATCTCCCGTTCAAGATTTTGAGATTCGATCGTAAATAGAAGTGCATATGAAGATGCTTGATAAAAGGAAGATCGCGAAGAAGTAACAATTAATAGGACCAAGGAATGTATCGTACCTTTGGGTGGTACAAGTAGACCACTTTCGACTAGACGGCGGGTATGTGCAAAGCCTAAAAAGGCACAGGCACTCGCAGGCCACGACAGAAGGATAGGGATTCCCAGTTCTTCAGCAACGTTATTGGCGAAATGCATGGTGAAATCACTAACTATGCAGCTCACCGGGGGAACATTCGAGGAGACAGTATCATTAAGTTTCGCAAGTAGATTTCGAAAGGGGACCCTGAAATTCTTTGTGATAGTCACACAGTGATGGGATGTCTTGGGTTGCGTCAGCATCGGAGGGAGGCAAACCATCGGGGATGGTTTCAAAGCAAAAGTCCGGCAAGCCGTCCAAGGAATCGGGACCTCTGGCCTTGAGCAAGCGTCTGTGATTGAACTCGGTGTTGATAAAAGTTATGTGGAAGCCTCTGTGATGAAGGAGTTTTGCTAGTTTGAGCATCGGATTAACATGGCCTTGAGCTGCGTATGGTATGCAGACAGCATGAGGCTTCTCCTCCGCAGAACCCATCTCTCTCTCTCTCTCTCTCTCTCTCTCTCAATAGGTAGAACAAGATATTAATGTATAGAAATAATCTTCCCAACCTCTTACTATTCACCACACTTCACACTCCACCTTTTTTTTTTAATTTTTTTTTATCAAATATTTTTTATATGAATAGTGAATAAAAAATTTGAAATATTTAAAAAAAAAAATTCAAAAAAAAAATTAAAAAAAATATTAAAAAATATTAAAAAGTATGGAGTGTGGAGTGTGGATGAATAGTAGGAGGTTGTGTAGCATTTCTCGTATGTATATTTATAGTGATGGCTCCTGCATACAGTGATACACCGACAGGAATTAATGTACACTGGCGTACGCAATTGCTCGATTCGCTCGAGCATAGTATTGACTTTGTCAAATGATTTCTAAACTTTAATTAATATTAAATTTTTTTATATTTATCTATTTTATTTATATTTAATTTTTATATTAAATTAGTCATTTATTCTTTATATAATAATAAAATATTATTAAATTAATAATTTTTTTATTTAATTTATTTGTATTATATTTTATAATTTTACCAATTGAATATTAATAATAATTATATTCTAATTAAATTAATATTAAAAAATTAATATTTTTAAAAGTCATTTAATGTTAATAATAAAAAATATTGATTAAACTCATCTAAAATTCTATCTAAATTTTTTAATTACAAACTAAATAGTATTTTTATTAGAGTGAAAAATTAATATTTTAATATTTTCTTAAAGTGAGAAATTAATATTTTAATATTTGGTGAATCAATAGTGATTCTCCATCTTTGACCAATCACTATAGCAAAAGTCTATTTTATTTTAGACTTGACCAATCCAATATAGAATATTTTTAATACATATTATCTAAATTTTAACCAATTTTTAATTTTAACAAAGTCAATACTAATACCCTAACCTGCCTCTCCCTGCGGGTGCGCACAAACTTCATCTTCATGATTTTATTGTATATATAAAAACCTTACCTACCGGCCAGATTAAGCATGGGGTCCAATGTTTTCTAGATTGGTAATTTACTCAACAAATTAATGAAGCTCTACCTCTTTTTTCCTAATTTTGTTGCTAATATTAATGGCCCTCTCTCAGAGATCGAAGAGCACTTGCTGAAATTAGAAAGTCGACCGGTAGTACTTCAATTAATTTGTATATATCATGGTTAATATTTTAATAATTTCACATATGTAAAAAACCGTACGTACCAAGCATGCTGGCGCTAAAAGTTACAGGTTCAACCCGGCCCCTAGCCAGTAATAACCTGTTATTATGGTTTTAATAAATATGTTAGAAAAAATCTACTCAACTTCCTACTATTCACACCACATTCCACACTCCATCTTTTTTTTTTTAATTTTTTTTATTAAATATATTTTTATATGAATAGTGAATAAAAAATTATAAATAGTTTAAAAAAAATAAATTCAAAAAAAAATTTAAAAAAATATTAAAAAATATTAAAAAGTGTGGAGTGTGGGGAGGATGAATAGCAAAACCCAATACGTTATAATGCCATTTATTACTCCCTTTTTTTTTCTGGAAAGAGAAGGCTTGACTTCTCTATAAAAAACAACTCATCCTTATACCGGTGACAGCCTTTGCCGGCGAGGAGGGCTCTCTCAATTTCTTTCTCTTTTTCTTTTTTTCTTTTCCTTTTCGCTAGCTAGGTGTGCATATGTTTTAATGGTAGTATGTTTTTCCTCTTTCTTCTACCGTTTCGATTTTTCTCAAATCTATTGACCTCCGACCACCATCAGTCAACACGCGCCCCACCACCCCACTCCTCAGCCACTGATCTACTAGGATGATGCGAAATTGCGTCAAAAAAGTTTGTGCTTGGTCCTCAAGCGTGGCTTGTTTTTGTGAGCGGGCTTCACGCGCCGCCTTACCCCGAGACACTTCACTGGCTACACGCATTGTTTCAGTAGATTCTCCACCTCTTAATCTTTCAGATTAACTTCACCTCATGTCCAAACTACCGGCGCGTGGCTCACACGTGCCACTACAGAGGCACAGGAAGACTTTTGTTCCACCATAGATCTGTCATTCCAATATCAATTTTCCTATTAAGTTATCACTTTTCCTAACCAATGATCTTGAAAAATTGATTACGAATCTCTCCAAAAAATATCTCAAGATAACTGATTGCAGTGTACTCTTTTACATCGCCTCCAGCGGTGGCTTACCAACACACCGTCTTTTAAGATGAAATCCTCTTTGTAGGGTAAGGGTAGGGACCAAGAAATCGGTACCAAAATTCCTTTTTTTTTTCTTTTTTTTACCACTTTTACATTGTGGTTATTGTAATGGGGTATTTGTTGGGATCTCCACCCCCTCATAATGTATTATCTTTTCCAATTTTAATGAAGTTCACTTGCTTGCTTAGGAAAAAAAAATGTTTTGATACCTTAACTAGAAGCCAAATTTGATTGACCGACTTTACTAAGTTTTTTCACAAATTAAGCATAATATATATATATATATATATTTATTTATATATATCTATACTAAAACTAAAGGAACTATTCTTAAACATCAAGGCTGCATGCATGAAGTGCATTAGCTGAATCAATTAAATATTCACAAAGTGACGTGACTTCAAATGAAACATTAAATCTATTTTATAATAAAAATAGTTTTAGAATTTAACGTACTCACATTAAACCACATTAATTAATAAATTTATTTTTATAAAATCTTTTTATCAATAAAATATTTATGATGGATGATTCATCTATTCGGCCTGGCTTACACTTTAACGTCTAAATAGATATATAACATTAAATATTACAAGGCCGTTTGGCTTTTAGAAAGAGAAAGTCTCACTTCTTTCTAGAAATCTCAACCCTTCCTGAGTGTTTTCGCCGAAGAGGAGTGTGCCCTCTCCTTTCCCTTTTTATATACTTCTATGGAAGTGATTTTTTTTCCTCCTCCCCTCTACCGGTTTTGTTTTGGTCAGATCTACCACTCTTTGGCGACCTCCTGTTGACATGCGCCCCACCACGCAACACTACAGTTACCGATCTACTGGAAGGAGGCGGAACCTAGGCGAAAATGTTGGCGGCTCACTCACGCGCCTCCATGCCTCGACGCATCCGCCAGTTACACGCGCCACACCAGTAGATTGCCCACCTCGAGATCCTTCAGATCTGCCCCATCTCACCTCTCAACCATTGACGCTTGGGCTCCATGCACCACCATAGGGGTGTAGGCCGCAGACCAGTCCATCCGATGCCAATCTTGTAAAAGTGATTATTATGTTATCGTTTTTTCTAACCGATGATTACGAATAAAGGACTATGGATCTCTCTAAAAAAAATCTCAAGATGAAAAATTACAGTGAATCCGCAATTTACACCGCCTTTAGCAGTGGCTTACTTAAGAACCATCTTTTAAAATGGCGTCCTCTTTATATGGCATGGGTAGAGATCAAGAAATTGGTCTCAAAAGTCAAAATTAATTTTTATTTTCTTTTTTCCATCACTTTTGCATTGTGGTTATTGTATTGAGGTATTTGTTTGGGAATCTCACCCCCTTCTCATATATCATCTTTTGTTTTTCTAATGAAATTTACTTGTTTCGAAACAAAAAACCTACTATTGTTGAAGTGGTTGTTGTATATTTTTTACTAGGAGTAATAGGGATACGATTGAATTGCATAGGATGGACCGTGTTCCATATTTCAATTATACATGCTATTTTTTTTTCTAATAAATTATATATGCTATTTATAAGTTAGGTATGCGCATAGTAATTATAGTAGGGCTTATTAATATTTGAGTAATGCTATTTATAGTCGTGGAATGTGTAAATTCTACGCAATCGTTTTGAAAAAGAGTGAGATCTATTGTTAAAAAATTAGTTTTTTTTTCATGTGAGTTCCGTATTTACTCACTTTTTAAAATGGATTACACGGTATTTGCGCACTTCACGATTACAAATAGCATATTTCTTAATGTAATTAATTAAAGAGTTTAATTGAATATTAATAATTTTTTAAGAATGCTGATATGGCAAGCTACCACATAAGTGATGTGTATATAGTTTGCGTGTCAATCCAGAAACTTACAAATAGATCATTTATTTTTTATTTTTTCCTTGACTAATTTAGATATAAAATTAGAAATGATCTCTTTTATTTAAAAATTGAAAAAAGAGTAGAGTACTATAGAGTGTCGTCCCGCCTAATTAGGACCTGCTTGGGGTTATTTAAATAGTCTTGAAAGCTCTTTAATGAACAAATTAGGTTGTTTAAGTATTACATATTAAAGCAATACTTTTGAATCTCAAATAAATTCTAAAACTATAAATTATATTTTTCACCGCAATCTCAAATATATCTTAATAGTCGTTGTAAATTTCAAGCATATAGTTATAGATTTATCTATATGTTTTTTTTCAATAAATATAGATGGATGTAGAATGTGATATAATATTCTTAAAATTGAAAGCATTCGGTAATTTAATTTAATTTTCCATTCCTAGTACTATCATTTTTATTTCAATATTATGTTTACGTATACTAGTACTCTATATACGCTTTTATATCAGCTGCTAAAGTTTATGCATTGAAACGTATCGTTTTACCAACTTCAATTATTTTTGGTAGTGGTAATGTTCTATAATTAATTAGTAAATATACAGACACAATATCCATACCGAACCGACCTTAGCTCAGTTGGTAGAGCGGAGGACTGTAGTTGTGTAGATGTCGCCTATTGGGGATTCTCTTTTATTTGGACTCCTCCGATGTAGACTTACTCTATGTCGGACTATGAAGATTCTTTTGTTATGACTTCTATTTCTTCTGGTAGGACTCTGGCTTCTTCAAGCAGAACTTTGATTCTGTCGAGTGGAATCTTCATTCCTCTGAGCGGGACTGTGATTCCTCTAAGTGGGACTTCGATTTCTCCGAAGAGGACTTTGGCTTCTCTAAGAGTAAGGACGATCGTCATGTTGTTGTCCGCTTCTCTCGTTACCACGTTGATCTATTTGGGCCTCCATTTCCTCCATTTTTTGCTTCTTGGTGAACCAATCTTCATTTCTATGTCCACCAGTCTTGTGGTAGGTTCAATAATTGGGATATGATGAATCTCGCCTTCGTTCATCTTGGGAGTTCCATTCTCCCTCGGTTTCTACTGTCAAGATGGAGTGAATGTGTGGCTCGGGCTTCCTTTTCTTGTTGTTGTCCTGGTTCGACTCTCTGCTTTGGTCAACTATCCTCTAGTCCGCCCTTTCCATCTTGGTTTGCCTGAGGGCAGTTAGTGCTCAAAGTGTGTCTTCCGCATTTATAAAACCGTATGCGCGGTCCATGAACTCTCTTAGTGAAGTTGGAATTTTTCGATCAATTTCCGTCATGAAGGGGTTGCGAGGCCAAGCCCTCTGCTGGCAAGGTGATTTTCTCATCTTGGTCATCCGTTGTCATACTTTCTTTGTTAAAGCGAGAAATGTATGACTTGAAACTCTCATCATCTCTTTGCTTCACAGTTAGGAGGTAGGCTGCTGGTCTTCTCCTTTTCTTGCTAGCCATAGAACCCACTCTCTCTTAATATAAAGTACATGATATAAATGTCTACTTATAGCGAAGAGCTTCATGTACGGTTGATGCACACTTGTGTACTCGATCGCTCCTAACCTGGCTCTACCTACTTCCGTAACCTTTATCATGATTATGATTTTGTTATAGAAAATTTATATTCATTATTTTCACATTGTACACCACATACTATGCATAATTTTTTATTTGTTTTCTTACCAAATATCATGTGTTATATGGATGATAAGTAGAAGAATTTAATTAATTTAAGAATAATAAAACAAAAATAAAAATAAGTGTAGTAGTATGTGTTCCGTACGAATTATGAATAGTAAAACCATATTCCTTTATCAAGCACGGGTCCAATGTTTTCTAGACTGGTAATTTACTCACCATGTTTTCAAGCACTCCTCTTTACGAACATAGAAAGTGGGTCACAATTAATTTGTAGGAAATGATAGAGCTACCGAGAGTTGGTCCTATATAGATACCCATTTTTTATTTTTTATTTTTATTTTCATTTATTGATTAAGAATGTATTTTTTAATGATATTATAATTTTTTAAAAAAAAAATATTTAAGAATATAAAAAAATCTATGAAAAAATATCCAAAAAGAAAATAGGATTTGGCATTCTTGGGACTCATTCTCGGGCTACACCCTCCTTAGGTGTAGCACAATTCTAATTTGTGTATATTATGATTAATATTTGAGAACTGCTATTGTCACAAAAAGTTCACATAAAAGTAAATTTATAAACTAACATGACTTTAGATATAAGATACGTTAAATCTATTTTATAATAAAAATAATTTTACAATCTAAAATAACACATCAAACAATGTCAGTTTTGATATTTTAATAAGTTCCCATAAAAATAGTGTACTAAGTATATAAGTAATATTGGGCTACTTTTAATAATTTCAATCTTTTTTCCATGTCTAGGTAGTAACCTGTTATATATTATGGTTTTACTAAATACGTTTTCATGCCTGAGAAGCCACCATTTTGATTGACCATTAAAGGAACTATATATATATATATATATATATATATATATATATATATATATATATATATATATATATATATATTTATTATCAAGCTAGGCATGCACATATATAGACCATTAGCCGAATCAATTAAATACCATGTGTTATATTTATCTATATTCGGTCTGGTTTACACTTTTACTAAGTAATTAACTATATATATATATATAAAGCAAAATATTATTAAATGGCAAACCTACCATAACCGTTGAAGTGGCCGTAGATGCATGTATATATAATATATATGAGTAATGCTGTGCATGTGTATGTATATGCATGTTTGCGTCTCATGTGTATAATTTTTACTTTATAAGTTGCCTTAATTACGTATCAAATTATTAAATCTCATACATAGACATTGTGGATACAATATTCAAAAGCGGGTGCTTTTCAATGTCCTTGACTCCTTATTTAACAATCAATTAAGCTAGGGCTATACAAAAAACCGACGAACTGACCACCGCTGACTCAGACCGGCCGCCAGAGCTCGGAACCAGCCGAAACCAGCAGGGAACCGGTCGGTCATCAGTGAGAAATAACCAAAACCGGCGTCGGCCGGTTCGGTTCGCGGTTTGAACCAGCAAAAATCGAAAAACCGGCAGACGTCAGCAGACTGTTTTTGAAAACATATATACCGTCATTAAACGACGCCGTTTCACTTAAGTGAAACGGCGTCGTTCTAGATCTTTAGTGTAAAAAAAAAATTAAATGGAACGGCGCCGTTAGGCATAAGCGAAACATCGCCGTTTCTTCCTAGGGTTTAAACAACCCGTCGACTTCTTCCTCATTTCATCTGCCTCCCTCGTCCCTCCGAATCTCCATTGCCGTTTCGCTCCTCAACCGATTCAGCCCAGCAATAGACAACGACAATCGACAGCAGCCATTGCCAACGCCAACCCCATCATTTCAGCCTCTCTCCGACGGCGGGGGCATCGTGAATCTCCGCATCCCACGGACATTTATTTAGGTAAACAAAATGAATTAAAATCCGGCCGATATTCTCTAGGAATCTGATTTTTTAGTACTTCGAATTTCATGAATATATATTATAACCTAGAGCAAGTTTATATATAGTTATTAGTCCCGATTCGGAGATTCCCGATTGTATAGTTGAATTCGACAAATCTAGGTTATTTACTTTAAGGATTTAATATATAGCTGTTCGGATGTTCCCCATTTCACAAGTTTTTATTTACAATAAAATCATAGTTATTTACCCAGTAAAATCATAGTTTTTATTTACAAGTTTTTATTTACAATAAAATCTTAGTTTGATAAATTTGGATATTAGGTTTAGAATTGTGATAAATTTTACAGGTTAAGATTTAATATTGATATTAGGTTTAGGTTTTGATATAAATTTTGCAGATTTAATATTGATATAGATTAGATTAGAATCTTAGATTTGTGATGTTTGCCACGTTGCAAACTAGCTGCTGTGAAATTGTGTTAATTTTTTTCTTCTTTGTTTGTTTTATATGTTAGATGGATTCTTCCTCAAGTCTAATTGATCTTGATTCGAACTCCCAAACAATTAATTTGGGAGAGATCCAAACACCAAAACCCCCAAGTGCCCCTAATAGTCATAATTGTCCGCTTCTTAAGAAACGGAAGGGGAATGATCCGTCAATTGTTTGGAATCATTTTACAAAAGTTGAGGGTTGTTCCGTAGATGAGCCTAAGGCCAAGTGTAATTATTGTGGCAAGATGTACGCTTGCCACTCAAAGAGGAATGAAACTTCAACTATGCAAAACCATCTACTTTCATGTTCCAAAAATCCTCATAAGCGTGAGCCTTTGGATAAATACCAAACAACATTGGCAGGTGAGGCATCTTCAGAGGGGTTTGGAGAGAGTGATAGTTTAAGGAATCTTGTAGCCCACAAATTTAGTGAAGAGGCTGTGAGGTTGGCGCTTGCGGAAATGGTAATCATTAATGAATTGCCATTTAGAATTGTTGAAGGGCAAGGATTTAAGAAATATAGTTGGTTGCTTGAACCTAGATTTAAAGTGCCATGTCGAGTTACTGTTGCAAGAGATTGTATGAAACTGTTTAAGAAGGAAAAGACCAAGATTAAAAAATTGTTTAAAGATGGGGGAATGAGGATTTCATTAATTACAGATACGTGGATATCGGTACAAAATCTTAATTATATGTGCCTCATTGCACATTTCATTGATAGTGATTGGAAATTGCAAAAGAAAATCATCAATTTTTGTTTAATCCCTAATCATCGAGGGGATACAATTGGAAAAGTTATTGAATCGTGCCTCCTTCATTGGGGCATTGATAAGATATTTACTGTTACTGTTGATAATGCTAGTTCAAATGATACTGCAATTTCATATTTGAGGCATTTTTTGTCGAAAAATTTGTTGGGGGAAAGTATATGCACATGAGATGTTGTGCTCATATTCTGAATCTTGTGGTGAATGAGGGTCTTAAGGAGTGTAATGAAGCCATTACAATGGTTAGAAATGCAGTTAGATATGTGCGCTCCTCCCCTGCAAGATTAGAAAAGTTTAAGAGATGTTCAGAAAAAGAAAAAATTGATTGTAAAAAAATGTTGTCCCTTGATGTGCAAACCCGATGGAATTCAACTTACATGATGTTGGAGGCGGCTAAAAAATTTGAGAAGGCTTTCAGGCGTATGGAGAGTGAGGACTATAATTTTGTCTCTTACTTTAAGGATGGAAACATTGGGCCTCCTAGAGCTGATGAGTGGGAAACAGTGCGAGCTTTTGTGAAATTTTTGAAGATGTTTTATGATGCTACTTGTCTATTTTCAGGGTCTTTATATATCACGGTAAACACCAGTTTCTTGGAGATTTGTATGCTCCAAAAAGAGTTAATTAGGCTAAGTAAGAGTGAGAATAGTTATTTGATGAGCATGGCCATAAGCATGAGAATGAAATATGATAAGTATTGGGGTTCATTGGATAGGATGAACTTGTTCTTGTTGATTGCCGTTGTTCTTGATCCACGTAGTAAGTTGGGGCTTCTTACTTTCCACTTGCAAAAAATTCATGATGAGAGTCGGGCTGAAGAGTTGTTGTCGAGTGTGAGATAGTTATTATCAGACATGTATGTGGAGTATAATGTTGCGTTTGGTTCTACCTCGACTAGTAGAGAAAATGTTCCCCCTCCTTCGTTTGCACCCACAAATGATGATGAAGTAAATCATGAGTCACAAATTTTTTTTTGAGTGGTTGGCAGCATCATCTGCCTCTGGATCTACAGCTCCCAAATCAGAAATAGACCGGTATTTATCAGATGGTTGTGAGGCATACAACCAATCTTTTGACTTGTTGAATTGGTGAAAAGTTAATGAGCCTAATTATCCTATACTTGCGAGGATTGCACGAGACATGTTAGCCATGTATGTTTCAACGGTTGCATCAGAATCAGCATTTAGTACGGGAGGTCGCATACTTGATCCTTTTCAGAGTTCATTGGCTCCAAGAACTGTTGAGGCACTTATTTGTACTCAGAATTGGTTGCGACATCCGTCAACGCCAATTGATATTCGAGAGTCCATGGATAATGTTGAGAGTTTTGTGGTAGAATCTGGTAATGTTTTTCTCATTCAATTTTCATATTCATTTACTTTTCTAATTTAATTTAATTTTTTTTCATTATCCTAATTTATTAATATTGATTATATGATGTTTTTCTATATAGAGTTGGGACCATCGTTCATCATAACTATTGATGACTGAAGAGTTGAAAACTGAAGAGTTGAAGACTGAAGAATGAAGATTTGTGAAATTTTATTTAAGAACAATAGTTGCTTACTTGCTTAGTTATTTAAGACAATTTGGTTTTGCAATGTTTGTAATATGTATGGAACATTTAGTGGAGTTTTTTTTTTTTTTTAGTTATCTAGTAATTACTATATAAGATATTAAGACTATAAAGTATATGTATGCACAAAATTAAAATAAGACATGACATTAAAATTAAAATAAAATTAAATATTTAAAACTAATTTTAAGAATTCAGCAAAAAAAGTTTAAAATGTTGATGATTTTGAGCTGAAAAAGAATTTGAATTAGGTTTAAAAATAGCCCAAAAAGCATGTCCAAACTGGCCCAAAGCATGGCCCAAAAAGCATGCCCAAATTAGCCCAAAAAGCATGCCCAAACCGGCCCAAAAGCATGCCCAAACCGGCCCAAAATTGAAAAACCGACCATGAACCGGCCGGCAACCGAACCAGCCGGTTCTTCTCCCTAGCTCGGTCGGTTTCGGTCGGTTTGTGGCTCATTTCCAGGCAGCTCGGTCGGTTTCGATTTTTGGATGGAACCGAACTGCATGGTCGGTTTTTCACCCCTAAATTAAGCCCAATCTTGGAATAGTCTTTTTGGTAGTAGTTGATCAATATCTCCAAGGGCATTAATTGTACGTACGTAGATAGAGTAAAGATAATCTTAAAGAAAATATTCAATAAATATAAATAAAAATCTACGGATTCAGCTGCAGCAGCACCTCCTTGACCACTTTGTCGAGATTTAAGTTTGAAGAGCCATCTGTACCAAGTACTGCTTCCTCTGCCATTTTCTTCCACTTAATTCATGGCATGTTTCCTCATCTCCTTACCCTTCTCTCCCTCCATCAACTCTCTCACAAGCTTCTCCACTTCATCTCTTTTCACATTACAATCGATCTCCATGCCAATGCCCCATTCAACGCACGCGAACCTACAGTTTGTCAGCTGGTCAGCAAAGAACGGCCAGCAGAGCACAGGCACTCCTGCGCACATGCTTTCAATCATCGAGTTCCATCCGCAATGGGTCAGGAATCCTCCGATTGATGGGTGGCTTAGCACATGTTCTTGTAGGCACCAACTTACCACAATACCTCTGTCTTTGGTTTCACTTAAAAACTCGTGGGGTGCAATCACTGAGTCACCCTTCAGCATGTCAGGCCTAATCACCCACAGGAAGGCTTTCTATCTGTTAGCGAGTCCGCAAGCAAACTCGACCATTTGTGGTGGGGTTAGGACTGTGACGCTGCCGAAATTCAAGTAAATAACCGAGTTGGGTTCCTTGGAATTGAGCCAGTCGAGACAATGAACTTTATTTTTCCAAAGATTGGAACCGATATTATTCAACTTTGAATTGTTTTGTGGAATCTGACTGAGAAGCAAATGAAGAGGGCCAATGGAGGAAACAGGAGGAAACAAGGAGGAAAGAGCATCCAATCCTTCATGCTCCAATGCATCAAAAGTGTTCACAACTATGGCGGAAGCTTTCGAAGCTTTCTCTACCATCTCCAAAATAAAGTTCAGTATGATACCTTTCGGATCTGATGCGAATAGAAAGCTGTGGAGATCCTTGATGCGAATATTTTTCATCCCAGGGATCCAGTCAATTGTAGTGTCCATGTACCCATTTGGGAGATGGCTCTCATCTGCATGATTTTCATTCAAAAATTTTAAAATATAGTTCACTGAAGATTAATCACGTGTAATTAATTAAAACTTTTTACGAAATTTAAACATCTCGTCTAGCCTATACGTTTGAACCTAAGTGGAACATTCGTATAAACTATAAAGAACGCCAAACGGCCTAAGTGGAAACATCTTATCTGCAAAAAAAATGTTGCAATTTTAACTTTTTAATAGATAAATGCTACAAAGAATCTTACACCACACACTTCAACATAATCAATATGTGATTTGTTATTTTTATCTTTTTATTTAAACACACACATATTTAAGCATTAAGATAAATGGACAAAAATGACAAATCACTTGTTGGTTACGGGGATGTATGATGTAAGGCTTAATTCCATATGGAACTTTTATTTTTTCTAACAATGTATTCATGATGGCAAACAAGAAACCCCGCTAATTTTTTTAAGTGAGATTAATATTTCTATTTTATGAAAAGTAAAAGGTAATGACTTCATTAATATTGTACAATTTATGATGGCTTTGAACATTTTTATGTCTGTAACATTGTGAGAATGTTTTGTAACATATGAGAAATATTTGGTTTCAAAAATATTTTATAAAAGAAAACTTATAAATTGGGATGATTTGATATTGTAAGTTGCATTATAAATATTTTTCATTATAAAGTAGATATGATGTAGTATAATATTCCAAGTCAGATGGTAAACTTTCTTTAATAATTTTTTTAAAGACTTAAACACTTTTCATAATATATAATTTTCAATAAATTTGTTTGCCAGCTTTTCATTTTGTGAAATTACCGGTTCACCACTTATCTCAAAAGTTTAAACTGATAAAAAGAAGTAAATTTTTATTATTTATTTTATATCTTAATACTCCCTCACTTCTTGGTCAGGCTCTCCCTCAATGAGTGACCCAACACATAGAATATTTAATTAAATGGGATAGAGTGTAGAGTCAAAGTTTGAACTTAAGATCTCTACTCTATTACCATGTGAAATTACCACTTATCCTAAAAGTTTAAACTGATAGAAAGAAGTAGATTTTTATTATTTATTATATATCTTTTAACACATTTAAACTGAGGTTGCGTTAAATCTCCCGTCCATGATTTTGAGATTCGATCGTAAATAGAAGTACTGCCTATGAAGATGTTGGATAAAAGGAAGATCGGGAAGAAGTAACAATTAATAGGACCAAGGAATATATCGTACCTTTGAGTGGTATAAGTAGACCACTTTCGACTAGACGGCGGGTATGTGCAAAGCCTAAAAAGGCACAGGCACTCTCAGACCACAATAGAAGGACAGGCATTCCCAGTTCTTCAGCAACGTTATTGGCGAAATGCATGCTGAAATCACTAACTATGCAGCTCACCGGGGGAACATTCGAGGAGACAGTATCTTAAGTTTCGCAAGTAGATTCCGAAAGAGGACCATGAAATTCTTTGTGATAGAGTCACACAGTGATGGGATGTCTTGGTTTGCGTCAGCATCGGAGGGAGGCAAACCATCGGGGATGGTTTCAAAGCAAAAGTCCGGCAAGCCGTCCAAGGAATCAGGACCTCTGGCCTTGAGTAAGAGCATTAGTAGTGGGCTCAATAAACTTTAGTTAAAATTTGACTAAGAAATTCACTTTTACAAATTTTAGCTAGCCATTTTTCACAACATCAAATAACAGACTCAACAAATCTTTCACCATTCTATTAAAATATTAATTTTAAACTTTTTATTTATTTTAATTCTAATTGTAATTTAAATTTCTCCAACAGTTTTATTTTTTAATGACTATATTTTTCCAACGGCTATATATTCTAACGACTATATTTCTCTAATGGTTATATTTTCAAACGGTTATATCTCTCTAACGGTTATATTTCTCTAACGGCTATTCTCCAATGGTTATATTTTTCTACTATAAAACATAACATTTCATCAACAATTTCATTCACTGCACGGGAGTGAGAAACAGCAGGAAATGTAATATTTTAATCAAAAGTAATATTTGGCTAGCCTTCTTTGGCTCAACAAATTTAACTAGCCCCTTCATGCAAAGTTAAATTTACTATTCATTTAGCTAGCCCAATGTTGAACTTTATTTTACATTTTAGCTATTCTTTAGCTAAATTTTGATTTTAGCTAGTCCACTACTAGTGCTCTAAGCGGCTGTGAATGAACTCGGTGTTGATAAAAGTTATGTGGAAGCCTCTGTGGTGAAGGACTTTTGCTAGTTTGAGAATCGGATTAACATGGCCTTGAGCTGGGTGTGGGATGCAAACAGCACGAGGCTTCTCCACAGAACCCATCTCTCTCTCTCTCTCTCTCTCTCTCAATCAATAAGCAGAACAATATACTAACGTATATTTCTGGGGAGGACTCCTGCATATATACAGTGATACACCGACAGAAATTAATGTATATAGAGGATGCCTGGACGTACTTTTTTCTCCACTGACATGGCTCGTGTACGCGATCACTCCTAACCCGCCTCTCCCTTACAGGTGCGTATAACCTTCATCATCATGATTTTATTGTATATATAAATAGAAAAGAAAAATGATAACACAATATTTTTTACAATATATTTCATAATCATGTTTTAAAACAAAGAATATTATTGTAAAATAACATATAAAAGTAATACAACTTTACAAAACTACTCTCATTTTATATCATGTATTGTAAAAAGTGTTGTGAAAAGCATTGTATGTATATAGAAAAACCTTACATACCGGCCTGATCAAGCATGGGGTCCAATGTTTTCTAGACTGGTAATTTACTCAACAAATTAATGAAGCTCTACCTCTTTTTTCCCTTTTTTTATGCTAAAGTTAATAGCCCTCTCTCCACTACAATAAAAATGATATTTTGGGACGATTTTATTTTGAGACAAAATAAAAATTGTTCCAAAAAGTGAGATTTAGGGACGAATTTTATTTTTCATCTCAAAAAGACGTTTTCCGTTTGAACGCATTATAAATTGTTTGAACGTTATATTTAGGGACGAAATATGACGTCCCTAAAAATGAAAACGTTCGAACAGTGACGATTCATCATTCGAACGTCTAATTTTATCGTTCGAATGTAAATTTTAGCGCAATAAGTTAAATTGTTATACCGGAAAATTAATACACCGTTCGAACGTAACTTTTGACCGTTCGAACGGTGAGCATATGTTTTTCTTTTTAAAAAGAATTATATTTATATTAACTAGTAATTATAATAAATTTATTGATTAAATAATATGAATAATATAAATCAATAATTAGTTCAGGAAATATAAAATAAGACTATTTCATAAATAAATAGTGAATTTACAAAATACGAAATATTATTCATTCTAAAAATAAAAGAAAAAATAAATAAAAGATAGAAAATACTAAAACTCCAACTCTTTGCATAGTTCCTCGACTGCAGCTAAACGTTCCTCTATCTGTGTCAGTCGAGTACTATGGTAACCTGAGTCGCAGATATGGCATCAACCTTTGTACGTAACTCAGAGATGCTACCAATAATCTCAGTACGAAAATCAAACATAGCAGAATGGGCCTCAATACGCACTGCATCGATCAACACTGATGTCTGTCTGCTGATCGCTGCGTGCACGATCTTAGCCATGTCCTCACGGTATAGCGCTATGTACTGATGCATGGATTTCTCAACAAACAAAACAAAACAAAACAAAAATAAACCTTCCTACTATAGATTTAAGCAAATCTACGGTGAGTATTAATGGATAAATTGATTTATCCTAATTTAAACAAATAATCCATCAAAAATCTAAATTTAAACGGTAAAATAGTTAGAAAATGAGTATACCGGTGATGAGAGTTGGAGGCTTCGATTGGGTACTGTTAGGGGTGTAACCGGTCCGGTTCAGTCCGTTTTGGACAAAATCTTGGACTGAACCGGTATGACCGGTTTTGTATTTTTCAAAACCAATTACGCACCGGTTATACTCCTAAACTGGTACTTCGGTTTTACCGGTTTCCGGTCTGGTCTGGTTTTTTGATTTTTTTAAAATATAAGTTTGACATTTTGTCATTAAAAATATGTTTTAAAAAAATTGTTTTAAAAAAATATGTTATACTTTTATTAATCTATATTAGACTATTAATATAACTATAACTATAGTCTATATTAGACAATTTTTTTTTTGAGGGAATCTATATTAGACTATTAGTACAAGTTATAAATTTATATATTAGTATAGCTATATATTAGTATATATTAATATTAGTGATAAACTATATATTATTATAGCTATATAATACATGATCAATTACATTTTTATTTTTAAGATTAAACTTTTATTTTATAATAACATTATCTTATATATAATTATATTAATAGTATATGATCAAACAAATTACAAATGTTCATATTTAAAATTAATATTTAATGTTATATTTTATAAATTATAATATGAAATTATTTCATATATGATATATAATTATATATAAAAATTTCACATATAATTATACATTATATATAAAACTTATATATTTAATATATATAAAATATTTTGTATAATTTTAATTTTGTATAAAACTTATATATAAAATATTATTTTTTATATTTTTTTATCAACCGGTTCGGTCCGGTCCAAAAAATCTTAAAACCGGAACCGGACCGGTTCCAACCGGTTTATGAATTATAAGAACCGGTTCCGGACCGAACCGATTCAAAACCAGTAAAACCGGTCCGGTCCGGTTCGGACCGGTTTTTCGGTTTAAATTTACACCTCTAGGTACTGTTCACGGCGGCAACAGCGTCGTTAAACGGCGGGAATGGAGGTTTTGGGAGTATTTTTAGAGATACCGTTCCATCGGTGTCCGTGGAAATGACCGTCGGGGAGAAGTTATATATGCAGTACCATTCGAACGGTCATGTTTATGCGTTCAAACGGTTTTCGTCATATATTATATACTCTATATATTTTATATTTTAGAATTTATGTTATTATAGATATATTGTAATATATATTCTTATATATATATATGATGTCCATAATTAATAAATGTAAATAGTATATATATTCATATAAGTAACTATAATATATAGTACTAATATAGGTGTATATTAATTTAATGTATCACATATATATAATAATATATATACTATAATTAATAAATTTAATTAGTACTATATATTCATATAAGTAACTATAATATCTAGTCTAATTAGATGACACTATATATGATAGTATATATATATATATATATGTTATTTATAGTGTAATATATTATGTTTGTACAATAGATGAGACAATATGTTGATACTATATATGTGCTACTTTACATATATATAATATATAATATGCTCGATTATATATTATTGAATATGATATTACTATGTTAGTAAACTATATTATATTCTAATATGTCTATATATATTAATGTTGTGATTTTATGTAATAGTATAGTGTTAAAAATAAATATTCGTAAATATTTAGCAAACTGTTCGAACTGTAAATAATTAGAGTTCGAACGGTTTGCTATGAATCATTCCACGTTCAAACGTAATATTTTTCCGTTCGAATGTGAAATTTTAGGAGGGAATTTTTTCCACTCATGGTTTGACTTTCGAACGGATAGTAAATATCCGTTCAAATGTGAAACTTTAGAAGAGAATTTGTCCCGCTTCATGGTTTCCAGTTCGAACGGTTAGTAAATAATCGTTCGAACGGGAAACTTTCTTCAAATATTTGCAACAGATCTCAGAAATCAGAATCTCCCCCTCCTGCTACTCTCACTTCCTCACGAACAAAGCTACGACATTCTCCCTCAATCCAGTTCCAACTATTTTCAAATTAAAACTATTATTTCTACTACTTTTTGTGGAGTTCATTCTCAGTACACGCAATTTTTATCTCATTATTGGTATTTTTTTATAATATTTTTGTTTTCTATGATTTCCTTACTTTGTTGAAAAATTGTTGAAATTCTTTGATATTGTTGTTTATATTACTATATTGTTATTATACCTATGTTTTTTATATTACTGTGTTGTTATTACTATGTTGGAACTCTTTAAAAAATTGTTCATACATTTTCCATCGTTGAAGAAGAATGAAAATCTAGAACGAACACGTTCGAACTGTTTAGACTCTACGTTCGAACGGTATTTACGTTCAAACGGGTTATGTTGTAAGTTCGAACGGTATTTACGTTCGAAAGTTTTTTGTTTTACGTTCGAACGGAAACTTATACATAAAAGTATAATTAATTGATAATTTGTAGTGTAATTAATCATGTTGATGCATATTCACAAATAAACCAAAACGCAATCAAACTTAGAAATATATAATACAGACTATTGATTTATATATAAATTTATAGAAAGATATAATACATAATTAATTAAATTTAGAAACATTAATTAAAATTATCAATTATACATATTGCATCTTCCATTAAAATTAAAATACTGCATCTTCCATCTTCCATGTCTACCACCTTAACATTGCCACCATCACTATTCTTTAGGAATATATCCAACCGCAACTAACTCTTCAAATAAAGTATTAATTCTTGCATTTTCCTCAAGGTTGAGTGAACTTCCGGAGTTCCCAAAAGAACTCTCCGTCATCTCATTCTGGTCGTATAATATTGTTGAGGCATTATTGATACTCCCTGACTGAAACCCACTTTGGACATTAGTTGGGTTTGCATTGACAGAAGCATTGAGAAAATTTTGCTTTGTCTCCTTCATTAGAGTTGCTAGTTGAGTTTGTAGATTTACAACCTGCAGAAAACAAAATAGAATGCCATTTATTAATTAGGAGGCAGAGCATATTAGAATTTCAATCATTATATATGAAAAGAGAACCTGTTGCTGACGAGCAAACATAACTGAAAAAATGCTATTGATAGGATCTTGAAGCCTAGCTTGCACTTCATATATAAGTGTGGTAGCCGCTTCATAACGATTATTGACCGGGATGCGAGCAAGAAGTCTCGATGCATTACCTGCACCGAAAACCTTATGAACAGCGAAAAATTAGATATATCCGCCTTTATGATTGAAATAAAGAGCAAAAACACATCCCCGAACATATTTTTTTCTAAGAAATTTGCATGTTTCACAAGGAGAACCTCGCATCTCGATTGGTGGGAAGCACACCATAAAATCCGGGCAAAAAATCCAGAATTGTTTCGAGACCCACCAAAAGTGTTTCATAAATGATACCATCCGTTTGAGACAAATTTTGTGAGGACGAACAACATCCGTAAATTCTGAAAATATACATCCATAAATTCTGAAAATATACATCCAAAAATTTGCTTATCGTCCTTGTGCACATTTCTCACAAACTCACATTTCTGCATTTCTCACAAACGCATTACAAATGGCCGGCCATTAGCCTTCTAATATTGTTCTTGATTTGAATCGGGAACCATATTTGCCACAAACATTAATCTTCACTCCTGATGCTATCAATGCTATGATAGTGATAGATAACTATTTCTTAAGCAAGAGCGATGCGGAGGTCGTGGATGGAGCGAGAATACTGACATCTCAATATGCAGCTGTTGTTACTACCATGAGCCGAAGGTTACTCCTCAGGGTAAGTGAGATAGAGATGCTTAAAAAATAAGTAAGTGAATTGAATAATAAGTTTGCAAATAAACGAAAAAAGAAGCAAATATTAAAAAGAGAAAATAAGGAGTTAAAGATGTATGTGGACTTATATGCGAAAAATCTGAAACCAAAAGTGGCAGAGCTAAAGCGAAAGCGAAAACAAATAGATAAACCTGTGTTCAACCCAGGAAAGGAGTTGAAGACACCTGAGGAAAGTGCCTTAAATGCGATCAACCCTGAGGAAAGTGCCTTAAATGCGATCAACTCTGGGGAAAATGCATCAAATGTGTTCAGCCTTAAAGAAAATGCCTCAAATGTGTTCAACCCTGAGGAAAATGCTTAATATGCGTCTTGGCTATATGTATTGACTATATGTTTTATTTTATGCACGGGGATGTGTTGTTGCAAATTTTTTAGTTTGATTTATGTTTTGATATATGTATGGACCATATGTTAGTTTGATATATGTTTTGATATATGTTTGGACTATATGTTTTGATATATGTATGGACTATATGTTAGTTTGATATATGTTTGTTGATATGTGTTTTGGCTATATATTTGGGGGTATATATGTTTTGGCTATATGTTTGTTGATGCACGTGATTATTTGCAATAGGATATTAGACATGGATAAGAGTTGGATGCGAGTTAGAGATCGGTTGGGTGAGGATTACAATGTATATACCCAAGGAGTTAAGAAATTTTTGGAGTTTGCATCCTGTACAATGGGAAATGATGGTCGTATTAGATGTTCATGCCGACTTAGTAAGAATTTACGTTCTCATAAGATAGAGTTAGTGAAAGAGCATTTGTTTGTTAAAGGTATTAACCAAGGTTATACTGATTGAGTCTTACATGGAGAACCGTTTCCAACATCATTCGAAAACATCGATGAAGATGTACATCTAGAGGTTGTTGGCGACGATCCGTGCCATAACACAAATCCATCAGAAGACATGGAGCAAATGTTGGGCGATATTGGTGCGGGAATGTTAATGGATGAAAGTGGAACAAATCCATCTAATTCAAATGATCCGTGCCATAACACTTTTATTCGCTTATGGAATGATTCACAACATGAGTTATATCCAAGGTGTAGAAGGCACAATAAATTTTTATTTCCAGTTAGATTGCTTCATATAAAATCCATGTGCCGAATATCTATTAAGGCTGTCAATATGTTGCTGGAGCTGTTTGGAGAGGCACTTCCATCAGACAATATTTTACCCTGCAACTTCTACGAAGCAAAACAGTTGAAAAAAGTACTCGGATTTGATTACAATCTAATACATGCATGTAATAATGATTGTGTGTTATTTTGGCGAGAAAATGAGCAGTTGAACGAGTGTCCTATTTGCCATGAATCAAGATGGACAACTGAGAAGCAGAATGTGCCGCGGAAGGTTGTATGTCACTTTCCATTGATGCCTAGATTATAACGGTTATTTATGCCACGTTCAACGGCTGTGGATATGACATGACACTCATCATCTGAAGTCAATAATGATAATGTCATGTCACATCCTGCAGACTCTCAAGTTTAGAAGGAATTTGACTTGGAACACCCATAGTTTGTTAAAGAATCTCGTAATATTTGACTTGGGTTAGCAACAGATGGATTTAATCCATTTGTGAACATGAATACTAGTCATAGTACTTGGCCAGTTGTACTTATGCCGTACAATCTACCACCATGGAAGTGTATGAAAGATTCATATTTCATGATGAGTTTGCTTATTCCAGGTCCGAGATCACCTGAAAATGATATAGATATACACTTACAGCTACTGATAGCAGAATTGAAAGATTTGTGGGAGAATGGAGTATTAACATTTGATTCATCAACAGCCAAGTCATTTAAGATGCATGTTGCGGTATTATGGACAATAAATGATTTTCCTGCTTATGGAAACTTGTCAGGTTGGAGCACTAAGGGGATATTGGCATGTCCAACTTGTAACAAATATACCCAATCTGAATGCCTTACGTATGGGAAGAAACTATACTTTATGGGTTATCGTCGATTTTTACATGGTGACCATAAATGGCGTAGAAATAGTAGAATGTTTAATGGTTCTGTTGAATGGGGACACCCTCCACCATTCTTGTTTGGTAACGATATTATTGCACAGTTTGCGAATGTCAGAAATAATGATTTTGGTAAAAAACAACAAAAGAGAAAAAGAAGTACATTAGAGTTGAATTGGACAAAGAAGAGTATATTTTTTGAACTACTCTACTGGTCAACGTTAAAATTGCGGCATAGTTTCGATGTTATGCATATTGAAAAAAATATATGCGAGTCCATGTTAGGAACGTTGATGTCAATTGAAGGTAAAACAAATGATAATATAAACTCACAGAAAGATCTAAAGTGGTTGGGAATTAGACCGCAAATGCACTTGCAACAAAATAGCTTGTCTGTTTACATGCCAATTGGATAGTATACATTGTCAAGGAACGAAAGGGCTACATTTTGTGAGTGGTTGCAGAAAATTAAATTACCGGATGGGTATACCTCGAATCTAACAAGGTGTGTGCAAACGAATGACTGAAAAATTACTGGACTAAAAAGTCATGATTGTCATGTATTTTTACAACGTATATTGCATGTTGGTATTCGTGGGTTTTTTAGTAGAGATGTACGGGTTGCATTAATTGAGTTGGGTGCCTTTTTTAAAGATTTATGTACTAGAACGTTGAACCTAGAAGGTTTGGATCGTATGGAACGAGAAATTGCATTAATAGTGTGTAAGTTGGAGAGTATTTACCCACCTTCATTTTTCGACATCATGGTTCACTTAGCCGTTCATTTGCCATGTAAGGCTCGACTTGCATGACCAGTCCAATATAGGTGGATGTATCCTATTGAACGATTTCTTGAAAAGTTGAAACGCACAGTGGGTAATAAGGCTCGTCCAGAATAATCAATTACAGAAACATATATTGATGATGAGTGGCATACATTCTGTTCCAAATACTTCCACGGGGTTGACACAAGATTTGATCGGCCAGAAAGAAATTTTGATGTTGACCAAGCAAGACAACAAAATAGATTTTCTGTATTTTCCCAACAAGTACGTCCAATTGGTGCTTAGGGTGGTTATGATTTGTATGAATGAGAATTCGAGAAAACTCAATGGTACGTGCTAAATAATTGCCTAGAGATAAAGAGCCACTTGAAGTAAGTTTAAATTAATTGTTAATTAATCATTGAATTTACTTATTAAACAATTATATAAACATACTTATTGTTGGTAATTTTTAATTTTAGTGATAATATTAACATGCTCAAAGAATTGGGAGTAAATGCTATAGATCTGAGACATGAACAAGAGTTCCCGAAATGGTTCGAACAACAGGTAATGACATTGATACAGATGTAATTTTATTACTTATTAAAATATTACTATTGTTAACGGTTGAATGTTTATACTTTATTTAATATGTAGGTTGTACAAATGCATGCGAGTAATCCAAACGATATATCAAACGAACTATATGCACTGGCGCGTGGCCTCTCGAGACGTGCTGCTGATCCAGAACTTTATAGGAAAACACAAAATAGTGGTGTCCTTATTGAAGGGAGTCATGATGGAGACAATATTGATTTCTATGGAGTTATCGTAGATATAATTGGATTTAGATATGTGGGAAAATTTGTGGTTTATATGTTTAAGTGTGATTGATGGGATTTAAGCAATCCTCGAAGAGGAAAATGCCAAGATGAATATTTTTTGAGTATTAATACATCAAAAAAATGGTATGAAAATGATTCTTTCATTTTGGCTTCCCAAGCATCTCAAGTATTCTATTTAGACGATTCACAGTTAGAAAATCAATGGCAAGTAGTACAAAAATTTTCTCCTAAAAATATTTATGACGTTATCCCTGAGGCGAAGGAACAGGATGAAGAAGAAGATGATCTCTCTACTCAAGAAGCATACCAAGAGAGTCAACCTGTCTTTAACTTATTTGTGGATTTGAGCCAGTATGAGATGATCCCATTACATAGAGAAGATATTGAGGCTGATACAGTTGAGCAACAGTTGATCAAAGTGTTGAGTCATCTGAAATATCTACAGATGATGAGACTGAATCTATAGATGAAACTGATACAGATGATTGACCAGTTTGTATTCACATTATACAGTATCTCGCAATTATGCCACCAAAGAGGAAGGAAGTTCACATCCCATCTCCACCTGTTTCTAGCTCTCCGTCTAACTTGCCATTAGAGACTAACTCTACGGAACAAAGTAAATAGCTACTACTCATTTTTTCAATTAAGATATATGCTAATTGATACGGAGTAAATAACTAATATTTTTTTATAGATATAACAGTACAATCTTGTCATGGACGAGGCACAACTAGAGGTGTGACATTGGAGAAATATCGTAAAGTAGGTAAAATTAAGGTTAACATTCTTGATGAACATACCGGAGGTGAGGGACAACAAGCAGCTTGGCTTGCATCGCATGTGGATGCTCTTACACGGACTTATGCACCTTTGGCTACGAGTTCATGGCATAAAATCCCCCAAGATGCGAAAGAGTTTATAAAAAAGCGTTGTTTGATACGTAATATTTAAATAATAAATTTATATTGATATTATTTAATATTCTAAATGATAATGTCTTTGTATATATACTCTTTTAAGGATGACTTTGAACTAAATTATGGTCGGAAAGAAGAGCTTATGACTGTTGAAAAGTTGATATGTAATGCATTCCGCAAGTATAAGGCGAGGGGTCATGAGCATTACAAGAAGTACAAGAACAAGGAAGAAGCATGTGAGCATCCTTTTCAGGATATCTGACCTGAAGAATGGAAAAAATTTTGTGACATGTTTGATGATCCATCATATAAAGTAAAGTAAATTAATTATTTATGTGTCATATTTATAATTTTTACTTAATAACTTTTACAATTTCTATGCAGGAGCGAAGTTCTATAAACAAAACGAATAGATCAAAATTGAAGATTCATCATCACGCAGGCTCAAGATCTTTCCATCGCCTCTCTAAGAAATTGGTAATGTACTTTTTTTATTTATTTATTCAATATAATTTTTTTTTAATATTAACTTTATATCTTAACAATGTCTCTTATAGGAAGCGTCAGACACCAATTATGATCTAACAAAATTATATGCTGTATCACATACTAATAGTAATGGAGAGTGGACTCATCCCGATGCTCATGAAAATTATGTAAGTATTATAATTTATTTTAATTAAACATATTTAAATTATTGTGTCAATATTAAACGTATATGTTATGTGTAGGATAAAATGCTTGCCCTACGTGCTGAAACTGCTTCAGATCATAATTCATCAACAAATGATGTTGAAATTTTTACACAAATTCTAGGGCAAGGTTCAGGATATTTGAGAGGTTTGGGTCGCTGTATAAAGCCTTCAAGCTCTTCATCAACGTCAAGCACTACTGCTATTGCGTTAGAAAATGCAAATTCTACGATTCAATAATTGCTTACAAAACAGCATGAGTTAGAGACTTAATTGACAAAACAAGTAGAGATGGAGATTACAAAACAACATGAGTTAGAGGCTTAATTGACAAAACAAGCAAAGATGGAGATGCGCATGAAACAACAAGAAGATTAACAAAGAGAGATAAGCTTCAAATGTAGATACTTATGCAACAATTCAGGCCTCCAAGCAATTAATTTTCATTAGAAGTGGTTTTGCATATTGAACAATTATATATCATGTACTGAGAATTTTATTAGTATTATTAGTATTTTATTAAACAATTTGTAATGTATTTTTAAAATATAAATATCTATTTGGTTTTAAATTAGTCTTGATTGTCTATGAAAATAATAACCGTTCGAACACTCATCATTTGTTCGAACGTATACAAATTGAATATAACCGTTCGAACATCATACATTATCGTTCAAACTGAAAAAGTTGCGCGCCGTTCGAACAGAAAATTCACTATTTGCGTTCGATCATCAATTTCTCCGTTCGAACGTTTCTTCATGAATTACCCGTTCGAACGTTATTTACTCCGACCCGTTTGAACAGTCTCATATGTTCGAACGGTATTTTATACGTTCAAACGATTTTCCAAGACAAATTTAATTCGTCTCAGAAAAAAACATCCGTTCTAACGATTTCAAACGATCCAGCTTAATTTCGTCTCAAAAGATATTTTTTGGGACAAATTTGTGATTTTCATCCCAAAATATCTTTTGAGATAGTTTTATAGAGACGACCTTGCGATACTTTTTTTTCGTTCTAAAAAATATTTTAAGATGAAATGCTAATATTTTAAAACGAAAATTTTCATTCTAAAAAACATAATTTGTTGTAGTGCTAAGAGATCGAGGAGCTTTTTTAGCTGAAATTAGAAAGTCGGCCAATACTTCAATTAATTTATATATATCATGCATGGATGATATTTTAATAAATTCACATATATAAAAAGAGCTACGATAGACTGACGACCGAACTACACTTTATTTACAACTTATCAATAAAATAATATTTTTTTTATAATTCAAACCCTTCAAATCAAAATCAAAATTAAAATAAATATTTTATAAAAGATTATTTTATTTAAAAATTGTAGAAAAATTGTAAAATAGTTGTTATTTGATCATTTCTCATATAAAAAAAGCCTACGTACCAAGCATGCTGGCGCTAAAATTTACAAGTTTAACCCGGCCCCTAGCTAACTAGCTAGTCGATCGGGCGATGGTATCCTGGAGTATTTCCTCGTCCGCTTAACTTGCGTCTCCGGACGTGATCTCGCTTTAAAAAATATTTTTATTATTATTAATTTTTTTTTATGAAAGTGATTTGATGTTTATGTAAATCTTGAAAAAAACACTCGCGCGATAAATATGTTATATACTGTATATAAAATGTTCCATATTCTAATTTACGCTTGGCCCCGGCCACCCAAAATTTTTAAAAATCTCAAACTTTATTTTAAGGTTGATAAATTTTACAAGAATTAACTAATTGCGGTCTCTTATTTTATTTTTTCTTACAATTTGCCCCTAAGTTGTAGTTTTGATTCCACCCAGCAGCATCAATATCAGCATGCATGCATGTCACAGGCCAATATCCCAGATGCATGGCCGCTCCATTGCAATATAGGTTAATTCCCAGGTCAAGTGATTCAGACGAACCTAGCTAGGTCATGATATTTATGCGGCAAATTCAGAATCCAGCTAGGTCAGGATCGATCATGATGTCATGTGTCTTTAAATATTTTTTTTAGGGATATATTTTGGGCTACTTTTAATTATTTTAATCTTTTTTTCCATGTCTAAGTAGCCAGTAGTAACCTGTTATTATGGTTTTAATAAAGACGATTTAATGCCTTAGCTAGAAGCCAAATTTGATTGACCGACTGTACTGACTTTTTTCACAAATTAAGCATAATATACATGTACTAAAATTAAAGGAACTATTATTAATCTTCAAGGCTGCATGCACGAAGACCATTAGCCGAATCAATTAAATACCATTGTATGATACAGTCATATATAGATTTTATAAAAATAAATTCACAAATTGACGTAACTTTACGTGGTATATTAAATCTATTTTACAATAAAAATAATTTTACAGCATAACATACCCACATTAAACCACATTAATTAATTCATAAGTTTATTATTATAAATTTTTTTTATAACTAAAACATTTATGATGATGATCCCATCTATTTGGCCGGGCTTACACTTTAACGTCTAAGTATATATATAATATTAAAATTGCATTTAGATATTGAGCTGAACTTAGTTCTTTATGAATAGTAGTGAGTTAAGTAATAGAGACAGTTATGTAGAGCCATCTAAACTGAGTTTAAAATATGTTTGGATGTTAATTAAGATGAGTTTAATAATTTTTATGGGAAGTTGAAAAAATTTGTAGGTCTCACATATAAAGATGTGTTAAGTTGAAAAAAGTTGTGGGTCCCACATGTAAGAAAGTTAGTTGATATGCGTATAGTAATATGAGAGTTAGATATTTAGATGTTAGATTCATCTTAAAATTAAACCAAGCCCAGTTAACAAACCTACTACTGTTGAAGTGGTTGTTGTATATTTATTATAAAATAATCTAATCCCACTGCTCCCAGCTATCGCTCCTAATTTTCTTTTAATTGTTTTTAATTACTTCGTGATTAAGAAAATATTTGCTAATGATGTTGTAATTTTTTTAAAAAAATATATTTAAAAGTATTAAAAAAATACATGTATAAAAAACACAAAAATAACTAATTGTGGCTGAGCGTAAAAGTGTCCTATGCAGCATAATAATTATTGTAGGGCTTATTAATATATGAGTAATGTTATTTATAGTTATAGAATGCATAAATGTTACACGATCATTTTGAAAAAGAGTGAGATCTATTATTAAAAAATTATTTTTTTATATGAATTCTATATTTATTATTTTTTTTAAAAGAAATTGCACAGTACCTACTCACTCTATAATTAAAAATATTATTTCGCTTAATATATTTAAATAAGGAGTTTAAGTAAATATTAATAATTTTTTAAGAATGCTGATCTGGCAAGCTACCACATATCTGGTGTATATATAGGTCGCGTGTCAATCCAGAAACTTACAAATAGATATTTTATTTTTATTTTTATTTTATTTTATTCCTCGACTAATTTAGATATAAAATTAGAAATGCTCTTTTATTTAAAAATTGAAAAAAGGGGTAGAGTACTAGAGATTGTCGACCTCCTAATTAGGACATGTTTGGGGTTACTTAAATAGTGCTCTTTAATAGACAAATTAAATTATTTAGGTATTACATATTAAAGTAATATTTTTTAATCTCAAATAAATCATAAAATTATAAGTTATATTTTTCACCGCAATTTCAAACATGCATTAAGAGTTTTAAGAATGTTAACGGGTCGTATTTATGTCGTGTCAAAACATGTATATTATCCTATATGGGTCAACCCTAATCTGACATGTTAAACTTATCGTATCAAAATCTCAAATCTTAACACAACCCATTAACATAATGGGTCATGTCAATCCATTAACATAATAGGCCGTGTCAATCCATTTTGACCCGTTTATGTAAATGGATTGAGCAAACTCGAAATTAACTCGTTTGATCTAGTTAGGTTTAGCATAATATTATACAAATGTTTCACAATATCTATAAAAAATATAAAACTAATTACAAGTCTAAAATTGAAATCGAAGCAATAAAAATATCGAAATTACAATCTCAACAATTTTATTTTTAGATATAAGGGTATAACTGTAATTTTAATTTTTTTAACAGATCATAAAGGGTTATAAAGTGTCAAAACAGGTTGCCCCGTTAAGCAATCGTGTCTTAACAGGTCAACCTATTTTGACCCGAATTCGTTAAGACTAAATTCTAATCTGCTCTTATCGTGCCGTGTTTGTATTAGGTTAAAGGGTCGTGTCACATATTATCACTCCTAATATTAGCTGCTAAAGTTTATGCATTGAAACGTATCGTTTTACCAACTTTGCTGGTAGTGGCAATGTTCTATAATTAATTGATAAAAATACAGACACAACAATAATACCGAGCCGACCTTAGCTCAGTTGGTAGAGCGGAGGACTGTAGTTGTTTCTCAGCAATCCTTAGGTCGCTGGTTCGAATCCGGCAGGTCGGAAGGTAATATCTTTTTATATTTTCAACGGACCTTCATAGGCCCAAAACATGATCAAATTTTTTGTGGTCCATACTCTCCTCACGAAGGCGTGGGCCCAGGTCTCGATATTTTCTTCAACATGCGTGTCCGAAGTACGACGGACTCAAACAAAGATATCTAGATTTTTTAGTGCGTTTGAAAATTGAGTTTTAAGTAGTAATATTTTGTAAATTTTATCAAGATAAGTTTAATTTTTTTTAACTTAAGATGAGTTTAAATTTTAATGTTAAAATGTATGAAGTAGGTTGATATGAGTTTTACTTTTTTATGAGAAATGAGAAAAATAATGAGTCTCATCAATAATTAATTTGAGTTGAGATAAGATAAGATGAATTGAGTTTGGTTCAACAACTAAATACAACAGATCTCAGGATCAGATTGGAGATAAATAGATTTAATAGACATATGGGTCCACCATATTATGAATATCCTAGTAAATTTATTGGACAATGTTAAATGCTTGATGAAATGTCATGGAGCGACCACTTTTATTTATAGAGTGTTTCTACTTATCATTTCTACACTATACATTATATTTAATTTTTTATATTTTATTATTATTAAATTAAATGAATTCTTTTACTCATCATTCACACCACACATTTGGTAAGGAAAATAAATTTGTGGTGTGTGGTATAAGGATGATGAGTATAATTTTTCTTATGTATTATATATCTTTTGAGGCTTAAGATTTAGGACATGTTTGGATAATTAGATGAGATTTAAATTTGTTTGAATTAAAATGTTTTATTGAATTTTAGGAAATAAGAGATAAAAAGCTAAATAAAAATATTACAATTTTAAAAAAATTGTTTAAATATCATTTTTATTTTAAGATATGAAAAAATTATATTATTTTTTGTGTTTTGTTTAAACATTTGAAAAAAATATAATGATTAACTAAAAGTAAAGATTTACAATTAAAAAATGAGTTTTGCTACTCATCATCTCCATATACCACACTTATTTTCATTATTTTTAATTATTTTTTATTTTATTCTTTTTAAACTAATTGAATTATTTTACTCATCATACATATACCTTACATTTGGTAAAAAATAAAATAAAAAATTATATATAATATGTAGTGTGAAGATGATAAATATAATTTTTAAAATTTGACTTGACATCTATGATAAACCATCTCAAGGGTTGCACCTAACTAAGGAGACTACATGAGCCATGCTTATACATGCCACAGCCCTACTCGATTGCCTGTAAGCATCCACATCGTTAAAACTCTTGAAAAGCCAAAATCTGAATTTCGTGGTCTTTAACCCGATGCATCAGACTTGGTAAAACAAAAAGGTTGAAGCTTTCAGTTATAGTAAATCCATCCATTTCTTCATATATCTACTACTATTATAAAAGAGGCTATTCACAAATGAATAGTTCTTTTTATTAGATTTTTGCTTTCCATTTTTGCCCCATTCATTTTGTTTGTTTCTCCTGTTGTCCTTCTTACTTGCTTTATTTAATGTGTAGGGATAGCCCTATCATTACCCATTTACTACTTATAGTTCATTGGAAGTTTTTTATTTTTTTATAATTTTCTTTTAAATATTTTTTTAACATCCTTAATCATTAAGAAAAAATTAAAAAATATATATATAATTTTACTAATAGTCACTTCTTTAACCATTAAGTAAATTAAAAATAAAAAAAAAATCAAATACAAAAAGAGTAGTAAATGAGTAGGAGAGTAGTAACCTAATCATTTTTCTTATTTAATTCAATTTTAGGCCGCACACAACACAAATCCTCTCTCTCATTGTCGGCTCTCTTCCTCCCAAGTTCTCTTCTCAATTCAAAACCTCTCTTTTCCAGGCTCGACTACAAAGTACAACCACTCATTCCTAATGTAATTCCTTGTGGAATTAAGATGGCTGCAGATGTGGGAAGATAATTTTAAATCTAGATGATAGTTATGTTTTGAAAGAAGGGGATGAAGTCCTTGTTGTAGCTGAGGATGATGACATGGTAGCTTTGATGGGAGTGTTGGAGGCCAAAGTTCTCAGTTCTTGGTCTTGGCTATCCATCAGAGGGATTTTAGAGGTGAGGCGCAATCGCAGTCATGTATCTCTATTTCTCTCCTTCGTTCTTGTGTCGGTGCTGTGTGGGTATAGTTTTTGTTGATTCTATTTCTTTTCACTCTGTAGGATGTGAATATGAGGGATGGTTTGATTTTATTTTATTTTTTTCCATTTCGTGTGGATTTTTTTATTTCAGTTTTTTGCTTGTTGGGTTTTTGTTCTCCATTTTTTTTGGATGTGAATATGCTTGTTGGATTTTTGTTTGTCGATATGGACCATTTTTTGTTGGATTTGTCAATTGCTTGGATGTGAGTTTCTTGTTCATTCTTCTAGGTATGTTTTAGTCTTTAGTGTAGATCTTCTTTCTCTTCTCTTTGTGGAATGTGAATTTGAAGAGAAGTTTGAAAATTATTTCCTATCTTGTTGTTCTTCGATTCAAAACCTGTGTTGATTTTTTTTTTCTGCTTGTCGGATTTTTCTTTTCCATTTTTTGTTTATTGGATGTGAATATGCTTGTTGGATTTGTTTCTTTTCCCGTCTCTTCTCGTTCTTCACCTAGTTTGTTGGATTTGCGATGGTTGAGATCTGTTCCTCTTTTCCGATTTGCACCTGTCCATCTTCCCATGTTTTTTTCTTATCATTAATAATATCATTGATCTAATTTTTGCAATTGAGCATATTGCTATGTGCCTGGAAGTAATGGAGTGCAGTGGCTGGAATGTAATGAAGTGCAGTGGAAGGCTACTATGTTGAAGACAAAGTGCAATAGGATCAACATTTTTGTTAGTGGATAATACGGTGTTGTTTTCTCTTAATGAATTGATTGAATACGTTGTCGTTGTTCTACTTGTATAGGCAGTTATGTTAGTTAGCATACAGAGTCATTTTCCTTTAATGAGTTGTAGATAAAAGGGACGTTGTTTTCATATTCATTTTAGGAGATTAAACACAGTTGTTTAATCCTCCTTGTGCATTGTCTTCTCATAGATGCAATATAAAGGCAGCCATGAGTTGGGGTTGAAGCTAACTCTGGTATTCAAGTGCTAATTCTCTTATTCCCTCTCTCTCTCTCTCTCTCTCTCTACTTCTTGATCATCATTCTAGAGGCCTGACTCCTTCGAAGCAATCATCACTTACAATAGAAATCATTTACAGTACAAGGGTTCATCACAGTTGGTATCAACTGTCAATACTAATGGCAAAAGGTACAAGATCGTACGCGCAGAATATGGATACAGTTAACCAAGTCAGACAACAGCAAGAAAGACAACATAAATAGATAGAGGATACGATTTCCATTTTATTTCAACAGTAGGAAGCAACAATACTTGAAAAGGGAGAATCAAGAAAAAAGGTTCTCGGATCTTTTGCAGCAGATTTCACGAATTTCTTGCAGCAATTCTGAGGGTAATGGACATAATGCAAGGAATAATCAAGATAGTCAATGTGGAGGCAGAGATGGTGATAATGAAGAAGTGCACTCGTGACACGGGTGACAGATCTTTTGCTAAAGGGATCAAGCTTGACTTTCCAAGATTTTTTTGGAAGAATCTTGCAGCATGAATATATAGGGCAAATTAGTATTTTTTGTATCATCAAGTTCCTCCTGGACAAAGAATTTTTTTGGCTTCATTTCTCATGGATGAAGAAGCCCTTGTCTGGTTTCAATATGCTAGTGAAGCTGTCACTTTTCATTCTTGAGAAGAATTTATACAAGTTGTTCAAGTGAGGTTTGGATCATCAGCTTACAATGATCCAACAGAGGCATTAACACGTTTAAAGCAAGTTAATTATGTTACTGCTTACAAGGCAAAATTTCAATTACTTTCAACTAGAATTAAAGGGGCTTATGAAAAAAGCAAGCTTAGTTGTTTTTTGAGTGGCTTGAAGGATAAAATAAGGCTACCAATGAGGATGCTTAATCCTACTATAAATGATGGCTTTGGGTTAGCCAAGATACAAGAGCAGTATGTGTGGTCAACTGGTCTTGGAGGGGCATTAGTAGTGATCTTAGTGGGCATTTTGCAGGTGGGTCAATATTAGGAACACCTAAGGTGTTGTCTAATAATAAGCTGCCTTATCAGAAAGTTTCTGAAGCACAGATGCTAGAAATGAGAAAGAATGACCTTTGTTATTTTTGTGAAGATAAGTGGCGTCAAGACCACAAGTGCATTAAGCAAAATATTTATTTGTTAGAAGGAATGGATATTCTTTATGATAAAACTGTTGAAGATCAAGATAAGGTGGAGGTTACTGAAGAAGCAATGCAGTTTGGTGGTATTGCTTGAATTTCTTTGCAAGCTATTAGAGGAACTCCAAATCCTAAAACAATGAGGATTGTGGGGTAGATTAATATAAAAGAGGGTGGTCATTTTAATAGACACTGGTAGTACCCATGACTTTGTGGATACAACAGTGGCTGAGAAGTGTGCTTTAGCAGTGAATAAATCAGTCCATTCAGGTTCGAGTGGCCAATGGAGATGTTCAAAGTTTAGGTAGAACTACTATTGTAGTAGTACAATTGTAAGGTACAAATTTTATTGCTGATTTCTTCACCCTTAATTTGGGAGGTTGTGATGTGGTTATGGGAGTGCAATGACTACTATCACTTGGGCCTATACTTTGGAATTTTGTTGAGTTGCACATGCAGTTCTCTTATGGCACAAGAACTGTGGTTCTTAAAGGGCTGACATCAATAGTTGCTGAGTTGGTTGATAACAAAGAGTTAGCTACTATTTCTAAAGTGGGATCAAAGGGTTATTGGCTCCAATTAATGGTTGTGGAGCCTGTTCAAAAACAATCTATCATACCCCCCAGATTGATGAGTTGTTGCAGAAATATCAAGGATTTTTTGAGGAGCCTAAGGGCCTTCCTCCCTATAGATTTTGAGACCATCAAATTATTTTAAAGGATAACTCTATTCCTGTGTCCTTGAGGCCATACAAATACCCACATTTTTAGAAAGTAGAAATTGAAAACATCGTAGCTGAATTACTTAAGACTGGGGTTATTAGACCAAGTCAATCTCCATTCTCGTCACCTATGTTACTAGTCAGAAAGGTAGATGGTTCTTGAAAGATGTGCATGGATTACAGAATGCTTAATGAGGCCACCATTAAAGATAAGTATCATATTCTAGTAGTTGATGAACTCTTGGTTGAGTTATTTGGCTCAACTCTTTTTTTCAAAGCTTGATCTTAGGTCTGGTTACCACCAGATAAGATTGAGGCCTCAAGACATATACAAAACTGCATTTAGAACACATGAGGGATATTATGAGTTTCTTGTTATACATCTACTTATCACCCTCAAAGTGATGGCCAACCTAAAGCAGTGAATTAACATCTTGAGTATTTTTTGAGATGCTTTACAACTGACAAACCCAAATCATGGTTTGATTAGCTGACTTAAGCTTAATGGTGATATAACACCACGTTTCATACTTCTACCAAGTTAACCCCTTATGAAGTGGTTTATGGCAGAACTCCAACCAAATTACAATCTTATATCCCTGGGTTATCTGCTAATTAGGTAGTATAAGAGGTGCTTAGAACAAGAGAGGAGTTGTTGGTTACCTTAAAGCCTAATTTGCAAGCTGCTCAAAAGAGGATGAAGTACCAGACTAATAAATCAAGAACTGAAAGAGAATTTCAGGTGGGAGATTGGATGTTTTTTAGGTTACAACCCTATAGGTAACAATCTTTAGTGGTTAGGACAAATTTGAAATGATCTCCTAAGTACTATGGACCATTTCAGATACTTGAAAAGATTGGGCAAGTGGCATACGAGTTGAATTTGCCTCAGACTTCAAGTTTGCATTCAGTGTTTCATGTTTGAAAAGGAAGTTAGGCCAACTAATTTTCCCTTTGTCTACATTACCACTAGGTTTTCAAAAGCGATGGCAATTAAGTGACATCTGAAAGTCACATAACTATTTTCTTTTTTCAAATCATAATATAGATTATACCGACGAACAAAAATCCAAGTGCACTATTATGCACCATATTATGGACTAGAAGAGGGTGGGGTACTTTTGACGTAGATTATGATTTCAATTATATATATATGTTTACTGTGATGCTGTTGCCTTTATATGGTTTGAAGTGATGAAGTGACGCCATCAATGCAATTGCATCCCCACCACATCAAATCATATTAAAGTATCGATTAGATATGTTAAAGCATGATTGTTTTTATGCAATGGAATCTCATCTAACACCATGTCATGGCATATATGGATGCACATAATTTCTTTTCTTTTTTCTAGGTCATGTGTACACCAGAGAGCGTACGTACGTGGACTGAGTGGTATTGAACTTTTTTTTGCTTTTTTTATTTATTTTTTTATGGCACTTTCTTTTCATGCACAAATTAAAGTCGATCTTCATGCAGTTGCTTTTATGAACATGTAGATCATGGATCTTATCTTTCGGGGGAGATTTTCTAAAAGAGTGATTTTAGATATAATTTTAAGTGGGCACTCTTTTTAAATAAAAGTGAAATTTATTATTAAAAATATATTTTTTTATATGCATTTCAAATTTGCTTGTTTTTTTTAAAGGGAGTGTACGAGATTAATTGTATTTTTTTTTACTTGAAAAGTAATAATAAAATTATATAAAATTTATGTGTAGGAAAGTTAAATAAACAAATAATGAAAAATTAATAACTGCTACAAAATTAAAATATTTTTTTTATCTCTTTATAGAATTTGTAATCAACTCCATTTAAAAAAATGTGGATATATATATATATATATATATATATATATATATATAATGCACTTGTTATACAAAAAAAATGCATGCTAGCTGAAGTGGAGTATTTTCTTTTTGAAGTTGGCCATCAAATAGGAAAAGAAGAACATGGGTGCCCCAGTCTAATTAGCTCTAGGTTGACATAATCCAGCTTTATATTCAGACACTTTAACTTATTCGTAATGATGATTAATGTTGAACTTATTCCATTTTATTTTTATTCATTTTTTGACATGTATAAAATTTAAAACCGCCTATCTTGTAAGAAAGGGATGTTTGGGCTGTAAAATGCATATATACCCATGGGCCAATTACTCTTTCTCAAGGTAGTTCGATGGGCCACGTTGAAATGAACTCTTCATGAGATGAACTCATTGTGATTTAAGTAAAAAAGTCCACTAAGCATTTCAGGCCTCACCCTGCTCGGGACTACTTTTGAAGTAGTAATGGGGGAGACTCTGACTAATTGACGGAGACGGAGATTCATGCATGCTAGATTACTGAATTTCAATATTTAATTTAATTTTGTTGTTGGTTTGTTTTCTTTTTCTAATACTAGAGTTTTTGGTTTTTATTTACTTGTAAAAATTCTGTAAATTAGAGAGGTGTCTTGTTAATAAGAAAATAAAATAAAAAAAACATTCAACAGGCATACCTGTCTAGCCACATAACATCTTCTACTAGTGTGTATATATATATCGAGATACTGTTCATCATCAAATCATTATTTTATTCTAAAATCACGTCTCCTCAACCGAAACATTTTATTTTCCTCGTGAATCCGTTTTCTCCAAAACCCTTCACTTTCTCTCCCTTTCTCCCTTGCTGAACACCTCCTTAATTTTTTCTCCCCGTTTCTCTTTTCCCTTTTATTTCTCATCAGTTGTCTCTTTGGCTCGACACTCCCTCTCTCTCATTCTCTCCATTTTTTCCAGTTCTTTTGCTGTTTTCGTTATCCAGGACTGTCGAAATTGGAAATCTGGAACTAGGAGGAGGAGCAGTCAATTTGCAAGAGAAAATTGATTTTAATCAATTGGCTAGGCCTCTATTGGGGTTCTTTAGTGCTTCACATAAGGTAATCAACTCTCATTCTCTTGTTTTTTTCGATTTGTAATTTTATTGTTTAGTTTTGGTTTTGGCTTGATCTAGTATGCATCATGTTTGGTTGTGAGTGAGGTCTTAAATAATGGGTCTTCAATAATGCTTGATATCATATTTTTCTACTTTTCTAAAGATGGCCTACAACCTTTGGTTTTGTGATCAGGCATGCAAGGAGAGTGAGATTATTGATATCTCCAAAAAGATAACCAAAACTCATCGTGAGATTAGAATGTATTTTTTTGGAGAAACCCCACAAAGTGGCTATGAGTGGGATACCTCCAATGTGAAACAAAATTCGCTATGTTCTAGGTCAAATGGTATGGGTGTTCATCAATGGATTTGTTGTTGTTTTTGTTTCTTTTGGCTGTTTAGCAATCACTTAGGCCTCAAAAGTCAAGAGTCACACGATAAACTAATATTGGCAATGTCAATTTATCAAATAATCTAGATGACTATGAACAAATGGCAGGCATATGGAAAATTTTCTTTTTTTGACTGAAGTTCTATTCCAATTTCATTAGGATTCTATGATTATGAGATAGTGAAAAATCTAAAAGCCTAATATTTTATATAATTTACATGTTTTCACCTTCTAGTTCTCTCAATTATATTAAATGATCCTTTAGCCACTTATGGTTAGAGATATGTTGCATTACTTTATACGCTATGGATACTTTCAAATATGGTAAAATGAAGAATTCCCAATCTCCTTTTTTTTTTTTCAACTTATTGTAAGTTGTTTCCTAAATAACAAAGTTAATAAGGACTTTCTATTGTCAACTTATCGGAAAAAAAGACTTTCTATTGTCATAGTATATACTGTACAGTAAAAATGTGGTTTGGTAGTCATGATCTGTTGATGAGGTGAATTTTAGATGGTGACTTTTTCCATGGTGGTCTTTTTATCCTGTTCTTTTTTCTTGGAGAATGGTATTATAGTAAACCATTTTCCCTTTTATCTCCAGAGATCTGCTTCATTGTGAAACTGGTTTGAGATTTGCAGCTGGAAAAGAAATATTAAAACATTACTTGTTGCAAGTTTCTACAGAGAGAAGAAACCAATAATTGCAAATACTGGTGGAGTCTCCTTCAACACCTTGTGGAGGTGTGTAACTAGCTATAGAAGTGGCTTGTAACTGGTTAAAGTTGGAAATGTTTTGTTTTTGTGTTTGACTGAAATGTAACTGGTTAAAATTGGAAATGTTGGAAATGTTTTTATGTCCAACAAATGTTTTGTATAGACTCAAATGTTTTGCTGAACTTGGAAATGTTGCTGGATGAGTTGCCCTATATAGATGTTTTGTTTTTATGAACTATATTGATGAAGTTGGTGGAAACTAGTATAAACTTTCAATGTTGCTACTGAAACATGTTGGTACTGTTTTATGAATTGTTGATGGAAATGGGGGAACTCTGTCCTGTTTTATGAATTGTTGGTAGAAATGAAGTTTTAATTGTTTCCAGTCGGGTCAAGTTATATTTTTTTTATTAATTAAATTATTAATTAATATATGAAGTATATTTGCAATATTAAAAAAATTATTATTAAAATATATAATATTATATTATTATTTTGATTTTGAGATGATTAGTCTAATGTAGATCACTATCTCTATTGGTTTGGACTTTAGCCAAAAGCTCTAGTTAAGTCAAAATTTAGACTTGGCAATAGTTAGGCCAATGCCAATACTAGTATAAGTATTGATTTCATCAAAAGTCAATGCATCTTCAAAATTTGAAGAAATGTAGATAAAATTATCTACATTAACTTCATCAAAATGTAAAAATTTGAATTGAGTTACAGTGATTTTATGTACATCTATGTACTGTTCATCATCAAAAGTAATATTTTATTATAAAAATTAAAACCAATTTCTTTTCTGCGTAAACTTAGTACAGTAATATAATAGTTTGTTCTTAAAATAATAACTCAATTAAATTCGTATAGGGTTAATACTATAAGGTTATAACTACAGTAAGTTTTATTTGTTATAATAATATAAAATCATATTATTAGCTAAAAAAATTGATGCTCTCATCTAATTCCAAGCCAGTAAAAAAGTTACCAATACTATCTAAGATGCTTTTTGTTTAATATTTGATTATTAATCGTTGGACTTTCTTTAGATAGTATAATTGTAAAATATAAAAAATAAAAAATATTATTATTAAAAAAATAAAATTATATTATTATTTTGATGAATCTAAATCAAAATGATTAATTTAATATAAAATTATAGATAGAAAAATTTTAAAATTATGAAAAATATAAATTTTTCATAAAATTTTAAAGATGATTTTGATGAAATCTATATTAATGCGTTATATCATACTTGCGATCGCTCAAAAAAAAAAAAAAAAAAAAAAGAGACTTGCGATCATCTCTTTCATCTCAAGTGCGTCGACTCGTGGTTACGGCTGGCATGTTTCTTGTCCGGTGTGTCGCAACTCGCCTCTAGGCGACGCAACCATGCCTAAATTTGGAGGGACAACTTGGATCATTGACCGCTGATACAAGAAAACATGGGGTGATTTTTGTTAGGATATTTTTAAAAATGCGGTCTAAACAATTCATCCAAAAATAAATAAAATGATTTAACATGTAAATTTGATCCGTTTATTATTATTTTTAAATGCAGTGATGCACAATTGAGGGGAAGGGTTACTACCACTGGTCCTGCTAGTGCTCGGTTACCTTCTTTCTTTTCCCTTCCGTACAAACACACTCTTCGCCGGCTGGGAATATGGCGACGGTGGCGACCACCGCACCGCCACCAGCACCGCTTGGACTGCTTAACTTCGACTCCCTAGTTCACATAGACATGTCCACACTCTCCCAATCCGAGCTCCGCGCCCTCTCCCTCTGCTCCCCCTCCGCCTTCGATCTCCGCCACCCTTCCCAATTCCTTCCCCCCAAAATCGACCGCTCCATTTTCAACGAATCCGCAGGGTCCCGCCGCCAGACCTACTCCAGCCCCTCCAATTCCACCCCCACCGCCGGCCACCGCCGCCGAGTTGCCGGGCTTCTCCCCACGACCAAGCTCCCCACCGTCCTCTCTGACGATCCCGAACGCGTCGAGGACCGTCACATCATCAGCCACCTCAAGCATTTCCTTGACCAAGATCCCCGTTTCGACCACTTCGACCTAACCCTGCCGTCTATATCGTCCCTTTTCGTTAGCACGAATCACGAAGAGGTGGAACCAGACAAAACGGCCAGTTTCGGCGGGGAGAGGAAGAGGAAGAGGAAGAGGGGGAGGAAGCCGAAAATGAAGGTGCTGCAGTTGGAGGAGGGGTATGTGAGGGGTGTAATGGACATTGTTAATAGGAACGGTGTGGCGGTGGATCTTGGGGCGTTGGCAAATTTGGAAGACCCGTATGGAGAAGAATTGAGGAGGAGGACTCTCGGGATGGAGAGGGAGGATGAGTTGCTGGGGTTTATGAGAGAATTGGGTGGGCAATGGGGGAGTAGGAGGAAGAAGAGGAAGATTGTGGAGGCTGGCGTGTTCGGGGATGCCTTGCCGGTCGGATGGAAGCTACTACTGGGGATCAAGAGGAGAGATGGGCGCGCCTCAATTTACTGCCGCAGATATATAAGGTGGTTTTCCTGTTTCTGTTTCAAATTTCGGCTTCTCTGCCCCCCTTTTTTTTATAATTGGCTTCTCTGTCCGTTTGATTTCTGGGAAATTAGTAGAGTTATGTGATTTCTGTGTTCCTATACTTAATTTGGCAATATTCTCTAATTATTTAGCTTCGCTTAATATTAGTTTATAATGTTGAGGTAGTGACATTAGTTCAATCTTGAAATGGTTTGCACGATGAATTTATGAATACTTATCTAGGAAGAATGAACTGGAAAATGCCTGTTAATTATGGATGTTGAAGGTTTTAGAGCAGTTTTCTGCTTTGATTGTAAAGCTGTGGAAGTTGGGGTTCATTAAAATTGTGCTTAGGGACATTTACATGTGATTGGGTTTCTGAGTGGTGATTTAGGCCCTGTTTGGAGACAAGAAGCGTTTCGTCTCGTCTCGTCTCGTCTCGTCTTATCTTATCATTACAACTTTCTCAAATTCTCACACAAAATATAATAAACAATTTGAATAATTCTTATTGCAGTCCCCGAATGGGGACTGCAATGCAGGCTTAATGAAACGCAGTGTTAAATGAAACACTGTGTTTCATCAAAGTGAAATTGAATCCCCCCCAACCGACCTTCATCACCCCCCTTTCACTATCCCTCCCCCTTTTGAGTTCTGAAATCCCCTTCATCCCCGACCAGTCGCAGTGTCCCAATTTCGTCTCCACGCCATCGTCGTTGGTCGGTCCAATCATTCCAGGTTCCCATTATTTGGAAAGAAATACCAGCTGAAATTTGCTAGTGATGTATCTGGCGAAACCCATTGCCTGGTTCATTTTCCAAGTTTCATCAGGTTTGTTTCTATCTCATTGTTTGTGAACGAATCAACACTAGTTTTAGGATTTTTTGCTTTGGTTAGCAACATGGAAAACCCACTTTCTGGTAAATCACTCAGCACTAGCTCCCATAAGTAGATGGATAAATCTATTTGCAAGACTCTTTACTGATACAACAAATACACCATATTCGTTGAAGTCTACGAATGATGGGTTCTGCAATACACTGCTAGAATTGCAAACGACATGCGCATTTGTTCGATGGTGTCGATGGTGGAGGAAAAGGGAAAGAAAACAAACCTTGAGTATTTGATGGAGGTAGTTGTTCCATCGATGGTGGAGGAGATTGGATTGTGATGGTCGATGGTAGAGATTTGTTGTCGGGGGCGCTGCAGAGGCGATTGCAGAATTTGGAGTTCAAATGTATTCGGGTCTTTGGCTTTAGATTGTAAGGAAGGGTAATGTAGTCCTTTATCACCTAACAATGGGGACAATCCAGTAATTTTACACGAGGACTGCAATACAGTCATCTTTAAAGGACTATATATAGCACTGCTCAAACAATTTAACATTTTTAAATTCTAAAACAATAATAATATTAAAAAATAATATTCTAACAATATTTTATTCAACTTTTAACTTTTATCTCAACTCATCTCATTTCAACTCACTATCCAAACCGCACCTTAGTGGGCCGAATGCTTAATTTAGAAGAATACCATATAATATCTTTTGGATGGTAATGTAATTTCGCCATTGTTGGATGGAGGCTTATATTGACGCTCAAGGGGCTGGCCAGATGACGGCTTATTTTGCTATGGTTGGACGGAGGCCTATGTGGAGGGGGTCTTGTGGGCTGTTAAAGCTGAATTGATGGGAGTTATGGAGTTTGTGAGTAATCTCATGATTAAAGTGGATAAGGGGCTGGACCTAGTTGTGGGTTTGGGTGGTGGGTTGAAAACGGACAAGGGGGCGGGGGGTAGATCCTATGGGTTTGAAGGCCTCAAGTGTGCCGGCAAAGGGCGTTCTGACGCCGTCATAGA
This sequence comes from Cyclocarya paliurus, assembly GCA_029856935.1. Taxonomy (NCBI): domain Eukaryota; kingdom Viridiplantae; phylum Streptophyta; class Magnoliopsida; order Fagales; family Juglandaceae; genus Cyclocarya; species Cyclocarya paliurus. Next base: position 43,000,947 of record CM056945.1, on the reverse strand, counting down.
TAGGATCGTTGGACGCCGTCATCACTGTTCTCGTTGGTGTCACTTAGGACATCGGTAGCTTGTCGTCTGACTGCCCTCAGTCAGCAATTGCTAATGAGGTTGGTACTTTTTTCTAGGGTTCACTTTCAGTTAAAAATTAGGAAACATAAGGTAGTGCTTCCCCTACCTGTTCTATGCTTCCTGAGGGAGCAGTTGAGTCTGACAAAGTGGCACAAAAAGGATCTTCAGGGGGTGGAGCACATACAAGCAATGTCCTCGTCGATGGAGGGGAGGAACCTTTATGGTGACATCAACAATAGAAAGCAACCATATAGCTGTTGAGAAGGTTTGGGATTTGAATACAGGATATGGCGGGGAGGAAATTATGGGTTTGTCGTTGGTGCCTTGTGAGGAGGAATGTCTAGGGTTGGGAGTGCAGTTGGGTATTATGTCTGGGGATAATGTTGTTCTAGTTTCTCTCCCTCTGATAAACAATATAGCAGGTTCACCATCGGATTGGGTTTTGCATAAGGTTGACGAGATTCAGCATATTGTGAGGCTCTCACAGGGAGGATGTGAAGACCAATTTATAGCACTACTCACTGCGATTGAGGCGAGCCATTCGCTTAAAACCAAATCAAGTTTTAAGAAAAACAGGGAGTTAAAGCGTCTTTCATGGGCCATCAACTACAACGCAAAGGCTTAGGTAGCTCAAGTCGAGGGAAGTCTAAAGGGAGAGTATCATGAAGACGTTCTCATAGAGGGAGTTTCAAGTGGAGTATTAGTTTTACGGGGAAACAAGGGGTTGGGGTTAGGGGGTGTGTTTTTATTTCAATTCGAGTTTGGTGTATTTTGGATAGTTTTTCACGGGCTTTTTGGGTCTTTAGGAGCTCTCTAGTATGGGTTAAGTGTTTTCTTGTAAACGTCCAGTGTACTTGGTTACTTCTATTGATATATATAGTATTTTTACTTATAAAAAAAAATATTTTGACAATACAAAAGGTGGTCTTCCTTATTTTGTTTCTTTTTTTTTTCGTAGGCTGTTTGGTTGCTAGATATATATGGGGTTTAAGTTTTTGACTATGAAGCTTAACGATTCTTCATTTTTAGATCTTAGTGCTCTTTTGAAGTTCTGATTGCAGCTTCTAGCGGGGGTATAATGTTCTCCCCTATGACTTTCCCTTTATTTTAATAAACTCTTTGCTTCTTATAAAAGAAATAATTGTACAACTGTTTTTAGAGGCGCATTGGTGATGATTATTCAACCAAAGCTTCACAAAGATGAGATCCATTAAAAATGTACTTAAAGCTATATTTCTTCTTTTTGTTTCCCTCTCTTTCTATAAAAATGTTTATGCACGCAAAGCTATGAATACCTCATGCACTAATCTAAATTTGTTGTTATTCATATCAGATTAGCGATATTATTTTCTGGCAAATAATCTGAATTATAATGATGGTATTCTATTGGTTTTGATTGTGTCCGCAGCCAGCGGGCATTGGGGTTTGAAATTATGGGCATCCTACATTTTTTTTGATGGTGGACATCCCATATGAACTGAAAGTTAGGATACTTTATGTTGGAGTTCTTGATCTTTTTGATGGTGAAATGACTTGAGCAATGATTGTTGGTATCTCGGTTCTGGTGTTGCTGTTTATTTCTCATCTGTAACATGCGTCTTTAGACTCTTCTTTCAAAACTCGGGTATGTTTGGTTGTTAAAGTGATCTTAACCATCTCAAACCAATTATTGATAGGACTCACTACTTTTTCAACTTCCCATAAAAAAAACCCATCTCAACCTACTTCATACATTCAAACACATATCTCAACTTATTTATGTTCAAACACATCTCAATAGGACCCACAAAACACTACTATTCAAAGATCAACTCAGATCATTTGAGATCACCTCAGAATCTAAACACAGTACAGCTTTTTGTAAAACATTAACCTTGTTGAATTTTTTCTTGTTACTGTAATGTTTGTCCCCCAAAAAGAAATGCCCCCCCTTCCTTTCCCTTGCTGGGCCTTACATGTTCTCTTGAATTGATATGTTCCAGCCCTACTGGACAACAGTTTGTATCCTGCAAGGATGCTGCTTCATATCTGCTGTCCTTGTTTGACCTTAGTGATGCACGATGGGCCAGTAGTCAGAAGGGTGAAAATACTCGGCAGGACTTCAGATTGGCTTCAGAAACTGTAAGCAATTAAATATTTGTGCTGCTGTTTGGTGTGTTATAATATTGTTGAATATGGTCTATGGGATGTGCAGCAGCTTGCAGGCTTCATCCAAAAGGACGAAAACGGACAGCAAGGAGTGATTTCTAGTTCAGCTCCAACCAGAATTCCTATATCTTCTGAACATGCGAGGGAAGCAACCTTATTTGGAATGGAAAATCTTGCAGATGTCCAGATAGATGATCTATTTGAATGTCACAAGTGCAGCATGACCTTTGACGAGAAGGATTCATATCTGCAGCACTTGTTGTCCTATCACCAAAGGACCACGAGAAGGTATAGACTTGGTTCTTCCGTTGGGGATGGAGTGATAATCAAAGACGGCAAGTACGAATGCCAGTTCTGCCATAAGGTATTTCTGGAAAGGCGTCGCTATAATGGTCATGTTGGGATACATGTGAGGAATTATGTGAGGAGGGTTGAAGAATTGCCTGGTCCAACAACTCTTCAAAAGGGAATTGAGCCTCCAAACAGGGATGATGTGCCTTCAAGGATCTCCAAAATGGATGCTTTGATTGAAATTGCTCAGAATTCTATTCTAGAGACTTCTACATTCAGACCTAATGATGAATCCAATGGTGGTTCCATTTCTGATCAACCAAATTTTGTTTCCATTCAAGAAATTTTAGCTGCTAATTCCAATCGTGAAATGAGTCTTGGTTCTCTTAGTGAAGAGGAAATGGATGATGGCATGACTGACATAACTCTGGATCAAGATTTAAATGAGCAAGATGGTGAACATATGATCATTGAAGAAAACATGGAGATTGATAATTCTAATGAAGCAGTTGATTCTAAAATGGATTCTTGTTTGGATGCCACAACTCTCTTACCAGCAGAAGAGAAAAATGATAATACACCTAAAACTTCATGTGAAAAGGATGGCTTGGTGGCTTTCAATGATGAAAATGATAATCCTGAGGTTGAGCTGGAGGAAGTTCCTGAAGGTCATTTACTTGATCAATTTGACAATCAGATTGTTTCTGATGCTAAGGATAACATAAATTTCTTTTGTTCTAGCACTTTGGATCCTCCAGCGATTGGTGAAGTTGATAATGATAGTAGTGAGCTAAAAGTTGGCTTTGGTGGCCACAACGATGGGCCAGCCAATAATATTGTGACAGAAACTGTACAGAAATCTTCTGAAGAAAATGCACTCCTGTGTGGTGTTTGTGCTCCCTTAATGTCCCCAGAGCCACCTTTGCAACATTTTCCAACATTCAATGCAACCTCTGATAAGGTATCAGGACAATGTTCTTGATCTTACTATTTGGGCTTACAACTATATCCAAGTCTTACATTGCTTCTTTTGACCTTTTCTGTTACCTTAACAGTCTACTGTCATTTCCTTTGTGGTTTTTGTTGAATATGTTGGCTCATTGTTGTCCAGTTATGCAATTGATGTGTCAGTTTTGAGGGATTCCAGGGATTTAATAGATTGTTCCGGGTGATTGACTAATGTGGCTAGTCTATTAATTGTTGTTGCTCAGTTAGTTTGTCCTTTTAACTGTTAGCTTGATGCCCGTGGGACTGTTTTGTCTAATGGCTTTCCCTGTGTGTTCTGGTGGTTTTGAGATTATTTGTTTATGCCAAAAAGAAAGAGAGAAGGATTCCTCTTTAAGTCATTGTGCTGGAGTTAGCATTACATTCAATACTAGTGGTTTGCCGAAACTGCTATATATTTCTAAACATACATTTCCATAATGTAAACAAGGTTATAGGATGTGGATCATCCATGATTTCGTGTTCTGTATGCAAATTTATTAGAAATTAAGTGGAAGTCAACTTCTAATTTGTGCCAAATTGACTGATACAGTTTAAGGTTTTCAAGGCAGCTTTCTCTTCTCCTCCCCAAAGTTTGTGATAGAAATATTTAGTTGCTCCTGTTAAAGTATTGTTTCTTACTTTAGTTACAGGGAGAAGAACATTTGCAGGGTGACAGAAGGCATGGCAATAAAACTGGGTTTGAGGAGCTGAGATTTGATGAAATAGAACCCCTCAAGTATGGTTCTGCAACTGCACAAGAATCTCTTTCCATGCAAGAGGTACCCGTGGATGTGGCGTATAATGAAGAGATGGATGGGGCATATGGTTCCTCCGTCCAGTTTGGGTCTTCGGAAGAAGTCATGTTAAATATGGCCGACGGAAATCAGGTTACAACTAACTGTGTATGGTGTGGAGTGGAGTTCAACCATGAGGCTGAGGATGCTGAAATACAGCCGGATTCTGTTGGGTTTATGTGTCCAAACTGCAAGGCAAAAATCTCTGGGCAACTTACTTGACGGTGGCTCACCATTTAACTCCCCTCATCTTCCACACAACTAAAAACCAGACTTGGCAGCTGCAATTTCATCGGACAGAACAGTCCTAGGTTCATTGTCATGGGCAAAACGTACAAGACCTTATACGTGGCAAGCTGCATCTCACATAGAGCATCACTCTCTGGAACACGGTGAAGCTGGTTGACCCGGGGGACGCAGGTCTTTCAAGTCTTTTACCCTGCATAATATTTTAATACTTTATTATATACACAAGACATTAATTAATGTAGTTTCCCTTGAGTTGAAAGGTATAGCATCTAATCCCCTGAAATGAAATTCAACAAAAAAAGAAAAAAGAAATTGTTCCACTGATTCCTTTGGAGTTTGGAGGAGGCAAACTTTATAGCCTTGCACCCAATTCAATTATCCGGACTAATTGCATGTGCGCACAAGTCTTTGTAATTAAGTTTAGTGTGTCTTCCCATTTGCAAGGTGGGTTTGGTTGAACGTGTGAAATGGCAGGGTTCTGGCCAGCTCTGGGAATCGGGAAACTTGCCCATCTATTACAATCCTGTCGCAACTTTCTGATATTCTTTTCTCTTATTACTTATAAAAATAAAAATAAAAACAAAAACTATCTGATATTCTTTCGAATAAAGGTTAACGTTCAACCAGTGCTAACGTTTCTCGAGATATTCAAGAAACGTATTTGGGCTTAATAGGGAAATCCCTATTAATTATATATATATAGACATACGCATCTTTTTAAAGGCTAAAGCTTAAAGCAAGCATGCATGCATATATACTCCTGCATATTTTATGATGCCTAATCGAATCGATCTAACAGAAAGTTGAGAAAATGTTACTGCACACCACAATATCGACCCCAAAATCCCGAATATTTGACAAAAAATCAATTCATGGATCTTGAGATGGACGAAAATATTTTTTTGACATAATTTTAATCATCTTTTTAGGAGTCTTTGGTTTAGCTAATGAATATTAATGTTACTATGTTCCTTCATTTTGTCTTTTTATTTTGATCGTTTATATATTTAATTTAATTTTTTTATTTACTAATTTATTAATATGTTTTTTTTAAATATTAAAAAATGTAAAAAAAATAAAATTTATATTAATAAGCACGTCCAACCGTCAAAACTGAACAGTATACTAGCACTACCCTAGCCAATTTAAAATGAATGAGAATCGAGGAGACCTAAATAAAGAAAATAAAGAAAAAGTGGCTAAGCCGGATCCTTTTCCAGCCACTGAATAAAGGGTTAGGCATCGAGTTCTTGGCCTCGTAAATGAGAGAATAAAGGGAAAAAGGAAAGGAGAGCGGTGGTGTTTAATTGGACGCTAAGGTTTTTATGCACACCTTTTTAAAAAAATTGATAAATGTACGTTACTTTTTATAATATTTTATATAATAATATATTAAAAAAAGAAATATTTTTATAAAATATTTTATAAAATTAATATCATTTTATAAAAATATCTTTATTTTAGAATATATATTATAAAATATGTTGTTTGGAAATCAATCGCTATATCATATTACTAGATTTAAGAGATAAAATAAATAAAAAAATAAAAAGTAGGAACACGGTAGCTAGCTAGCTACTACTACATGCATTTACCTGGCCTCTGTATCTCGAAGGAGATACGCCCAATTAGCTAGTTTGTTTAGCTTCTCGCTCCTCTCTCTCTCTCTCTTTTTAAGAGGTGGGCGACATAGAAGCTCAAAGATTTTAACCATTGAAAGTTCCAAGATTCTTAAGTATTCCTACTCATCCCCAAGCTTTGTTGTCTTCTACCCTATTCCAATTACGTCTACCTTTCCTTTCGCTTGACCTTTCAACGGAAATGTAGTAAGGCGCCTGTTGGCGTGTAGACTTCCTTCTCCTTTCATTTCTGCCAAAGTTGAATTTATTTTTGACAATCGGATAAAACACTTGACCCTTTTTCAAATATTCATACCTTTCTTGCCGCCTAGTACTTTGAGCAAATGTTCTTTTAAATGAGAAGTTGCGAGCTGATGATAGACAGGCATACCCAACGGTAAAAAAAAAAGAGTCTATATACATAGGTAGGAGATCAAAAGTAGAGGCCGCCGTTTTTTTAATTTCCGTCAAACGGAGTAGGGTTTGAGCGCATAATTTCTGCAAAGTCTCTGCATGCATGTCCTCCCGAAGGGTGCCAAATAATCTACAATTCTACTTTAATACTATAAGCTAAAGGGCAAAAGTAATTCCATGATCCCCGGCCCGCCGCCAAAGGTCAGCTCTTCTCAGCCGTTGGTTTTTGATGCAGATTAATTGGAGGAAGGTTCAATCTATATAGTTCAGACTTCAGTGATCTGCTTATATATATGCGTGTGTGTGTACAAAGCTGTATATAGCATTCTGGAACTGAAATATTGTTACCCACAAAAATGGACGGAAAATCAGTCGTTATATGCAATAGGTGCAACAAACGGTACTCGGTGGCTAAGTACGCGGCAATTATTCGCTGTACAGAATGCAAAGCCATTATTCCCGGGCCGGCAAGTGTGGAGCTGGGACATCATATCCGACATGCATTATCAAAGACAAAGAGTAATCTTCATCAGTCATTTGGTAAATTGTTGAAGAGTGGGCACTCAAGCAGTAATATTAATGTTTCTTCGCTGGATACTTATAAGCCGCCATACCCTACAGGTAATTCCGGTGAGGCACACGGAATGAAGCGCGCACTTCTTTGTGGGGTTACTTACCAGAACAAGAAATACAGCCTCAAAGGAACTGTTAATGATGTGAGGAGAATGAAACTTTTGTTGACGCAACGTTTTGGTTATCGTCGGGACTGTATTCGCATCCTCACAGGTACGTACGTACGTAATAATCACCCGTCTTGAATCTGTTCCCTAAAATGTATATAAAAATTTGAGACAATGAAGTATAGTTACTATTTATTTTTATATTTTTTATTTATAATTTTTTTTTATAGAATGTGAGAATATTTTTTATATAATGTAGATGTATTTTTTATAAGATATAGAATATGAAATGATAAATAATGACTATAAAAAAAAAAATTCATCATAGAAACAAAGATTTTGTGATATCAATGACACAATAAATTATATACTTCTAACAACGTTATAGAAATCTGTCACATCAATTATTATAAAAATATATCTATTCTTGAAACTCTTTTTTAGCTATTTTAGATCTTATGATAAGTAATTTGTTTATACATATTGAAGTTGTTGAGAATTCATATAAGAAGATACTCCAATGATTAAATTTTTATGCAATTGACTTGAAAAAGTATTGAAAAAGAATAATGCTTGATATAGTTTAAAGATGTGTAAGCTACACGTACTTTATTTTTTATAAATAAGATTTATCATTAAAAAATATAAATTTTTTCTGTAAATTTTAAATTTATACAATTTTTTCAAAATAAATACACAAAATTTATACATTTTAAAACTACAAATATCATAATTTCACATTGAAAAAATATATAGGATCAGCATCATTAGTCTACTAGAGGATTGGGTGAAGATGCACTAGTGTAATGCGCGCTAATTAGCGGCCTCCCTGGGTAGGGTGGCGATCGATCCAGAACCACCCATAGGGGTGGCTCATGGGTTCATTAATTGGCCCACCCGAATCACTCCACTTTGGCGGCTAGAGCATCTCTCTAGAGGATAGCTAGGTAGCCATCTCATTTATTTGTTTAGATTTATTTAAATTTATTAAGTTTATGTACCAGCTTTTTACTGAAGGGTGTAAATTAAAAATCTTATTTACATCATATCCTAATTGGAGTAACTTATATTCTTCTATTATTTGGTCAAATAGAGAAAACAGAAAAGAAAGAAAATGACTTTCATTGTGTTGAATTTCTGATCTGTACAGATTATACTTCATGAGAGTCTAAATATCACAGGCAAATTAGATAAATAATACTGTATACTCTGCTAGCTAAAGCATAACATGATGCACATATATATATATATATATATAACTATTAAAAAAGTAGCCGTGAATTGATCATCAAAAGTTTGATTTTGATGGAATAATGCAGAAGATCAAGCAGATAGTGATTTTATGCCGACGAAGAAGAATATAAAAGACTCGTTGAAATGGCTTGTGGAAGGTTCGGAATCGGGAGACTCATTGGTGTTCTACTTCTCCGGACATGGCTTACGTCAACCTGATTTCAATGACGATGAGCAAGATGGGTTCGATGAAACTATCTGTCCGGTTGATTTTATGCAGGAAGGGATGATCCTTGACAACGAGATCAATTCCACCATTGTTCGTCCTCTCAAGAAGGGTATCACTCTTCATGCAATCGTCGATGCTTGTCATAGTGGAACCGTTCTTGATCTCGAGTATATATACGACCCACACAAGTGAGTATATACGTAAACATATATTATTAATTAATTTATATATATATATATATATATATATGTATGTATGCAGTGCCATTAGAGATAATCTTAATTAATTAAGCATGCATGGGTGAGAGGCAATATTATTAATTGCCTCCCGGCATTGTTGGCATGAATATTTTCGCTCGATACTTGCAACAGGAACATTTGGAAGGACAACAAACCTCCATCGAAAGCAGACAAAAGTACAAGCGGTGGATTGGCGATTTGCCTGAGTGCTTGTGGAGATGATGAGATGGCTTCCGATACCTCTGTACGTAAGAGATTTGTTTTCTTAATTTCTTCTAATTATTATTGATCTTTTCTTTTTCCTCCCAGAATCCAATATTATATACATGATGTGTATGTATATATAGTAATGCTAGCCTAGATGTAATGATCATAGGGTGTGCAAGTCTTATGCACCATTTGAAAAAATATGAGATCTATCATTAAAAAAAATAATTTTTTTTTAAGAACATCTTAGATTTATTTACTTTTTTGGAAGAGAGTACACGAGACTTTTATACTCTAGAATTGTTAATATCATTTCTCATATATATATATATATATATATATATATAGATATATAATATGGGCCTGTGTAAATATGGTGAAATAAAATCTTTCAAGCATGATCAAGTACTAAATGAAAGTATGCCTTAATTAGCTCGTGAAATTTGATGAAAATTAATCATGAAATTGTGTTGTTTAATCACTAGCCTTAACAATTTCCTGTTATTAATCTTCATTTACCATGCATGATATAATTAGACTTATATATATATATATATATGTTAGAATAATGCTAGATACAGTCATGAGTTGTGCAAGTACCGTATATTCCTTTTAAAAATATTATTTCTTTATATTTCTAACAAAGATTAATATTAGTGTATCCTAAAGGCCGAAACTTGAACCATTAATTATATTCATGTCATGGTTAATCTAATTAAAGTTCTCAAAAGGTAGTAACTTAATGACCATTTTTTTTTGTTTGTGATAAACTAAATCATCATTTTAATTTCTTATAAATTTGTGCATGCATATATATTATATATGCAGGCTTTCACCGGAAGGGAAATGACTGGTGCAATGACTTATATCTTGATCCATATTGTTGAGAATGTACCTGAAATAACATACGGAGGCCTGGTGGACCGAATGCATGAGTGTATCGAACAAGTAAATAATAAAAGATGTCTCAGTTTGCCGTGCTTACGGAAACTTTTCGGCGGCAGAAAAATAGAGGTTAGCTTCCGATCCCTAGCTAGCTGGCTAGCTCTTATATAAATAAATAAATATATATATATATATATATATATATATATATATATATATATATATTAGTCACAAATTCCCCAACTACTTTCTTTTCTTTTCTTTTTTCAAAAAAAAGATCATCAATGGCTGGCGAGTTTCAGTTTCTTTATTCTTCTGGATCCAGAAGAATAAATAGTACGTAATTGCAGGTTCTTTAGTATATATATGAACTTGGAGATCGATCGATCGATTGAGTACATACATGATATATATTAAGTCGAAGTAGTACTTCATAATTCCGCATGCAACTCATGAAATTAGCTTCACCAGTACTACTAAATAGTTTTCAAATTAATTAGTCTTGAGGTACTTAATTTCATGAGACACCAGGAAACCTAACTTCACCCAGAAATCAAATCTGTATTTCTCAGTTTAACATATCATTTATTGTCAAATTATAATCACTGCATATTGGAGCCAGTTAGTAATTATTAATCCTTGGTCATGTTAATATATTCATTCTGGGTTGTATGGATCATGAGTACTGCAGAATCCTATGCTGTCATCGTCTCATGAGTTCCCGGTTTACTCGAAGAATTTTTTGCTGTGAATCATATATATATATACGTGCTGATGGGCGAAGATCAGCTAGCTAGCTGGATGCATGCATGCAGCCTTAATTCATTGCCTGATCGAGCATAAACTACTACTTTTAGCTTTTCTTCTAATTCCCAGATGTCATGATGATCTGATCTGCTGAATTTTCTCGATGCACATGAGTTCGATCAATAAGTAGGTTCTTCTACAACCAGTCTTTCGTGCAGATCAATAAGGAAAGAATAATCAAAATAAGCCGTAACAGATTGGAGGGCGGGTCGGTGATCTATCGATCGAAGAATACATGATGTTGTAGTTGATATGGTTAATTATTTATGCAATAAATCCCTGCTTTTGATTTTCTTGTTGATCATGTCAGTAGTACTATATATAATTATATAATTATATATGAATAATATGATTATATATCCTAATTGGCCCCTTGACTTGCTATATATTTTCCCAAGAAATAAACGTACTAAGCGTCTAAAGAGACAGACAGTCATGACCTATTAATTATTATTAAGGCTCATTAATATTAATTGGGATGGCTTGGATATATAGTTATCGAAAATGATATTTGGTGTGCAGATAAAAAGAACACTACGGGACAAAATAATATATATACTATGAGTACTAGTGTTACACATATTTATAATTTTATTTACAATTTTACGTACAAGACTCATTTTGTTAGTTTTCTTTTGAAATTTTAATTTAATAATTTTTAGCATATTGATAGGTAACACATGGAGAAATAAATTTTTTTGTAATTTTTTCTTAAATATAACTGGCATTTTTCATACACTTTTTATGCACTATTTAATTATAGATCCTTTGAACACTTTTCTTCCCATATAAATTATAAGCACTCACATGAATGGAATATATAAAAAATATATAGCATCACTGGCTTGTAAGTTTGTAACACAGTTCATGAGCATTGTTTTTGTAAAAACTGCGCTCGCGGTGTGTATCCAGATTCCAATATATGTAAAATGCCCCGCATGTACCTATAATTACCCATTTCCAATGCTATATAACAAGATACAACGCTAGGGGAGGAAGGTTCTGAATGTTGCGAGAAATTAGAAAAATGATATTGTTGATCTAAATAAAACTGTACAATGTCAAAAAGTAAAAGTAAAGTAAAATACAGAGTATTTATATTATGTACAGAATAATCAATTAAATGTACATATGACACATGTATAAAATATATGTGATACCCCCATTCAAGATGGAAAGTAAATAGCATATTCTCCCATCTTGGTGATTAAGTGGTCTAATTAATGTTGATGACCAAGAGGCAGCTTGGTGAGAACATCAGCAAGTTGGTGATGAGAAGCCAAATCATGAAAAGTATTGATGACCCCATCTTGAGTTTTGTCATCGATGAAATGGCAGTGATACAACTCAATATGCTTTGTCCTTTCATGAAAAACTGGATTGGCAGCTATGTGCAAAGCAGCCTGACTATCACAAAACAATTGAATACTTTTAGAATGTGATATACCAAAATCAAATGGAAGCCCAATTTGAATCTACAAAAACCTTAATGGATAAAGAGTTAGAAGCTGGAAATAAGAGACCATGACCAGGAGTACTCTTTATATGCTGTAAAATTCTATAAGCTGCTATTAGATGGGGTTGTCTTGGCTGAGCCATATACCGACTGAGCCTATGCACAGAGTAAAAAAAGTCTAGCCGTGTGAGTATAAGGTAGAGAAGTTTACCAATGAGTCTACAATAGACAGTAGGATCAGGCAGTAAATCTCCTTCTTATTTACTCAACTTCACATTCTGCTCCATGGAAAAGGAGACAGGTTTAGATGCTTCTTAAAGAATCTCTAAAGAATACTTTCTTTGGCATAGAGAAATGCTATTTGGAGACCAAGCCACCTCCAATCCAAGAAAATATTTGATCTGGCCAAGGTCTTTAAGCTTTAACTTATCATCAAGCAAGGACTTCAAGTGCTCCACATATGTCAAATCATTACTAGATATGAGAATATCATCGACATAAATGAGAAGTGCAATGAAAGAAGAACCATTGGACTTGGTAAAAGTGAACAATCAGCTTTTGATTGCACAAACCCCAAGTCAAGAATAGAAGCTGAAAACTTAGAAAACTACTGGCGGGAAGCCTGTTTCAGACCATAAAGTGATTTGTTCAACTTACAAAACTTGGACCCCCTTTAACATGGAATCCATGAGGCAATTTCATATACACTTATTCAGATAAATCTCCATGTAAAAAGTCATTATTAACATCAAGTTATATAAGATGCCAACCTTTGACAATAGCAATAGCTAGTAATATTCCAATAGTAGCCATTTTAGCTACTAGAGAAAAAGTCTCAGAATAATCCAAACCTTCCTTTTGGGTATAACCCTTGGCAACCAACCTTACCTTGTAATGCTCTATAGAACCATTAACACAATACTTAATTTTGTAAACCCATGTACAACCTATGGGTTTTTTTTCCCAAGAGATAAGGATGTAACAATCCATGTATTATTATTATTTTCCAAGGCTATAATCTCGGCATTCATTGCATCTTTCCAATAAGAGTGCTTGACTGCTTGATGATAGAACTCGGGTTCAATATCAGCAGTATTGAACAAGGCAAAAGATTTATGAGCAGAAGATAGACGAGCATAAGAGAGAAAAGTGGAAATATCATAATTGGTATATGAGAAAGGAGAAGAAGAGAAACCTGTTGTAGGATCTGATGTAGAGTGTGCAGAAGAAGAAGAATTGTAATAAAAATTCTACAAATAACCAGGTGCTCCTTTGATTCTAGTGGATCTTTGAGGAATTTCAGATATTAGTGGTGAGGTGGCAGGATGAATTTTAGGGTGAACATTAGAGGAATGATCTAAGGAAGAATGAGTAGGAGATGAATGATCTTATGATGAATGATCATTAGATGAAGAAATATTATGACTGTGAAGAGATGAATTATCAGAAGAAGACACTGTTGAAGGCACATGCAATAAATCTAATGTTGAAGATACATGAGGAAAGGGAATACATGTGTTAGAAGGAAGAGATGAAGGAGAGGAAAAAGTTTGAGAAGTAAAAGGGAAAATATGTTCATGAAAAACAACATGTCTAGAAACAAAACATTGATTTGTTTTAAGATTAAGAAGTTTATATTCTTTGATTCCAAATGGATATCCAAGGAAAACACAGGTACGAGTTTTAGGATCAAACTTGGTGCAAGATCTTTGTAGAGTGGAGGCAAATCATAAGCAACCAAATGTCCTTAAGTGGTCATACGAATGAGAAGATTTAAACAAAAGTTCAAAGGGAGACTTATGTTTCAAGAGAGGAGCAGGTAACCTATTAATAATGTAGGTGGCTGTTAAATCAATAGCACCCCAGAAATTAATTGGTAAGTGAGACTGAAACATCAAAGCTCTGGCTATATTAAGTATGTGCTTATGCTTTCTCTCCACAATAGAATTCTGTTGTGGAGTTTCAACACAACTGTATTGATGTAAAACACATCAGATTTACATTTATGAAGATAAACCCATGTGGCACGAGTTGAATCATCAACAATAGTAAAAAAAATATCTATAACCTTCAACAATAGAAACAGAATATGGCCCCCAAACATTACAATGAACAAGATCAAAGGCAGATAGATGAACATTATTAGGAAAATGTACTTTTTTTTGTTTGGCTAATGGGCAAATCATACAAGGGTTGCTTGGTACAGTCAATTTTGAAAAAACTTTATTCACAATTAGCATCCTCGAAGTAGAAGGATGACTTAGTCTATTATGCCAAAGTTCAAACAGTGAGCATTTGGATGATACAAAACAAGCATGTGAAACAAATTATTAAAAGAACAAGCATTATATGAAGCAGGAAAAAATTGAGGTTTAGAAAGAGAAGAGCCTGGTTGTTGTAGTATATAAAGTCCTCCTTGTTGTCTACCTACTCCAATCAGCCTCCAATGGATCAGGTTCTGAATAAAACAAAAATCAGATTAAAACAAAAAACAACAAGTGAGTAAATGAGTAACCTTGTTGTTAGAGATTAATTTGAATATGAATGAAGGTACACATAGAACACCATGTAAAATAAGAAGTTCAGATATACGAACAGAGCCAATATGTGTAACAGACACAAATTGACCATTGGGAAGCATAAGAGAAGAATGTACAATATTAGTAACAAAGGAAAAACAATCAACAAAAGGGATCATATGATCTGTGGTTGCCATATAAAAAATCCAACAATTAGAATAAAGTGAATCATATGTAGTGGAAGAGAAAACAGAGTGACTATTATCACATATATTGTGAGGAAAAAATATACCAGAAAATGATGAATTCGAAATTACTGCATTAATAGCATGAGAAGATTCATCAGAAGCATTTTGAGGATGAAGCATGGACAAAAGTTGTTAATACTAAGCCTTAGTTAAAGAGAAAGAGAAGCAACCGAGGAATGATTGTCATTTAGGACAACCTGATTGGCCACAGACTGTTGTTTCAACTTTGGTTTATAACCCAGTAGAAATCCATACAACTTATAACATTTTTCAACAACGTAACCAAATATTTCACAATATTTACACATTGGTCTTTTCTTCTTGGAAAATGATTTAACATATCTGGATCCATCACTCTTAGAAACAAACACATGTGAATCAACAAATGGAAGAGGAACAACAAAAATTTCTCATTGTTGTTCTTCTTGCAAAACAAGAGAGAATACTTTGTTAAGAAGGGGCAGGGGCTCCATAAGCAAGATCTGAGCACGAGCAGAAGAAAAAGACTCATTCAAGTCCATTAAAAATTGTAAAATATGCTTCTGTTGAATATAAGAGTTCAATGTCTATACAGCTCCACAAGAACAAGCGATTATAGGCTTGTAATTCACTAACTCATCCCAAAGAGCCTTCAGGCGTGTAAATAGGTACTCACCAAAAGCTACCATTGAGAGAGAGCAAAAATAAATTTATGTAGTTGAGATATACAATGACCGTTCGTCTGAGAGAAACGTTCCTTAAGATCTAATCAAATCTCATGTGTAGTAATGATATACAAAATGCTAGTAGAGATATCAGAGGAAACAAGAGTTTAAAAGCCAAGAGATCACCATATTGTTGCAGCGAAGCCATAGAGAGAAAAAAGGATCGTTCAAAACCGAAGGCTAAGGATAGAATCATCAACAAAACCTAGCTTGTTCTTCATCAAAAGAGCCATGGTCATGGAGTAAGACCAGGTATGGTAGTTATTGCCAATGAGAAGTTGAGTAATAAGAAGAACACCAGGATTGTCACTAGGATGAAGAAAGAACGGACTTGTAGCATCTTCAGAGATAGATTTGGGTGTCGACGCCATGGAAAAATACGTCTAATACCATAATTATAACAAGATGAAACCCTAGGGGAGGAAGGTTCTTGAGTGTTGAGAGAAATTAGAAAAATGATATTATTTCTCTAAATAAAACTGTACAATGTCAAAAAGTAAAAATAAAATAAAATACAGAGTATTTATATAATGTATAAAATAATCAATTAAATATACATATGATACGTGTATAAACTATACGTGATATCTTGTTACTATACCTTTAAAATTGTCTCTCTCTCTCTCTCTCTCTCTCTCTCAGTCATGCATACGTTGTGGCGCCCCCGATTTTCATGTACGGACCAGCACGGAAATCGAGATACCCGAGATGATGACAACCGGTCACGCATCCCAACGACAAGTGTCAAGTGTGTGCAACAAATAAACAGTGCACAATTAAAAACACAGCAGAAGGTAATAAAGTCTACTAGTACCAGAATTTTAATTAATACAGAAATCCAAAATACAAATACCTTAAAAACAAAGCCAAAGTCCCAAAATAAATACAAGTCTGAAGAAAAGAACTACAACACGAGTGATCCCAGATCACTCCTCCGGCGGAGCCAGATCCTCAGGCTCGGCATCTGCATCATCAACAAAGTCTGCAGTACCATGAAATGGTACCGCAGGTAAGTTATAACCTAACCATGTCCAGAGATAAAATCATACTCTAACAATTAACCATGCATGCCCAATGATACAATATGAAAAAAGTGCAACACACGCCAAAAATTTCATTGGCTCAAAATCATTCCCAGAAAAATTCATTTCCACCATTTTCCAAGAAAATGGTACACAAAAACATTTCCATCATTTTCTCAGAAAATGATACACAAAAGCAACTCACGCTATTTTCCCAGAAAACAGCTCTTTTCCATTTAATCCAATTAACCATATGCACCATGGTCTCCCCTATGGACCATCCGCACGTCCTGGTTACTTTACGAGAGATGCCCAGTTCCGCACCCGGTGCGTTCGTGGCCAGGTCATCCTCTAGCTCCCGCCAGCAGAAGGGCCACGGAGTCGGCACGTCCAACGTCCGATCCCGTTGTCGCCCGACGACAACCCAGGGGACGTCACTCAGTATATTGCGCTCCCGAGTGACCAGAGGAGCTCCACCGAGATAATGCCCCATCTCGGCTTGGGGTCGTGATACACACGAACCCACAAATCCAGTCAACACATGAAAACCCAGTTTTCATAAAAGTCACATGAACATGAATGCAATACACGAAAACCCAGTTTTCAATTTACAAACATGATCATGCGTGCATATGCCATGAATCAACAATAACCTCAATATCACAATCAAACCAGATCAAAAACACAATTCCCAAACCTTAACCAGATCACAGCCAGAATATCCAATAACCAACTCCAATTCACAATATCATCAAATCCAACAATAATCTAATCACCAATAAACACACAACAATATACTCCGATCAATCCAACCACCCCCGAACTCATCGGACTCAGTCCGGAAACCAACCAGGATACATATATAAATAAAAGCAGTTAATTGCATAAATATAATTAAATCTCAAAGAAATGTTTAGGAAATACTTACAGCGCTTTAAAACAATTTAACGAAGGTTCCGAGGCACAGCGAATCACCAAGACAGCAAAAATGCACAGTGTAAAAACACTGGCCGAAATGCAGTGAAATGAAAATTTTTCACGATTTCAAATGGAGACTCGAAATTGATAGGGTAGGGCCTATGGAAGGTGGTGAATCTAATGGTGGTGGTGGTTTGCCAAGAATAGTGGCAGAAATGGGTGGTTTTTGGCCGGAATACCCGAATCGGGTTTGGTGCTCGTTTGACCGGCTCCGGCGATGGATCGGGGCCAGGTTTGGGTGGAAAAGTTTGGTATTGGGCCGGTGATGAAGTGGTAGAAATTTGGTGGCCAATGGCGGCCGGACGGCGGCGGAAGGAGGAAAAACACACCGCGAGTTCAACCGGTCTGTGGCGGCTAACAGTGGCTCGAGGCGGTCTGAGATTTTAGGGGTGAGGTCGCCGGCGCACGGGGGAGCTGCTGGTGCCGGCGGTGAGGTGCACGGCGGCCGGGAGGCGGCGCGGCGAGAGTGAACCCGTTTCACACGGTGGAGAGAGAAGAGAGAGAAGGGAGAGAGGGGTCGGGCGTGGAAGGAAACCGGGGGAAAAGAAAAAAAGAAAGAAGAAAAAGGAAAGAAAGGAAAAAGAAGAGGGGAAAAAAGAAGATACAGTCTTTCAAGCTAGGTCCCGAAAAATCCAACGGAGATGAAATTAAAACCAGAAGCTAAATAAAATATTCCAAACACAGTGAAATAATTTAAATGCAACAATAAAAATTAAAAACCCAAAAAC
This sequence comes from Cyclocarya paliurus, assembly GCA_029856935.1. Taxonomy (NCBI): domain Eukaryota; kingdom Viridiplantae; phylum Streptophyta; class Magnoliopsida; order Fagales; family Juglandaceae; genus Cyclocarya; species Cyclocarya paliurus. The sequence goes on along the minus strand of CM056945.1, from coordinate 42,982,450 downwards.
AAATCAATTAAAATTAAAATTCATCTTAAAAGCTAAAACAGCAAATAAAATTTAAAAACTAATAAAATAATTTTCACAACATAAAATATTAAGAAATAATATTTTAAAACTCCCAAAATTTAAAAACAAGAAAAATAACCACAAAATAAATTAAATAAAACATCCATTAAAATACACTAAAATCCGGGATGTTACAATCTCTCCCCTTAAATAAAATTTCGTCCTCGAAATTGGTAAGGTCAATCATTAAGACTAAGACAAAGATAAGGTTCAACTAAGAGTAGGCTTAAGAAGCATACCAGGAGAGTCAACCAAACAAATACGGATACTGCTCCCTCATATCGGCCTCACGCTCCCAAGAGAAATCTTGAGCTACAGGTCACCCCATGACACCTTCACCAAAGGTATCGTCTTGGATCTCAGCTTCTGCACTTTCCAATCCACAATCTGAGTCGGAACAACTTCATAAGTAAGATTAGGCTGAAGTTGAATGTGCTCTGGGTCAACAAAACGCGGCTCTTGTTGACCAAAACTCTTCTTCAACGACGAAACATGGAACACATCATGCACATCCCCAAAATAATCCGGCAATGCAACTCTATAAGCAACAAGCCCAACCTTCTCCACAATCTGAAAAGGACCAACATACATTGGGCTGAGTTTACCTTTCTTACCGAAGCGCTTAACACCCTTCATCGGAGAGACTTTAAGATAAACCCAATCGCCTTCCTCAAAAGATAAGTCTCTTCTCCTCATGTCCGCATAACTTTTCTGGCGACTTTGCGCTTCCGCCATCTTAGCTCTTATAACTCGAATCTGCCCTTGCATTTCTTCAATCAATTCAGGCCCAACAATTTTCCTCTCGCCAACTTCATCCCAACATAACGGCGATCTACACTTCCTTCCATACAAAGCTTCATAAGGAGCCATCTGGATAGAAGCGTGAAAACTATTATTATAGGAGAATTCTATGAGCGGCAAATGATTTTCCCAACTTTCTTGAAATTCCATAACACAAGCCCTCAGCATATCTTCCAAAGTCTGAATTGTATGCTCAGATTGGCCATCAGTCTGGGGATGATAAGCTGTACTGAACTTCAAATTAGTGCCTAAAGCTGCCTGCAAACTCCTCCAAAAACGCGACGTAAACCGCGGGTCCCTATCTGACACAACACTCTTGGGTACACCATGCAGTCTCACAATCTTTTTAACATACAACCGATCTAACTTAGCCAAAGAGTCAGCATTATTCACAGGCAAGAAGTGGGCACTCTTAGTTAAACGATCCACAATCACCCAAACTGAATTCTTTCCACTAGGAGATCTTGGAAGGCCTACTACAAAATCCATAGCGATGCCATCCCATTTCCACTCAGGAATAGGGAGAGGTTGAAGATTACCAGCAGGTCTCTGATGCTCAGCCTTAACTTGGCGACAGGTATCACATTTCTCAACAAACGAGGCGATATCCAGCTTCATACCTTCCCACCAAAAATTCTTCTTCAAGTCCCGATACATCTTCGTACTTCCAGGATGAACTGAGTACGGAGCTGTATGAGCTTCTGCCAAGATTCGCTCTTTAAATTCAGAATCTCGAGGTATCACTCTTCGATCCCGAAAACGAAGCACACCATCATTGTCCAAACTATAGTGCACGGGTCCTTTAGACTTCCTGACTCTTTTCCTGATATTTAACAACTTAGGATCCTTTCTCTGAAGAGTCTTCAATTCCTCAAAATCCTCAACCCGCACATCCAAAACTGAAGAGACCAATTCTTCCTGCTGCGAACTCTCAATAAGCAATCTCCTCATTCCATAAAGGATAGAGTCCATACCAGACGACTCTGCTTCATCCACTAACTGAGATTTCCTACTCAAGGCATCAGCAACTAAATTAGCTTTTCCTGGATGATACTTGATCTCACACTGGTAGTCGCTGATTAACTCCAACCAACGCCTCTGTCTCATATTAAGATTCTTCTAAGAAAACAGATGCTTCAGACTCTTATGATCAGTGAAGACTTCACAAACTTCACCATACAGATAATGACGCCAAATCTTGAGAGCAAACACCACGGCAGCCAACTCTAAATCATGGGTAGGATAATTCTTCTCATGCTCTTTCAACTGACGAGATGCATAGGCAACAACTCGTCCTTCCTGCATAAGAACACATCCCAACCCAAACTTAGATGCATCACTGAAAACCACAAAAGGCTTATGCGGCTCCGGAAGTGCCAACACAGGAGTTGTCGTCAATCTCTTCTTCAATTCTTGGAAGCTTCTCTCGCAACGATCTGACCACACAAATTCAACATTCTTTCTAGTCAACGCTGTGAGAGGTTCGGATAATCTGGAAAAACCTTCAACAAATCTCCGGTAATATCCGGCAAGTCCCAAGAAACTCCGAATCTCGCGCACAGTAGAAGGACGTGGCCATGATAAAACAGCTTCTATCTTACTAGGATCAACAGCCACTCCATCTCGGGAGATCACATGACCAAGAAATCTGACTTCTTCCAGTCAAAAGTCACACTTGCTAAGCTTGGCATATAACTGATGCTCTATCAATTTACCAAGTACCAGGCGAAGATGATCTACATGCTCTTCCACGTCTCGAGAATAGACCATGATAGCATCGATGAAGACCACCACAAAAGAATCTAGAAAAGGCTGAAAGACTCGGTTCATCAAATCCATAAAAGCTGCAGGAGCGTTGGTCAATCCAAAAGGCATCACCTTAAATTCATAATGACCATACCGAGATCTGAAAGCAGTCTTAGGAATATCTTTATCTCTTATTCTCAGCTGATAATATCCTGACCTCAGATCAATCTTGGAGAAAACAACTGCTCCTTGTAGCTGATCAAACAAATTATCAATACGGGGAAACGGGTACTTATTTTTGATGGTCACTTTATTAAGTTCCCGATAATCAATACACATTCTTAGAGTGCCATCCTTCTTCTTAACAAACAACACCGGTGCTCCCCATGGTGACGTGCTAGGTTGAATAAAACCCTTGTCAACTAGCTCTTGCAACTGGATCTTTAATTCCTTCAACTCAGCAGTCGCCATACGATAAGGAGCTCTATGCACAGGAGCGGCTCCAGGTTCCAAATCAATTGTAAACTCCAATTCCCTAACTGGAGGCAACCCTGGCAAATCATCAACAAAAACATCTGAAAATTCTTCTACAACTGGAATATCCGCTATAGACTTCTTCTCGGACGGCGAAGACACCACTTGAACCAAAAATGCATCTGCTCCACAAGCTATATCTTTCTTTGCTTGAACTGCAGATATAACTATAGGCTTCGCCTTCAACTTACTCCCCACATATTCCAAATAATCACCTTCTGCAAGCTGGAATCCAATAACTCGACTTCTACAATTAATGCACGCCGAATACCGGTATAGCCAATCCATTCCAAGAATAATATCAAATCCAAGCAACTTGAATACAATCAAATCCGCATCTAGTGTCCTCCCACTAAAATCCAAAGGACACCCCATCGCGACTTTAGAACACCACACCATCTCTTCATTGGGAAGACTTACTACCAATGGTTGCGATAAGGCTTCCGTGACCAAGTTGCACATCCGTGCAAAAGTGGTAGACACAAAAGATTTGGACGCTCCAGAATCAAATAAGGTGCAAGCATAAAAATCATACAAACGGACTCTCCCTGAACCAAACACACACACCAGTGAAATCTAAAAGAAACATCAAACCACACAAACATCAAACCAAATAATTAAACACTTACCAGTAATCACTCCAGCATCCTGAGTCTCTGGCGTGTCATAGTCGATGTCTCCAGGAGTCACCGCATACACTCGAGCCTGCGTGACTTATCTCTGATTATTCCTTCCTCCACGACGACCTCCACGACTTGCTTGAGGCTGATTGGGACAATCTCGAGCAAAGTGCCCCATCTGACCACATCTAAAGCAATGAGTGACCCCACTCTGACGACACTCACCCTCATGAGCTCTATTGCATCGACTACAAACTGGAGCTCGGTCTCCAATGCGCACTCCAGACGATGCTTGTGGACGGGCTCCAATCCTCTGCACAAATTTCTGAGGCGACCCAGAACTACTGCCTTCACCAGCAAAACTTCTTCTTTTCTGACCTGGAGCGGATCCCATTGCCAAACTGTTTTCCATCTCAACCATGGTAGCCAAATCAATCAACTCACTGAGAGAGGAAACCCTATAGCATATTACAAATCTGCGTATCTCAGGACGCAGACCCTCCCTGAAACGCTCCACCTGAAGATCCTCAGTAGCAATAAGATGGGGCGCAAAACGCCCAAGCTCCATGAAAGCACGGGAATACTGCTCCACAGACATACCACCCTGAACCAGGTTACTAAATTCTCGGGCCTTCTGCCTCCTCACAGCAGGTGGGAAGAACCTGTCATCAAACTCCTTCTTGAAACGATGCCACGACACGGCAGCTAGAGTTCCAAACTCCCTTTCCAAAAGATTCCTCTTCATCCTCCACCAATTGGCTGCTTCACCCTGCAGCAAATAGCTAGCATACAGCACTTGTTGCTCTTCTGTACAGCCACAAATCTCAAAAGTCCTCTCTATTCCATTGATCCACCCTTCAGCTTGAAGTGGATCCTCAACTCCAAAGAACATCGGGGTCCTGTATTTAAGAAATCTCTCGTAGGAACACCCCACTTGAACCACAATATTTTGGTCAACTTGAGGCGGCCTGATATTTTGATGGAAGATATCAGCCATCCTATTTAATGCCCTAGCAATGGCATTATCCACCTCATTGTTGGAAGATTCCCCCATAGGTTCCTTATCCTGCCTCCTTGGCCTCACCATATTCTGTCAAAGCACAATTCTCAACCCCACTTTAGTCCCGAACAAAATTTAATTAAGGGTAATAGCAACATCCAAATAAAATAAAATAAAACAATATAAAATAAATAAAGTAAAATAGAATCAATCAAAACCATCAACAATAAATTAAAACCATTAAAAATAACATATTTCAAACCAAAATAATTTTAAATTACAACTTTTAAAAATTTCTGGTACTGCACCTAAGGCACATGTGGCTTTACCCAGAGCCAAACCGCTCTGATACCACCTGTGGCGCCCCCGACTTCCATGTACGGACCATCACGAAAATCGAGACACCCAGGATGATGACAACCGGTCACGCATCCCAACGACAAGTGTCAAGTGTGTGCAACAAATAAACAGTGCACAATTAAAAATACAGCGGAAGGTAATAAAGTTTACTAGTACCAGAATTTTAATTAATACAGAAATCCAAAATACAAATACCTTAAAAACAAAGCCAAAGTCCTAAAATAAATACAAGTCTGAAGAAAAGAACTACAACACGAGTGATCCCAGATCACTCCTCCGGCGGAGCCAGATCCTCAGGCTCGGCATCTGCATCATCAACAAAGTCTGCAGTACCATGAAATGGTACCGCAGGTAAGTTATAACCTAACCATGTTCAGAGATAAAACCATACTCTAACAATTAACCATGCATGCCCAATGATGCAATATGAAAAAAGTGCAACATACGCCAAAAATTTCATTGGCTCAAAATCATTTCCAGAAAAATCCATTTCCACCATTTTCTCAGAAAATGGTACACAAAAATATTTCCATCATTTTCCCAGAAAATGAAACACAAAAGCAACTCACGCTATTTTCCCAGAAAACAGCTCTTTTCCATTTAATCCAATTAACCATATGCACCATGGTCTCCCCTATGGACCATCCGCACGTCCTGGCTACTTTACGAGAGATGCTCAGTTCCGCACCCGGGGCATTCGTGGCCAGGTCATCCTCTAGCCCCCGCCAGCAGAAGGGCCACGGAGTCGGCACGTCCAACGTCTGATCCCGTTGTCGCCCGGCGACAACCCAGGGGACGTCACTCAGTATATTGCGCTCCCGAGTGACCAGAGGAGCTCCACCGAGATAATACCTCATCTCGGCTTGGGGTCGTGATACACACGCACCCACAAATCCAGTCAACACATGAAAACCCAGTTTTCATAAAAGTCACATGAACATGAATGCAATACACGAAAACCCAGTTTTCAATTTACAAACATGATCATGCGTGCATATGCCATGAACCAACAATAACCTCAATATCACAAACCAGATCAAAAACACAATTCCCAAACCTTAACCAGATCACAGCCAGAATATCCAATAACCAACTCCAATTCACAATATCATCAAATCCAACAATAATCTAATCATCAATAAACACACAACAATATACTCCGATCAATCCAACCACCCCCGAACTCCTCGGACTCAGTCCGGAAACCAACCAGGATACATATATAAATAAAAGCAGTTAATTGCATAAATATAATTAAATCTCAAAGAAATGTTTAGGAAATACTTACAGCACTTTAAAACAATTTAACGAAGGTTTCGAGGCACAGCGAATCACCAAGGCAGCAAAAATGCACAGTGTAAAAACACTGGCCGAAATGCAGTGAAATGAAAATTTTTTACGATTTCAAATGGAGACTCGAAATTGATAGGGTAGGGCCTATGGAAGGTGGTGAATCTAATGGTGGTGGTGGTTTGCCGAGAATAGTGGCGGAAATGGGTGGTTTTTGGCCGGAATACCCGAATCGGGTTTGGTGCTCGTTTGACCGGCTCCGGCGACGGATCGGGGCCGGGTTTGGGTGGAAAAGCTTGGTATTGGGCCGGTGATGAAGTGGTAGAAATTTGGTGGCCAATGGCGGCCGGACGGCGGCGGAAGGAGGAAAAACCCACCGCGGGTTCAACCGGTCCGTGGCGGCTAACGGTGGCTCGGGGCGGTCTGAGATTTTAGGGGTGAGGTCGTCGGCGCACGGGGGAGCTGCTGGTGCCGGCGGTGAGGTGCACGGCGGCCGGGAGGCGGCGCGGCGAGAGTGAACCCGTTTCGCACGGTGGAGAGAGGAGAGAGAAGAGAGAGAGGGGTCGGGCGCGGAAGGAAACCGGGGGAAAAGAAAAAAAGAAAGAACAAAAAGGAAAGAAAGGAAAAAGAAGAGGGAAAAAAAGAAGATCCAGTCTTTCAAGCTGGGTCCCGAAAAATCCAACGGAGATGAAATTAAAACCAGAAGCTAAATAAAATATTCAAAACACAGTGAAATAATTTAAATGTAACAATAAAAATTAAAAACCCAAAAACAAATCAATTAAAATTAAAATTCATCTTAAAAGCTAAAACAGCAAATAAAATTTAAAAACTCATAAAATAATTTTCACAACATAAAATATTAAGAAATAATATTTTAAAACTCCCAAAATTTAAAAACAAGAAAAATAACTACAAAATAAATTAAATAAAACATCCATTAAAATACACTAAAATCCGGAATGTTACATACGTAGTACCGCGTTACTGGAGATCTCACTACCCTAATCCTTCGAGAGCCTTTCTGCATGAGAATATAACTTGCATGCACGCTTTCCAATAAGCTGGAATATGCATGTTAAAGAGAAAAAAAAACTCCAATGCATATATATATATATATATATATATATCACGAGACGATATTTTTTTTAACATAATTTTAATTAGTTTTTCTAAGGATAATTGTAGGGGTGGGGAGCGTGGCCTCGCCACTGTGCGGCGGGGCGGATCACCCCATCCGGCAGATACGGGGGGCAGGACCACCTGCCCGCATCTTGGTCAACCTCCGAGGGTGGGGGCGGGATGGGGGTGACCCCCGCCCCGCAGATATTTATATATATAAATATATATATATATATATATATATATATTTATATTAAAAAAAATAACTCAGGCATAAAACGACGTCATTTCATGCCTGGATTTAAAAATATCAAACCCCCCTGCCCCCCCTCTCCCGATTCCCGAACCTTCTTCGTTCTCACTTCTCCCTCGCTCTCAGTCTCTCTCTCTCTCTCTGAGTTCTCGCACCCGGTCCCTCTCTCTCCTTCACCGTCCCTGTTACCGTTGCATGACTCGCACCCGGTCCCTCTCTCTTCATCTCCGTCACTGAAGGTTTAAAGGTAAGAAATCCTAAATTCAAGATTTAATTTTTGTGTGATTTATATATTTAATGGAGATTGAAGGAAGGATGGGGTTTATCGAAGATGGAGGATGGGATTTTGTGAATTGTGTGCTATGGAGCTTAGATTGTGCATGTGGTTTGAACTTTGAATGACTCTCGTCCGTTTGTTTTTGTTTTTGTTTACATTATGTAATGTGTGTGAATCACTTAATCATGATGTTATTTGTGTTTAATTAATTCGGATTGGAACCCTAAATTAATTTAGGGCTCCAATCCGAAACTCTAAATTAATTTAGAGTTTCGAAATACCCTAAATTTACAATGTTTACAATATTTACAATCTCTTGTAAATATTTACAATATTTACAATATAACGAAATTTACAATATTTCAAATTTTCATGCAGTAGTCAGTACTTTAATTTATAATTTTTATAAATTAAGGTATTGCATGAACAAAAAGCCAATAAACATAAATTAATGAAAGTCCAACTTATTAGTTATAAATATTGTAACAAAATCATCATCCATTAATTAATCTTTACAAGAGACTAAGTTATAATTAATTAAGATGAAATATATATATGAATGTCAAGTGATACTTTTTTTTATTCTACTTTTTTTATGTTCATTATATAGTTGCTATGCTTATATTCTTTCAAGTCTAAGAAACTATATTGTTAATATACTTTACTACATATATAACAAATATTCAGGCATTGCCACCAACATATATATATATATATATATATATATATATATATATATATATATATATATACACACACTTGAAGGCTGAAGTATTGTAATCGATGAGTAGCTAGAAACCTAGAAATCATGCATAAATTAAAGATATTTTTTCTATGATTACATTCTTTCAATCATGAAATTTTTTATTTTTTTTATCATGTCCAAAATTAAAGATCATCAGGATGCTAATTGTTTGACGTGTTGCTATGTTTGCTATAATTTCAAATTTCTTATTTGCTTGAGTTCATGGATGTGCCAACTGATTCTAGTGCGAGCTCTCCTTTCTAGGCCGAGAGTACCCCTACCCCTACACCTACACCTACTCCTCCTACTCATACTTCTACCCCTATCCCTGGCCTAACACCTTGCCCCGTCCCCAAACCCAACAAGAAACCTGCTTCAATAGTTTGGGCTCATTTCATCAAACTAGAGGGTGGTGACCCCATTAACCCCCAAACCAAGTGTAACCATTGTGGAAAAATTTATGGGTGTCACTATAGGAACATGGCACCTCACAATTAAATGTGCACTTAGAAGAACAATGCAAAAAAAGTCCAATATTAAGATTATTACAAGAGAAAAATCAATCTAAGCTAAAAATTAGACTTCAAAAAATGGCGGATGAGACTAGTGAGGGTGCAACTTTGAGGAGGTATACTAAATATGATCCCGATGAGTGTAGAAGGCACCTAACTCATATGATTATAATGGACGAGTTACCTTTTCAACTTGTTGATGGGAAAGGGTTCTAAGCATATTCTCGCTATTTGGAACCAAGGATTAATATCCCTTCTCACCACACGGTGGCAAAGGATGTAAAAAAATATTTTTACATTGAAAAAGAGAAGTTGATGGGTCAATTGGTGGGTCAATTTGTTTGCCTCACCACTGATACTTGGACATCAGTTCAAAATTTTAATTATATGTCTTTGACTATGCATTTTGTTGATTCATCTTGGACATTGCATAAAAAAATTATAAAATTTTGTCAAATCACCGATCAAAAGGGTGAGACAATTGGGAAGGTCCTGGAGGCAACAATAAAGGAGTGGGGATTGACTTGAGTTGTTATAATCACAGTTGATAATGCCTCGTCTAACGATGTCGCATTGGGACATCTAAAAACTTATCTTAGAGAGGTAAATAAGACAATCATGGGTGGTGAGTGTTTGCATGTGAGATGTGCGGCACATATTCTGAATCTAATTGTCACTGATGGTTTGAGGGATTTTCATGACTTGATTTCTCAGGTCAGGACTGCTATGAAATGGGTGAGATCTTCTCTTTCGAAGTTAGAGAAATTTAAGATTACTGCGAGATATGCGGGCCTAACATCCAAGAATGACCTTTGTACGAATATGCCTACACGATGGAACTCAACATTTTTTATGTAGGAGGCGGCTCAAGAATATAAGCTGGCATTTGCATTATTAGGTGACGAAGACATCCAATATGTTAAATATTTTGATGATCACGGGGGATTGGGGGAACCCGTAGATGATAATTGAGAGATTGTATCTACTTTTGTAGAGTTTTTGATACTTTTTTACGAGGTTACCATGACGCTATCTGGAACTTTGTACCCTACATCTCATCAATTCTGTTAGTAAATATGTAGGGTAAAAGAGGAATTAGATAACATGGTCGTGGGTGGTCACATTAGGCTGAAGGAGATGACATTGATTATGAGGTCAAAGTACGACAAGTATTAGGGAGATTTTACTAGGGCTAATATTTTGTTATATGTAACTGTCATACTTGACCCGATGTTTAAGGTGAATGGCATGGTATTTGGATTGGGTTTTGCGTACGGGCAAGCATGGGCGGAGATTATTGCAGGAAGAGTTCGGGAAACCCTTAATAGATTATTTGATGAGTTTACCACCCTGCAGGGTGGTAATTCTGTGGCACCTACACGGCTACACCTACCCCCACAGGTTCCAGAAGTTGAGGTTGAGAAAAAACGTAGATTGGACTGGGGTGAGAAGTTTGAGCAGACCCCCTTCCTCTGGAGTTCTGTAGAGGCTCTGTCAGAGATAGACAGATACTTTGCAGCAGAGATTCTACTGTTTTCACAAGATTTTGATATATTAAGTTGGTGGAAGGTGAATGCCGTGAAGTATCTCATCCTTAGAGAGATAGCCCGCATACTTTTGGCCATCCTTATTAGCACTGTAGTCTTAGAGTCAACTTTTAGCACCGGAGGACGTGTATTAAATTCATTTCGGAGTTCATTAGCTCATACCATTGTGGAGGTTTTGATTTGCATAAAAAATTGGATCAAGGGAACTCCAATTCATGTTCCGGATGTTCTTGAGTATGAGGAGGCCGACGTCGATGAGGAGGGTGATGATCAGCCCGGGTTTGGTATTAATTTTAATTTCTTATTTTAATATATTTATTTTCATTTAGTTGGTTTTCATTAATTTCATTTCAAATTTAATTGTTATAGTAATACATGAGACAGTGTCTACGGCTACCTTCGATGCAGTATGATTTTGTATTGGTCCATTGGACCCACCATTGCCATGATTTGCACAATTTCTCCCTTAATTATTTTTGGCATTTATAATTTTATATAATATTTTAGTATCTAATTATTTTGCTTATCTGTTTTTAAGCTTTTATATTCTCAATATACATATGCCGAATCTTAATGACCGATCTATGCTCATGATTCATCTGCCTCATATTCATCCCAATTCTCAAATTCCAATGGCTCAATCTCAATCTCATCTTGGTTAGTACTTTTAATATTTTGTATTTAAATTTTTTAAAAGTTTGTTTCATCTTTATTACTTATAATTCTAATTTATTTTATTTTTAACTTATTAACTTTTAATTTATTTTCAGTCTCACAGCTGTCGACACAACTCGCCACTCAGTGAACTCACCACCACGGCTCCATCCCAAATTAATCAAATTGAAAAGTTTTGATTTTGTTAATTTACAATTAATTGTAATGTTGCTATAATAGTTAATGGTACAATTTGTAATATTTAATTTTTTTAGAGGAGTTTGTAATATTGTAATAGTTTATTAGTTCTCTTAATTTGTATAATTGTAAATTGTAATAGCTTACTAGCTTAGTGCGTTAGTGATGATTATTACTTAATTAGGTAATAGTTGAAACTTAGTATATAATTAATAGTTCAATCTATATATATTTTTAGTTAAATTCTGGGCTCAAAGTGACCCAATTACGAATTCTGGGCCCAAAATGACTCAAAAACAGATTCTTGGTCATTTCGTGTCCAAATAAGTGAACTGGACCAAAAGCTCGGTAGAGAGCAGGAGGGCAGACGGATGGAGGTTCACCCCCGCCTCCCGACAACCGAACAGGGTACCCCGCCCCCGTATAGACGGGGGCGGGGTACGAGGAAGGGATGGCCCCGCCCCGTAGGGGGCGAGTATCATCCCTATACAGGGGCGATGCGGGGTACAAGGAAGGGGTGACCCCACCCCGTAAGGGGCGAGTATCATCTCTAAATAATTAGTTTAGCCAATGCATAAATGAGAATATTTGAGGAGATCACCACAATAAAGAAAAAGCATTTAAGCTGATTTTTTTTTCTTTTTTTTTTCCGCCTATAAATAAAGAATAAAGAAAGGGAAATATAGGGAATCGAGTTCTTGCTTTAATGATAAAAGTACCGAGAGAATAAGAAAGGAAAACAAGCGATCGATGGTACTGTTTGATGGGACGCGCGCTCATAAGGTTTGCGCCAATTTTTTTTTTTTTTTTTTTTTATTTCATTGTCTATACATATTCTTTTTACGAGCTATAAGATTATAGAAATCCAATTTACGAACGACTAAAAAAAATACAGCATTTACAATCAGTCCCTGAGGAGATAATAAATTAAAGTCTGTGTAAAATATTGAAGTCATTAAAAACTTCCCAGTAGTTTTTGGCTGAGCTTAAAAAGATAAAATGAGAGGAAGATAATAACACATGATCAAATGATTGATATAGAATTTGTCAAGCATTTAGTGTTGTCTAAAAAATCCCAATAAACAGCAACTAATTAATATAATAAGATTCATCACTTCATATATACATTTTTCTTCCAATTCGATCATGAAGTCTTAATTAATCTAATTAATTTTCATGTGTTCATTTGCATCTTCTTTTCTTTGATCAGGTCGGCAAACAAATTAATTAGGATTTCAACATATATACGGTTTTAACTAGACAAGTGAAAAGGATTCTTAATAGAGATCTAGTCCTTACCTACCATTGATCATCAGGACGCGGTGGGTTAAAACTGATCTTGTTTTTACAACCCCAATAAAAAAATTGACACTTACAGAAATTGACGGTATACCAAATAGATTGATCAGCTCATGCACCAGTACCATATTATTTAAATTTACTTAAAATCAAAAAAAAAAACAAGGGGCAAATGGTTTGGCCCCCTCGTGCGAGCTAGCGGATACAAATCAACCCGCACGGGCAGATTTGGCTTTTACAAACAACACTCTTCACAACATTTTTCACAAGACATGATGTAAAATGATGTTACTTTTAGATAGTATTTTACAATAATACCCCTCATTTTAAAACATGATTATGAAATATATTGTGAAATGTATTGTGTGTTTATCATTTATCATTTAATGAATATTGGTAAGTCAAGATAATTTTAAGGTACCTTATATTAGTATTTTAATGTTATCTGATCATTAACGTTATATTTTTTAAGTAATTAAACTCTTCTTAATATCCTACCCACCCAAAGCATTGATGTATTTTGACTAATTTTGAAAAAGTAAAATTATAAATCGTTCGAATTAAAGTCGGATAACGTACACTGATCAGCTTCAATACTATTGATCTTTTCGAATTTGCGAGATGAGGAAATGCCAAATCGTCCTTTTTTTTTTTTGGAAAAGAGGAAATGGTCTTTAACTGTGAATTAAGGCTCGCGGCGATGATGCAAATTATAAGCATTATTAATCCTAATAATCGATATAAATATTAGTTAAAAGGAGTACTCAAGGTGAAATGCTAGGGCGCGCCACCATTTATTAAGTCAAAACAAGCATATTAGTATTTAATTTGAACGGTGCAAATTAATTATCGCTATTAATATTTATAATATAATAAGCCAAAAAGGTGAAAAGTGACTCCGCGATCCCTGTCAAAACTTCAGCTCTTCTCCACCGTTGGTTTGATGCAAATTCAATGCCTGAATGCCCAATATATGTGCGCGCGCGCGCATAGCACTGCATGTATATAAAGTTGTGTCCTTAATGTGTGTGTATATAACTATATATATATATAGAGAGAGAGAGAGAGAGAGAGAGAGAGCGCATTGATCTGGACCGAAATTATCACACAAAAAATGGAGGGAATTAGAGTAGTTATATGCAGTGGATGCAACGCACAAACAAGTAGCAAATTAAGCTAGCAGGCCGGCTAGGTCATGACATTAATTCGTTACTTAGCCTTCGCATGCATATATATATAATGGACAGCCAGTACTACTACAAGAATGGGCGGTGGAACTACCGCGCGCGCGGAAGAGGGATATATCGAGGCGCGCATGCATATATACATGCATGCAGTACTCGATCTTAATTCGTGGGTGTGGGGTTACTTACCATGGAACAAGATATCAATACAACCTCAAAGAAATATTATATATTAACGACGACGTCATGATGATGGTGATCATCAGAAGATCAACTGAAAATCTGTTGATTCAGACCCTTTTGCATGGTTGTCATCCGGCCGGCGTGTATTCGCGTTCTCACAAGTAATTTACATAGATACCACTTGTGATGGATCGATGATGATCATTTCATGATCACTCTCTTATGACCATAATTGAGCATACGCAAAATATATATTATCAGTTTGTTTATTTGTCACGTAGGAAAAAGCTACGACGTCTTTGTTTATTTATTAATGTTTTAAGATGAATATTCCTAGCTTACAAATATATATCTATATATATTTAATTAACAGAGTAATTAGTTTTCTCTATATATAAGATCGATCAAACTACGTACTTTTCATTCGATATATATATACCCTTTGCACAAGAATATATATAATGATGCAAACTGAATCTAATTAACTACTACTAATTACTCGTGATTACTTTTTCTGTACGTACAAAAAATTAAAAGGTTTCAAAATTTTTTATTTTTTATTTTTTAAATTATTGCTTATATGCATGTACAGTACTAGCCAGTACTGTTAATTTATGATATGTACGGCACAAAGACGATTAATATTCTTGGAACGAAATAATTTCTCCTTCGTACTTCAGAAGATTAATATATATAAGCAATTATGTAGAAAAAGAAGAAAAAAAAACGAAAGAAAGAAAAGAAGAGCGCGATCACTTTAGCCCAGCAATAATAAGAAATTTTCAAGAACCCTTAAAATTTCTTGTGAAGGGTTTGGAGTCCGGATGCATGCTCTATTCGAGTTGTTCTTCTCTGACGAAACATGATGCCAACGAGTATATGATTTCAATCAAAACGAGCAATAAGATCGGTTTGACGAAGCTAGTAATTTCCCAATTGATTTTGAGGGAGCTGCAGGCCGCACGCGGATCCCATGCATGAATAACATACGTGATAAATTCCACCATTAATGTTGGGCCGCTCAAGATCGGGTTTTGACACTAGCTAGTTAGATGCAATTGTCGATGCATGTAATTAATTATTTGGCGAGACCATTCTCGATCTAGATCAGTACATATATATACAAACTAGAAAAGTGAGTTTGTATGTCACTCATATATAGATATATAAATTCTACTTATCATCTCCTATATCATATATAAACATGTGATTTATCATATATATATATATATATATATGTTAGTGTTTGGTGTGAGATGATTATAAATAACATTTCTCTCATACATATATATATATATATATAATATATTATATTTCTATTTTCATTTTTTTCAATATCATAATTTATAATAATTAGTGGCTTTATAATTTACACCAGTCTTAATTTATTGCGAAGTGATACCATAAAATTCTTTTGTTTTAACTTTTCTGACAAAGGCTAGCTAGCAAGTTTTTTTAATTAATCCGTAATAATAATATAGTACTTTATATGTAGATACAAGTTTATATATATATATATATATATATATATTTATAATATCGGTCTGTCCGCCTACTTTGACATTAAATATTTTGATAATATATATACACTATACTATATAGATATCCACACGCATCCACATTTTGATTAATTCTTCTCTAAACATGTGGATGATCACTTTTCCTATATATATATATATATATATATATATATACATATTCATCAGCCGACGAACAGTATTAATTAATAATTCTACATATATATATATAAATATTTGCTTCTTGTTTCGAGCTCGATAGCAGCTTGCCCGGCCGAGCATGGACTGGTACCGTACGACGTCAGCTTGACAGCTAATTTTCGTGATCATTTTGTTTTCCAGTAGAACTAGTCCTGCAGAATGGTTTAAATAGAAAATTCTAGTGACCTGATCTGCGCAAATTTTGTGTAAGGATCTATGGGGGAGAGTCGGAGACCAAGAGCTACCCATTTCATTTCAAGAAGGATCAATCAATGGTGGACAGAGACGAATCTCCGTACCCATTTCAAAAAGTTTGAGTTTACTTGAGAATATTCCCGATTTGTATCAAACTGATGATCGGTTCTATTCTATTGATCATCATCATGCAACCATCCATATCCGATCAGATCGAATCTAGGCCGGCCATGTTTTCCAAAACCGACCAGGTTAATTGATTCCGTTCCAACTTCGCCAAAACCGACAAGAATAACAAAACCTGGTTGCGTTGGCCTTCACATGAAAGACTGGTGGATTAAAAAGTACGTATCACATGCAGTTGAAACGATGTTAGATGCCGCATGGATGATGGACCGGAGGAAATGGATTAAAATTGCTCTCTAGCTCTCTTTCTCGTTAAAGTTTTTAGAGCGTTCTGGTGATTTGCTAGCATAAATAGCTAGCTAGTGCGCCTACTTTCGGGGGAAAAAGATAAAACAAAAGCTAGTGCGCTAAATCAACATCTTTGAGGGATCTAATTATTAATAGTAACTTTTGTTTTGGCAAAAGAAAAAAAAAAAAAAAAACAGATAGGAGTAACTGAATATTTAGGTTTGGATGTTGAGATGAAAATTTTTAATTTGAGATGAAAGTTAAAAATTGAATTAAATATTATTTTTTAATATTATTATTATTTTAAAATTTGAAAAAAAATTGAGATTTGAAAAAGTTGAATTATTTATTATATTTTATGTAAAAATTTAAAAAAATTATAATAATGAAATGAAATGAAATAAAAATTTTATTCTTGCAAATCAGATGCGGATATGATACATATTCTTTTTCCACATGCATGCACGTTAGGAAAGGGGATCTTTGACTGCTCCAAATCACATGCAAACTTTACGTCTTTTCCACTATTCGACTGCCAATGTCTATAATATAGATGCTTTTATATATGTTGGTTAGGCAGATTGAGATTGCATGTCAATCTGTTCAAAAGCTAGCTATTGTTAGCTTGTCAATGTGTCTAGATATATAGCAAGATTCTCGATAATATATACGTGAAATTTTATATATTTTAAGATGCTACAAATAAAATCTGTCGCTGTTCGTGGCTCTTCGTTCAAAACCCTATCCGAACTCGCTAGCTTCTAATTAATGATAAGATCAGATAAACTCCATCATCATCATCCACGCATATTAAGGAAAAAAGACCGAATGTGATTCTCCACCTTTTCCCCTAACCCTAACTACTGGACGGATCATGCCGCCGAGATACTACAAAAAAAAAAAAGGATGCGACTGGCTGCTAGGCTGTATTTAATTAGCTACGTACAAGATCAACGATATCGATCCTAGCTAGTTTGTCAGTAATTAAATTGGGTATAGCAAGCAAGCTAGATAGCTGTACGCATGCAAGTGCAAATAATAATGGCAGGTAGTAGATCAAGAGTAGAAAAGTGTAATTTGTGTGGAACTCAACAACGGGTGCCGTATGAGACGCAAATCTTTAGGTGTGGTAAGTGCCAAGCCATCATTCGGCTTCCGAAAAAAGATAATGACCATTGGCGTACAGTCCACGACTCAGTACTTTACCCAGGAATTCGGCTCAGAACTGTCGTGGAAACAGCGGCGCCAGGGCTTCGGGCGATGCCCTTGCATGAAGGGAGGAAGCGGGCAGTGCTCTGTGGAGTGACCTATAAAAACAGCAAGTGGCAGCTCAAAGGAAGTGTGAATGATGTTAAGTGCATGCAATACTTACTGGCTGACAAGTTTCTTTTCCCCAAGGATTCCATACTCATCCTCACAGGTACTATAAATAAACCAGTACTGCATGATCATCGGCTGAAATATTGGAAATTGCTCTCTTTTGTCTTTTTACTTTTAAAACTGCATATATGGAATGTCCTTTCAAAACATAAAAATTTTAGGGGAAAATAATCTTTTTAAACATGTAAAATAAAATAAAAAATTATAAAAAAGCATGTAAAATTCTAGCCAAATAATAAACATGCACGCTGATCTAGTCATTCCAAAATATATATACGTACATGCAACTGATCATCGATCAAAGGTGTCTCAAACTTTAGACAACTAATTATTAAAATATCTCAAAACGAGCTAGCTAGCGAGCTGCATGCCTTCTCAAAACGAGAAATCAACAATATGAGAAAAAATAAGCATTTTTATTTCATTCCTCTGGCCTCATGCATGTGCTAAAAATTCTGAATAATTAATTAATTAATTGTATACAGAGGAAGAGAAGGACCCATTTAGGATCCCAACGATACAAAACATCCGAATGGCCATGATATGGTTGGTCAAGGGGGTTCAGAGAGGTGACTCGTTGGTGTTCTACTTCTCCGGCCATGGCTCAAATTTGCCTGACTATAACGATGATGAGAAAGACGGGTATAACGAAACATTGTGTCCTGTTGATTTCGAAACCGCTGGGATGATTATTGATGATGAAATCAATGCCACTATCGTTCGGCCACTACCCAAAGGTGCCTACCTTCACGCCATTGTGGATGCCTGCCACAGTGGCACTATACTTGACCTACAACATGTGTACAGGCCGTCGACACAAGATAGCAGCTGGTACGTACGTGCATGTGATAGTACTTGAATGTTTTCTATTGAGAAAACTCTATTTTATTTTGGTTTATGATCGACTTCAAGTACTTCGATCCAACTTATATATACAATATGATCATGTCGATCATCGACCACATGCATGAGTAAAATTAAACATGATCATGAGAAGTACTGTATATGATCCATTCTTGTCATGTTGATCAATTAGGGAATGGGAAGATGAAGAATGTGGGTCAGGTGTATATAAAGGCACCAACGGTGGGCTGGCAATCTCCATCAGTGCCTGTAGTGATTCGCAGACCTCTGTGGACACAACTGTGAGTAACGTACTACTTGTATAATCTTAATAATTTTCGTCTATTATATATTCCCATATTTGTGTCATAGAAATATTAATATGAATAATTATATATATATATGGTATCAGAAAAATTAACACGCGCAAATTAAAATTATGTAGGTTTAGCTAGCAAATATTATATTATATTTTATATTCTGGCTGCATATAATATATATATATATATATATATATATAAATGATCTCATGTATCTTTCTTATATATATATATATATACAATTGCATTATTAATTAGGGGGTAATGACAGGCATGCCCCCGCTACATCGAACTTTTTAAAATTGTACTATATATATACACGATGTTATAAAATTCTCCACATATTCTGATAGATCTAGCTAGCTTATTTTTCTCGTCATCATTATTTTTCGTACGCTGATTTCTGTTGCTAATAATGTAGTGTGTAAATTTGTGGAATTCCTTATATATATGAATATAAATAAATAAAAATTATAAATATTTTTCATATTAATTAATGATATGACGTACGGAAGTACTCATGATATTAATTAATTTGAAAAGTGTATTTGTTTGGTGTGTCGACGATAACTACGTACTCATACGTAAACCTGCATGCATCCAATTTCTGTTTTGCATGCAGGCTTTCACGGGGAAGGTTCCGATAGGTGCCTTGACTTATAGCCTCATCCGAGCCGTTGAAAACGAACCCGGAATAACCTATGGCCGCTTGATTCATTCCATGCGCAATGCAATTCGTGAGGCTAGAAATGGAATGCACCAAAATGCTGGCTCAATTTCATCTTTCGTCAATAAATTACGCTTGCCGTTTTCACAGGTACGTAGTACTGTCATTAATTAATTCAAGTGACCATTACAATTAATAATTAATATTATAGCTAGCTACTAATACTTATACATAATTAAGCGCTAGCTTTACAAAACTAATGGGATTAAGAGGATAAATACTTGATCATTGAAATTATCCACACCCATTAAAAAAAATAGATAAATTTGTGATTCACATGAAAAGATGACCACCACTTTTTTTAAGTAGAGTACGTACACTTCATAACTTTATATAACGTTATCCTAAAGAAAAATTACCTATACGTCTGATAGATACAACAATATATATCCTAATTATTTATAAGGTAGCTCATGAAAAGATTAGAAAGAAACACAAAAAATGCCGACCAAATTAGCAACACATGATGATGATCGCACGGCCTAGCTTCTTAACCAAGGCTAAACAGAGCCTAATTAAACATTCCTGCAAATGGCCGCAAACTAATTACTAGCATTATATTATGTATGCAAACACATGAACCTGAATCCATCCTGCCACAACCCAAAGCATCGGGTAAATAAAATTAATCAAGCAACAGTCCCAGCAAGTTTTGATATTTCGTCATCTGATGAGTAAGCACTTTGGACAAAATTATAATTTTCTTTCTAATTTCTGCATCGATGCATGGATATAAAAGTCATGACATATTACATGAATTTTTTTTTATTTTTATTTGCATGCAGGAACCCCAGTTATCGTCTTCAGAGAGGTTTGACGTTTATAAGAAACAGTTTGTACTATAATATCATTACTCTACTGTGACATTAGAGTCATGACATATTTCACAATATATGTTGTGAAATATATTGTAAATTAAATGTACTAATATTCCCCGCAAGTACTTCTCGCTGAAAAGTAATAAATTATTATTTAAATAATGTATTTGGCAGCTTTATTGATATTAAAATGTCTTCTCCAATTATATTTAAAATAATAATAATAAGCGTGCCGATCGATTTTGAAGGGGACAATATTACATGAAATTTTTAATCATTTCACAAATATCCCAATATATGTTATACTACATAGAACAAATAACTGCGGAGAAAATTTTAACTTGGACCCGTTCTAGGCTTTTACTTCTAGAATTGTAAATCGACTGTAGAATGAGACGAAAATACATGAGAAAAAAGCATTGCTTGCACAGTAATGCCTGCAAGTAGCCAACAATATTACAAGAAATTTTAATGTCTTTCCTGATAATTCAGATCGAGATTACTTACAATTAAACAATATGCACAGGGCAGGAACCAAAAAAAAAATTCAGCAATGGTAAACAGAGCTGCACATCTTTTTTTCTTATCTTTCTTTGCGTCCGTTAAGGAAGAAGGGTCTCTATTCTCAGAAACCCACAATCAACTTCCATAAGTGTTATTTCCTGACTGTTAGAAAGAAGGGTTCTCTCCTGATTTTGTTTCTGATTGGGGAGGGGAGAGGAGGGTAGAGAGGAAAGGAGAGCATGTATCAACTCATCAGCTTCCCAAGCCTTTTTTCAGCAAGACTGGCAACCTTGTTCTGTGGTTCTAGAACAAGAGCATGCTTGAAATCTGCATATACACAAAAAGTATTATATAAGCAGGTTGAAGACTCAAAAACCAAATTTAATGTTTTGCAAATGTAGCATATAATTAGAGTGGACGAGCCATGTACACTGTTTATTTGTGTGTCCAACTCGATCATGCATTATTGGATCAAAGCAACCACGTTAATTAGGTCCCATAACATTTCATGGCAACAAAGCATGGAATATGTAACTACAACATGGAAGAACACAATTTGATAGGTGTGATTGATAAAGAAAGTAAACCACATCCCTATTTCAAGTTCGACAAACTCCTTTGGTTATATGGGTGTTTTGGAAACAACATGCATATAACACTGCAAGGCTCTATGTCTGTAATGAGCGGGAAACACCAAAGTATTTGAGCAAATAGGTGAAATTCATGTAATTACAGAAATTTTCAAATTTCTTTCTTTTAAAAAAGTAACAATAGCTATTAAAATATGAAGAGGAAAAACGATGGTTTTTGTTTGGTAATTCCCATGATGCAATTGGAGCTTATCATTAGAAAAGAATCTTTAGATAATCTTTTGTGGCTCTGGAGGAAACTTGAACAATGAATGATTATTTCAAGAGAAGCTCCAATCAAAATCCACTATGAATCTTTGGGCACCTATATTGAGATAAGATTAGTGAGCACTATAAGATTAGTGAGCACTATCCAAGATAACCTATCTAGCAATTTTCGATGACCGTGCACATTGAAGCTCATTTTGATCAGTAATTGAGTTTTCAATCCTTGAAAGGAAGATGCACAACAGGATACATACAAAATCACCATAGCATTCGTAGACCAAGAAAAGCTGCAGCTTATTGCAAACAAAATGAACATTTATTTATACAGCATAAAATCAGGATTCTTACCTTTAGCAGCCTCTTTGTAACGGAGAAGCAACTCTCTAGCTGTTCCACGCCTTAGATATGCCTTCACATTCTGCACAGAAACAATAAAACATTACGCATGTTCCATATGCATGCACATCTCACATTCCCTTGTGCTACCATGCAGGACATGATGCAAAAGTCCTGTGCAATGCTTCATATTTTTAGTTACTCAGAAGTCAGCATCTTCATGCATATTTAAATCTCCACATGCACCCGAACAATACAGTAGAAAAGATAGAGATAACTACAGGCCAATTATCTAAGCATAATAGGACCCAATTCCTGATACCAAGGCCAGTGACTAAAAAAGTTAAATAAAAATATGTAGATATAAGGAAAATGTCATGAAAATAAGCTCATCTGCTCACCTTCTTATCGTGTAATATTGCCTTACTGCAGTCCTCTTCAGCTTGTTGAAAACTGAATATAATGAGAACAACAAATACAAAGCCTATGAGTACAATACAGAGCAATGAAATTAAACAAGAATATATCATCCCAACTCTAGCCTATGAATACAATACAGAGCAATGAATAATATGCAATTAGAAATTAAACAAGAATATACCATCCCAACTCTAAGTAAGCAGCTGCACGGTTGCAATAAAAAGTCGCATTTGTCTCGTTCAATTTGATAGCTTCAGTGTAGTAATTGACAGCCTTATTCCACTGCCTTCCCTTAAATGCAGCATTTCCCTGCAACAACATTTGAAGAGCAATATGAAAAAGCTGTTATTGTTGTCTGCGCCAAGTGTGTCATATATGCATCTGTAGGATAATAATTGTGTATTAGGTGCTTGTATTGAATCTGAAACAAATCTGGCCGATTTCTTTATTGAAAGTGCTGGTATCATTTGAGCAAGTTCCCAAATTCACAATGTCAAAAGATGCATCGAATGATCAATCACTAGATCACAGAAGTCCGCACCAAAAAAATTTCACAAATTAGGTGTCAATACTTCAGAGACAACGTTAGGGATAAATGTACCTTTTCTTTCAGGAGTTCAGAAGCATCCATGTTACCATTGGTATCTGGTAGTGGCACCGAATTAGATGCAATGCTGGCTTGCGCTTGGAGGGATGAATATATATCCAAGACCATATCAAGAAGAAATTTATCAGCACCGTGGAATGTGATAAATGAAACAGAAATTGGACAATCGTTGTGCTTGCCTATTGGAATGGTAACCTGCCAATGGAATGCAAGACAGATATATCAAGTCTACCAGGCCATGGAAACTAAAACATAAAGGCAAAAACTGAAGCGAGAAACAGCAACTCACCTGACAGCACCCAGACATACTAGCAATGCTTGATAGTGCAAATGCACGATCATGGAACTCAGCAGAAAGACCTCTTTTTGTATTGAGCTTTAATGGAGAATCGGCTACTGTGGGAATTACTAAAATACCATCCTCCTGGAGAAAAAATAAAAAGAATGGTGTAACAGATTAGTATGCAACACAAGATGTTTGAACATACTAATAAAAATCCTAATATAGGAATATGTAGATTCCTGCAGATAATGGATCATATGATGCAAAACAACAATAAAAAAATAGAAATCAATTAAACCATTCAAAACTACTAACAAAAAAAGAGAAAATAAACATTCAAAACCAATCAAACTGATTGACTCAAACCAACAAAAAGCTTTGCACCACCACAACAAAAGGTTTGGTTTTAATCTTTCGGCTATTTTCCCTTTATCTGACATTATCAAGCTCCACCACCCTCGAATAACACATGATCAGCCAAGATTCATATAACTCCTAGGACAAACCTCAACCCTGATGTTTCACTTTGCAAACATTTCTGAAAAACTAGTCCAAGAACTGCACAATCACAAGGTAAATTTAAATATACTAACGACATATATTCCTACCCAAAATAATTACCGACTCCCAAACCCAACGATTTATATTTGCAGGATTTATATGCATCTAGCGCCCTGAAAAATGTACTCTTTAGAGACCTTGTCAAGGATGCAAAGGAACAAGTCAATATGTGCCTCGTTGGAATTGTTGCAGCAGAAGCGATTCCAACGAGAACAAGACAATGGTTGAATCATTTGTGCATCACTGTGACAACAACGACAATGGAGCAGGCCAGGCCATGGAATTTCTGGAGGCAATGATGGAGATAGATGAGGGAAAGGGATGCAGTGATTGGGTGATGGTGAAGGAGACAGGCAGAGAAAAAAAGATTTCAAATGGAGGTATCAGCTTAGGATGTTTTAACCAATCTGCTGCTGGAAATTTCAATTGTAATGGGGAATGTACTCTGATTTATAAGCCTCACAAAAAGATCAGATGTAACCGTGGCCGGAAACTCAGATTTCTCCACATGGAATGTGCATTTCAATTGATATGTATCAATGTTCAGTTTCAATTAATAATTAAAAGGGAAAATGGAGACTGTTAATTGAACTGATGCCATTGGGCTGTTAAAAGGGAATTGAACCAACCCATGACACCCATATGAACCAGCCCATTATACTCATGCATATAAACCAACCGAATTCCGTTGGTTTGAGCCCATTCAGTCAGGTTTAATGTGCTGGGAGGATTGGTTCACACCCCTAGCAAAGAGGAAAATGTATAAACAAGTAAATACACTACTCTCTATATGACACAAAAGAAAAGCACCCAACTTAAATTATAAAACAATAATAATATTACATAAATTGCCATATTCATGAAACACAATAAATTAATAATTAATAAGAAGCTGGGAATACCTTCAAGAGATTTTGAAGGGCAGCCCGCATCTCAGTCCTGACTCTATATAAAATTTTCATGTTCTCATGTGAGGTGTTAATTGCTGCAAGAACACGATCAGACACATCAGGTCCTAACTTGGGTTTGACTGATTTTACCCATTCTTCGTGATTTGTTTTGAATTCATATCTGAAAGCAGATGTCCATGTCACAGATATTAGCAATAATCAAAGGCATCCTACTTATCAAAAAAATCAAGGGCTGTATCTGTTAGTTTGTGTTTGTGTGTGTGTATGACTTTTTAACGAAAAGTCAGAAATCAAGAACAAGAGGTTAAACATGAATCTCCTAATGAAGAATTAAGTTGAGAGAGATTCTAAAGCATGGCTTGGTCATCAAGAATTACCAATTTTAAACATATAAATTGGACAATGAATCGAAAGAAATGCAAAAGGGGATGAAAAAATTAACCTTTTGTGAATACCTTTGTAGTGAAATCATTACAGAAGAGAGAGCTTTTAAAGCTGATGTCCCATTTTGCACGGTTGTTGATGGTTCTCGAAAACCTTTTAAGCTGGGTACATTTGAAACAATATACTGACCAAAATTCATATGCTTCGGAAGCTGGTCTGTAAAATCCCAAAATAAAGTAGCAACTTTAATATCACTACCACATTGCTTTGGTCAAGATATCATTGACAAATTAAAATAAAGGTATTCTGTGGTATTGACAATAAAAAATAAATAATTTCAACTGAACATGAGTGTAGTATGTATGTATGTATGCATGCATCTTGCTTTCTGTCTATGTATGCATTACCATGAAGTCTGCAACTTACACCCAGAAAGATTTTCAATTGCTTTGCTAACAACGTATAATGTCTTTTGTGTGGGAACCTTAGAGAACTGAAAGAGGTCATCAGCAAAAATGAGGCGCCTAGCCCTTCTAGGCTCCACTGAATTCAATTGAAGTAAAACATGTCCAACACGATGCAGAACAGATGGATCACGAGCAAACCACCCTGAAAGATAGTCACATAATTAAATGAGCAGGGGGAAAACCAGGAAAATTAACAGACAAAATTTAGAAAGAAACAAGGCAGAAATAAGTCCCCAAAGATCACAATACACAGTAAAGATAGCCAACTGCCACCATTTAAACGCCCATTTATTAGTTATGTTGGTCACACTTCCAATAGAGTTGCCCACTGAGAGGGCATTTATGTCTATACATTTTTTTTTATGTCTATACGTGCAGACATCATTCTTTGTATAAGGAACACTACTATCCGCATATTTAAAATTCTGAAAAATATGACTCGTTTGCAAAACTACAAACTGGCATCCTGCTGCACTAGGTTTTTAGTGGGACAAAAAAAAAAGGAAAAACAGGTATGAGGTATTCTAATCATGAAAAAGTTTTTTAGTATGGGTACCCACGTGTCTACATGACTATTCATTATAAACCTAAACACCCTAACCTGTCAAGGTGCAGTCAAGTGGTCAAAGCTGAGCTTGGAACCAGTTGTAGACTCAAACATCCTGGGTTCGATTCCGCAACAAGTGTTCCACCAAATACTTGATATGGGATTATGGCGGGTGGGGTCGTGTTTCTAAGTTTAATCCTTAGGGGTGACCTAAAGGGCACTACCTTGATGAGGTTCCACATCTTAAAAAGTAAATAAAAAACACTAAAATTCAAGGCCATTTCATAGAACAATTTTTTACAGTACTATGTAATTATCTTCCATACCAACAGTGTCTAAACTTTGTGAATTTGGTATAACTCCAATTGTTGATACAGCCCCATGAGACGGTCGATATCCAATGATACCACAAAATGATGCTGGAATTCTCACCCCTCCAATCGTATCAGTACCTGCAAATAAAGGAAACTTAAATGACCAGGAGGTATTTTCAGGAAGCAAAATTCTGAATACAATTTTTCATTGACCATCATAAACAGTAAGTAAATAAGGTCAATAAGCAACCTACACAAAAAATAAAGAGATCAATAAGCAAAAATAGCCACATCAACTATACATAACAAGCACTTCTTCTGCAGTAACTATCCTCATTGCCCTTACTTTTGTTTTCACTAAAAGGTCACACGACAAAATAATTGATTTTTGGTTGGAATAAAGTTGAGATAATCCTTATGTGAATGGTGAGATGTCATAACAAAACACCCAAAATGAAAAAAAAAAAAATTTATATTTATAATGGAGGATTGAGAAAATATCATCCTAATAGCAATACAACTTACAACATATAACCCCTAGGGAATGGCTCAAGTGGTAAGAGCCTTGGTCTTGGTGGTATACTCCCTCCAAGTTTAAGGTTCGAACCCTTGGTCCAACCAATTTCTTGGGGTCATCAGACTGGGAGAATTTCCTCTTGAATTACCCGATATGCACTTATAGGAAACTCCTTGCCAAGGGCCAAGCCTGTGCAGCCTGGGATAAGTCGGCACTTTGTTCCAAACACCCGGTGCCAATCAAAAAGAACTTACAACTAATATATTTTCAAATGTAACTTAATTCAGTGTCCGATATTTAACATATCAAAACCTTTATGGAAATTTTTCGTTTCAAGAAATGGTTGTAACATGTAAAACAAAATCGGTCCAACAGAGATAAAGATAAAAAGACATTACAACTATTTGGGGTTTAAGTGGTTTTAAATTTCCGTTCTATCCTTCTCTCAGCAACAAAGAAACCATAGATACAATCCTAAATTAAAATAGATAGACGAGAGTGAACCACATTCAAAGAGTAGTAATTGGCAACTAGATCTTGGAAAAATAAAATAGATAGACGAGAGTGAACCACAGTCCAGACTCTGCTCCCAGAAGAATAAACCTTGAAAGTAATAAAAGAAAACAAGTTTTCCAAGAGAAGATTTCCCCAGAACCAAGAACTGAACCATACATTGTTCAACCAAATGGTATATTCACCAACTTGCAAGGAGGAGGGAAGGAAGATTCAGCATTTGCAACACGAAAAATAACCAACCAACATACCAAGAGCAAAGTCAACAATTTCAACTGCAACAGCCACAGCAGAACCACTAGAAGAACCTCCAGGAATACGTGATGGCATTTGTGGATTGGTAGGGGTTCCATAATGCATGTTCTCCCCGGTTATCCTGAGATGGCAATAAGGCACAAGCGCCGTAACAAAGCTGCATATCTTGATAAAGAGAAAAGGAAGTGGGGAACGTAAAGGCTCACCCGAAGGCCAATTCATCCATAACAGTCTTGCCAACACAAGCAGCCCCATTCTTCAACAGAGCAGTCACTGCCACGGCTGTCTTCCCTGCAGGCGTGTGCGCTCTCTCCCAATCGCGATTCCCAAACCCGGTCACATGATCCTTCAAATCAAATCTGCACACGTATGTGAACAACGAACTAAAATCTGATGCATCCAATAAAACTACTAAAAAGAGTAAATAAAATCAAAATTAGAAGAATTTCAAATCTAAATAATACTAGAACATAGCGCTCCCTAGCTCTGCACGTAGATGGAGAAAGGCAACTCTCTCAAACCCATTTAGGAAAGTAAAACATTTTCCCAATCAAATGAATATAAATGCAAACTCCTAAAACAACGCATCAAAAAAAAATTTTAAAAAGGACACGAATTTCGAAAACACGAACATAGTGAGGCTGAGAAAACGAACATGTCCTTGATGGCGAAGGTGAGACCGGCGAGCAACTGCCTAGCAGCGGGAGGAGGCGGCTGAGGGAATGGGAGAATCTCGAATCGCTCCACAAAGGCACCAAAATCCTTAATTCCCGCCGCCTTCGATCTCCGCCTCCGCCTCCTCGTTTCCGCCATGATCACGACCCCGACCACGCCGATCCCGACCACGATCCAGAGCTTAGGGTTGGAGGCATTGGCCTTGATCAGCTTGAGTGGCTTCGACATGAGGAAATGGAAGAAGCTTCGAGGGTTTTAGACTATAGAGAGAGATGGCGAGGGGGTTTTGGGAGGGTTTTGCAGGGAAAGTTACAAGGGGGTATTTGATGGATAGTTACTAGTTATATGAATGGATATGTGCTATCGTGCGCCTGATGCGCGAAGGGTTAAGGCAGCTGGTCGGGAAACGCGCGAATATTCTTCTTTTTTCCTTTTTTTTCTTTTTCTTGTGATTTTTTCTCTCAAATTTCAGTCCAGTCCACGAAACGCTTTTTTTTTTTCTTTTTTTTTTTAAATCTTAATTTTTTTACATCCCAAATCTCTTCCGAAGTCCTCGTGATTCATCAATGAACGTTCTTGATACCTTTGACTTTTGCATTTAGGTCTGTTTGGAAAGTATTTTATTTTATTATTATTATTATAATTGATTAAATTTTTATATAAAATATAATAAATAATTCAATATTTTTAATTCCAAAAATAATAATAATATTTTATTTAATTTTTAACTTTTATTTCAACTCACTATTTAAATAGCACGTTAGATTTTGAAGAATTACACATTTGAGAAATCTTTTATCCAAAATGAAATTTTATAAAAGTAAATTACTAATCAACGTAATTTGATATAGTATGTCAAATTGTAAAATTACTTTTATTATAAAGTAAATATAATGTAAATGTCAATTTATAAGTTTATTTTAGTGAAATATTTTCATAATTGTAATACTTCTCTAATTTCAAGAAAAATGTTTTGGCCTCAAAATAATACTTATCCTTTAAATAAATTATAAACCACGCGAAAAGAATTATTTAAACACTCAATACATCGAATAATTATATTGAAAGAAAAAGAAATACAACAACAACAATTAAAAAGGGTGATGAACATTATATATGTATATTGTGGAATTTGACACTCATAAGTTTTATTTGCTAGGAATGTCAAGTAGTCAAACCTCAAACTTGAAACCAGACATCTCTCATCACAGTATATGCCGACAATGGCGGCGGAGTTCATCCAAATTGCAAGAACAGCCAAGAAACCAAGACTTGATTTGTTTTGTTTTGCAAGGCCATATAAATTGACTGCACTTGGTAAATGGTAAACAGGCTACAGAATAATTTTATATAAAAATAAGAATAAGATGATCCAGAACTTGATGAAACTGAAAGCTGACAAAAACCCTCAAGGTTATGATACATTCTTTATCCATTGCAACAATTGCTTACAAACCATACACTTCGTTCTGTATAAATTTATGGAAGTCAGTCACCACACTGCTTTGAAATCACAACGCAACTTACTGGGAAAAATAAGTGTATTACTCTACACATCAAAAGAAATGAAGCAATATCAAATCACACCACCTAAACGCAACAAATTTACACAGAGGGAAGGGAAAGGGGGGGGGGGGGCATGATAAACCTATTTTGAAGAGAATTCCGAACTTATGGCAGGGATTTTCATGAGATTTCTGAGCTGGTGTTAGCCTCTGGTATGGCATCCATGCTTAGAAACACTTAATATATTTTTATATATTAATTCTGGAATATGGGGAGTTTTTTTATTCTGTTTTACCCCTTGAAACGGACTACAATGCAGGAGATGTCATCCTTGCTCTCTCTCTTCAAAGCCTCAGCGACTAGTTGCTTGGCTGCCTTCTGCGGGTCCTTTGTCCTTTTCGCAATATCAACCGCCTCTTGATTAGCCACGACCTGGATTGATTGAAAACGATTGATGAAGATTAATGCGATACATCATAGAGATAGAGAGTGAGGGAGATAGGTGGATCACCTTCCATAAACCATCACTCGCAAGTATGAGAAGATCAGTATCTGGGCCAACAATAGCATTTTGTACATCTGGATCAGATCGCAAATGTAATTTGAGGTTCTTGTCTCCAAAAGCTCGAGAAACTGCTAGCTGGCCATTCACTCGAGCAACATCTCCTAAGATAGTAAGCAACACATGCATCGGTTATTATGACCATAAAACCTAGGATCAAAGTAGATGTCTAACACACAAATTGTTACGCATTCAGATTGAATTCACAGGGGAAACAAATAGACTTTAAACATGGCAACTGCATAGAAGTATAAGAAGTGGTAGAACAGAAAATGACTAATAAAGAAGAAGAGCAGCAGTCCCACAGTGCAAGCACCAACTCACATGCTTATTAATACCATAACCTTCTGATGCAAAAATAACACAAGAGGAAGAGAGAGACCTAATGCAATCAAAACATGCACCATTTTCTGCCTCCAGGGTTTAACCATCCCAGCCTTTAGTAGATCATCCAATTCACTTTTTGCCATTCTAGATTCCCACGTGACAAATTACTTGTCTTTTGCTTATCAAAAAATTACTCGTCTTTACAGTCATTTGACTGGCCTTTCTCACTCAAGACAAAATTATTCTGAAGGGCATTTTGCTTCATCAAGAAATTGTGTTAATCTCTTTATCTGATCATTGATTGCATTCAACTCCACTGGTTCAAATGTGTAGGTAGGCACATGGAATATATTTGTGAAACCTGCACCACACCATATCTCACTTGCAGCCAATCCAACAATGAATGCCCCCTCACACACTTCAACCTACCAAAACTGACAGATTATTTTTTGAACAAGTAAAAATACTTTTTATTCATCCCCAGTCCGTGTGTAATTTGATATCCAACAGCCCATTCCTCCTCTTATTTAATTACCACAAGATGTTTTCCATATATGATCGTCCTCCAGAACATACTGCCATAACCATTTCCTGAACAAAGTGATTAAAAGTAATCCATTTTCTAATATTCGGGTCCATATACGTGAGCAAGCAATCCTCCAATCAATTTTTTTGATAAGTCAAGATTTTATTGATAATATAAAGAGTGTTATCGATACACATATCGAGAGTACAGAGGATAAACACCTAATCAGAAAATGAGAACAATAATAGACAATAACTGATAGATTTTCCCCTAACCCTATACCTCCCAAAGAAACTCTTGGTGTGGCTTCTCGACGAAAAGAGAGAAAAGAGACAAGTAATATGTAGGCAAGTTAGAGAGAGCAATTCAAATCAGTGTATTTCTCCCCAACCCCCCTCTCCCCTCCCCCATTCTTCACGAGATAACTGTTTCATTTATAAACAGGAAATTGGAGAAAACAAGATCATATATGTTTTCGCACTTGTTAATGTTTATGAAAACAATGCAGATAACTTTTGTATTGTTTAAGTTCATAAGATCAAAAAATTAACTGAATGGCATTGAGAATTAAGATCTCATGAAAATAATAGCTCTTTAATAACAATTCTTCAGTATTAAAATTGATTTCATACTAATACTAAAATACTTAAAAAACAATACTCAATATGGTATAACAGGGAAAACAAAATTTTACATGAGTATAAATATGACACGGATTGGACAATTATGGGCATGAGATAAGTTAAGATTGTCTTGAATTGAACTGGACAAAAGTTAACAATGAACTGGACATAGGTAAATGGAGATATTATAGCAAAAATAAGCTGAACATGGGAATGTGACAGAAAAAAAGACCAAGGAAAGAAAGAAGAATGCACCAAGATGCAGTTACTGAACCAAATGTTGTTCTAGATCAATTTGCATTCAAGAACCAAGAGATTTCATTGGAAATTAATCATACAGGAATGGCTTTTGTCTCCGAAATGTTATGGTCAGAGCTAGCATTGTATGTGACACTGGCGAATTTATGTGTGCATTTGATACTAAAAACTCCATTAAGGAAATCATATCAAGGTACTTTGCCCAGACATAACAAGGTATCATCCATGGTAACATTAGCTTAAAACATCAACAGAGAATAATGTATTATTGAACCAACAGTCCAAGTATCACCACAGTATTGCCTTGAAGAGACTAAATAATAACGGACTATCCCAAGACAACCACAGCTATACAAAAAAGCCATGCAAGTATTATACATAAGTCACATCATCACATAAAATCTCTCTGAAAATGCAATCAATGGAGACTTAAACGGTTGGAACATCAAATAGGACAGTGGTGCATGCATGCAAAACCTCAACACCCACCCCCCCCCCCCCCAAAAAAAAAAGAATAAGAAAAAAAAACCTCACACCATAGGTCTAAGGATGTGTAAAACAACCTGGCATGTTGGAGACAAAGCCGCCTCTGTTCTCAATGCTTCCCCGCTCAGTGTTGGGCTCATGATCGGTAGTCATCTGTATTGCCTTCCCCCTCTTTGAAAGAACTGCTCGTGAATCTCCAACATTTGCTATCCATAACTTCTGACCATCTATTAGAATTGCAGTTACTGCAGTGGATCCACCTCGCCCCAAGTCAGGACTGTGAGAGAGAATTGCCTGGTCTGTTCTCTCATAGGATTTAGAAATGGACCTGTTGGTATCTGTCCAAAACTCCTCCTGGAATAGATCATACAACATAATGTTAAGTACCTTTCGCAAATCAGCACATGTAAAAGGGCACCCGGATCTCACTAGAAGTTCAATCCATCTTGCACTATAAGATTGGCGTGACAATGATCTTTTTAAAACAATTTCTAATGTTACTCTTTTTTTTCTATTTGCTTAGTTTAAACACACAAACTCTTTCTATGTTCCAGAAGGAGTAAGTGCCTTTTAAGTGCAACCTTCAAAAAACATTTTCCCTTGAGCCCATAATCCCAAAAATATATTTCCCATGAACACAAAAACTCATTCTTTGTCCTGTTTAAACACAAACAAATAATGCCTCACTTTAAATCTAATACTCACATCCTTTAAGATATTAGGAAACAGATGCTTTTGTAGATAGGCTGGTACACTATCTCCCAAATGTCCATCATATATAGCAAAAAGTCCAAGCTCACGTCCCTGAAAATGAACAAACTTTGAAACATGGTAATCCTCCATGGGATGATTTGCTTTCCCTTTAACTAGGCTAAAGCCATACTTGACTGGGCTCTGATGGCTCCTGCCCTTGCCAGAGCTACATGAAGAACGCCCTCCAACCTAAACATGAGGAAAATGTCAGCATCAAATAACTCTAGCACAATTCATATGGGAAAAGCAGAAGGGGGCAAAATATAAATTTCAAAAGCAGAACAAATATATCATAGTAGAAGGTAAAAATAATATTCAACAAAATGTACTCTGAAAATTAACCCAACACCATATAATCCATATTAAATTTTATTTTTAGCAGGGGTTTGCCACATTTACAGCATGATTAAACTTGTCAAGCCATGGGCGTCAACTAGAAAATCAGTATCAGTATTCTCCAAAAAATCTACTGACAAAAAACACGAAAATGATCTTCAAACCAAGATTATGGCTGTATGTGTGTGTATGTGTATGAAAGCATTTCACCCACCTTTCATGGATTCGTATCATTGTTTGCAGCATCATTAATGAGCCACATCATGAGAAGACATAGCATGGGAAGCATAAGGCGAAGTTCCCCACGTTACTCTATGACAAGTGGCATTCCCGAATGAAGAGAGGAAACTAGTTATCACTTTTTAAAAGGAAATGCATAATATTGAACAATTTCATGTATGTTCACGGATGCCATAAAAAAACTGCTGGCATTAATCCAACCACCATCAGGATCCACAATTCCAAGACCAGAGAAGGTTTTCCACAAAACATGAGAAATATACAATTCATCACTGCAAACCCCTCAGACATTCATCTCAACAAGAAGCCCCAAAACATGAACCATAGCATGAGATTTGTTTTTGAAAAACAAAGGACGTGTTTGGTATAAACTCCACAAAAAACAGCTGCCATAATTAGTATCTGAATTTATAAAAGAGGATACAGGCAAAGTGCGTTTGACACTATGCTTGTCACATTGTTTTCAAACAATTGCCTAATTATCTTTTACCTGAAACGTAGAAAGGTTTTTGTCATGGCATTATCATTTTAAATTCACTTAGTAGGTAACAAAAGTACAAGTAAACACAAAGAAACATGACAAAAAAAAATTATTAGTACATTATAAATCTTTAAGAATATTTCTCCTCTTACCCTCATATTTTCTTGAAAAACAAACAGCTTGGGAAGGGGGACAGATATTTTGCTAAAACTTTTATAATTCTTAATTTTGAAATTTCGTGAATATTAAAAACTGCCAAAGAAAAAGCTACTGTAACCCGCCCTGAGAATATAAAGGTGTAACTTTTCCTTGCCTGTTACTAAAAAAACCAAAACTTTCCATTAAATTTATAGTCCACCTACAATCACTAAGTCAAATACAATTTACAAAGTCGTTAAATGAAAAGATAGATCATATCCCTTTTCCGAGTCTAAATCCCAAAACAGCAAATTACATCTATAATATAAGCATATTCGTATATAATAGAAAAATTATGTTTGGAAATGAAATTGAAAAGATGCAGATATCCATACCTGAGACACCGAATTGAAGCAACAAAAATTATCCATATAATTCAGCCACAGCTCACCTCCTTCCTCTTCAACTCAACATATATTTCTTATGCCAATTTCCAAAACCAAAACCCCACCTCAGAAAAAACCGCAACTTTCCGAGAAAATCACAACCTGCAACATCAAAATCAAAACCAAGAATTTTGACGATCCAAACAACAACCCCAACCATCCAAAACCCCTCATAACAGTCCGAGAAACAAAAAAAAAACCAACATACAAATCAGCAATTGGGTATCTTAGAATTTCCCTTACCGATCCAAGAACTGCCCAATTTCCCAACAGAACGAGAGAAAACAAACTGCACAGGACTTGAATTCTCAATCGGCAAGTATTTTTCTAGAGAGAGAATAACGCGAAACCACCGAGAAACAGGAGATTGATACAGAAAGATATATCATGTGGGGATGTGGGATAAGGAAAGAATCGTTGAAGGAGTCATCAATCGTATAGATGAGCAAGAAATGGCTACCGAAAGGCAGGGCTTGCCCTTATTGACTTTTAGCAGTCGTGTTAGCGTTTGTTGGATTTATTGCGGACACTATTTGTTTGTTTTGATTATTACAGCTGTTGTTGAGGTTTCATAGACATGCATTAGTACTTTGTAAATGGGTCTTTTGCCGCTTTGGTTTGGTCACCGTATGTGTGGGGACCTCTCCTTGGAAGTCAGCCGATGCTTGCTTATTCAAACTCGGAGACTTCACCCATCTTTTCTCTCTATATTTTTCCTTGTTTTAGGTTCTACCCACACCAAATATCTTAAGAGGAAAATATTTTTTAAAAGTTCTTCGATATATCATGAGAAGGGGGGGAAAAAATCAGAGGAAAGTAGGTCAAGGTCTCCATTTTTTTCCTGAAAAAATAGGTAAAGATTGTGAGAGAGAAGAATAAGTGTAAATTAAGTCTTCGTTTGGATGTAAAATTCATCCCAACTCATCATTACAATTTTTTTAAATTTCAATACAAAATATAATAAATAATTTAACTTTTTTAAATCTCAAAACAACTTTAATATTTAAAAATAATATTCTAACAATATTTTATCGTCTCAACTCAATCTAACTCATCTCAACATTCAAACGCACCCTAGAGTCGGCAAGTATTTCATTGAAATATACAAAATTTTAGCAAGAAAAATATGATGCGATTATTTTAGAAAAGTGCGGAAGAAGGGAAACGCAGTATACGCTGGTACAAAATAGGAGGAAACGTTATTGTCGAACCTGGAAGGCAAGGGACTGATTGATCGATTACCGTCGAAATCTCAATATCAGTTATCCATCCTTCAAAAAACAGTCATTTTTTTCAGATTTACGAGCTATGACAATGAGAATTCATCTTTATATATTCAATCCCTTTCCTTTTCACGAAACACCACAGAGACCTGCTCAATTCCCGTCCCTATCACTTCAACTTTCTTTCATTCGACCATGTTCGGTCACCGTTTATCTCTTTCATATTCCCCCCATTAAATCTCTCATCTTTATGACTCTATCCGCCCGCTTCCCATTTTGTTGTCATCTCTCTTTCTCTTGAGCAAACATATTCAAAGGCAATATTACAAGCAAACACACAGTCAAAGGTAGAAGTAATGCTACATGGGTGATAGATTGGGGATCTTTATCGACATTTTATAAGAAATTGTGGATTTAAAGGTGCAAGTTATTACTTCTATCATTCGTGTTTGGTCATCATTGGTGTTAAATTTTTAGCCTCTCCGATCATTATTATGTTTATATAAATGTTAAATATAATACAAAAATTGTATAAACAGTCACTTTTATATACTCTTTGAATACTCTGTTAATACGATTGACTATATTATTTTTTTAAAATATAATTAAAATAATGCAGCTA
The DNA here is from genome assembly GCA_029856935.1 of Cyclocarya paliurus. Lineage (NCBI taxonomy): Eukaryota > Viridiplantae > Streptophyta > Magnoliopsida > Fagales > Juglandaceae > Cyclocarya > Cyclocarya paliurus. The sequence continues at coordinate 42,944,972 of CM056945.1, read as the reverse complement.
ATCATATCATTAAAGTGCGAAAAGAATATGCAAAATTAAATGTATCTAACAAAATTCAATATAATAAATTAATTTATAAAATTATTTTTATCATAAAATAAATACAATATATTATATGAAGTTATGTCAGTTTATGAATTTATTGTTATAAAATCTATTTAAAAATGTAGTACTTCTCTTATTTAAATCATATTTCGAAAACTTCTTATCAACTTTTAAGTTAATTTAAAAGGTCTTGTAAGTTTGACAACAACCATTTATTTAAACACGCATTCTTCTTATCATTTTGTAAAGTCATGTGTTTATTATACTTTTATGGATAAATGATGTGAGCTTGAAACTGAAGGCCAAACCCTGAAAAAACTTCATAGGTTATTCTAATAAATTAGTGCGTGATTTAATTAATAATCATAAATTTAAGAATTTAACTGTTTTATATAAGCTATGTTCGACTTGCACGTAGAAAAAACTATTTTCTTTTCAGATGGGTTCGATGGATTGACAAATTGGCCGGCCCAAATCAAATGGGTTAAAAAATTGGGCCGAAGTAAAGCAGCGGAGTGGGCTAAGCTTGGAATGAAATGGAGTCGGCAAGTAAGAAGGATTCTCCCGGCTTACTGGCTGTCCAATCTGACAAAAATAATCTCGACAGGCAAATACACGAATTTGCAAGTGGAATAAATCGCACATCATTCACGGTTATAATTTAATTTAAAAGATAAATTTTAGAATTTAAATCTTATAAATTTAGTTATATCATATAAATGATATGTAGTATAAAAATATTCAAATAACACTATCATTATTAAATAACTTTAAAATTATTATAATTTATATAATCCGTTGGTCTCCTTTTTATCATAAATAAGAAAATATTAAAAATATTTAATAAAATCAACCTAAGTCAACTCTTAATGTTAACTCAAGTATGGACTTTTGCATTTTGAGTAATGTTAATTTTCTTTTTCTTTTTTATAATCATGGGTATCCGAACCAATTTGTACGCATCTCGACTAATCTCATAGGATCTGAAGTTAACGATCAAGTAAACTTCTAATGGTCTTAAAAGAACTCAAACTGGTAACCATTAAAAAATAAACCTAAAATCAGACCAGTTGAAATATCCATAAAGATTAGTATTGTTACTCTTCATTCTACATTTTATCATTCTCAATTATATAGGCTAATTTGATACATTTTGAATAAGTGTATATTTGTACCACTTAATTGAACAATTATTTAAAATATTATCAAATAAACAAATATGATTAAATATAATAAAATTTTAAATTTTAATTATTTGATACTACACGAAAAATGATTAAAATTTAAAAAAAAAAAAAAGATATTTGTAATTTTGGGATTAATTTCATTCGGGAAAGGAAAGTCAAGTCAAAGAATAAAATTCTCGTAGTGAACTAATCTCTCCTCCTAAACAAAGAAAAGTAAAGCATGTCCGTTGCGAAATCAACGAATATCTCCCGCGACCACGAGCTCGCCCCGGCCGTTACTCTCTCCCACGTGGCTCACCCTCCGTCTACGTGTATTTTCTCTCTCGTCTACACGTGCATGTCCAATTCTCTTTAATTTTATTTTTTATCATTTTTTTAAACAGCGCAAAACTCCATTGTTCTCCTCCTTCTTCTTCCACGTTAACGTTATTATTTTGCAGCTCTAATGGCGTGGATGCAGAGAACAAAGAGTTTTGTGCTTAGAGAGGGAGAGATTCAGGCGGCTCTTGGCGTGCTCAGTTGGTGGGATGAAATCGACGAGTCAGAACAATGGCAAAGAGGCATTTACATAACGCTTTGTGTGTGTTATGCCTCAGTTTCCCTTGTTGCCCTGGTGCGTTTTTTTTTTTTAACTTTCGGTCTCTGATAAAATCACATTTCCGCTTTTTCTTTCAAAGTTCTTGAGTTATATATATATATATATATATATATATATATATATATATATATATATATCAATGCATATGATCGCCGGAAAACATGTTCGTTTCTATAAATTTCTTCATGTTGATTACATCTCTATATCTGAGGATAATGCCGTGTAATAGGATGGATCATTGACAAGGTGCAAATGTTTGATGATGTCAACCTGTGGCATTGCTAGCCAGTCCTTTATGAAAAACAAAACCTGTTTTTCATTTTATTTTATTTTATCAGTGTTCTGTGAATCATTGGCAAAACTGGTGTTGTTTCTTCTGAATGTTGGATGTCTGGAAAAAATATTGGGTAAAAGTCCTCGAATTTTTATGGACGAGCATGGCACAAAGGTGGCAAGGAGCCCAACGGAATTTCTCGACTTGATTTTCGAAGTCAAAATGGGAATCTTAATCCTTGAGAATGAAGTTAAACGGAGTTAAAACGGTTACTCCTTGGAGTTAGCAATAATATTCTAAAGTCAAGGATACTCCATTCTAGCACTTATCTTTCCTCAATGGAATCATGGTCATCAGGAGCTATTTATCTATTTACTTATATTCAAGGATTGCACACTGTTACACATACATCGCAGAAAGGCATAAAACCATTACTAATTTCACACAATCTGTTCAGTGAAATGTTCTGTTTCTTGTTGTTTATTGCCACATCCATTGCCCTTCATGACACTCACCAAATAAGTATACTAAACTTAGTTTTATGGTGGAATTCTCATTTAATTTCCAGGTACAATTAGTGCGCATTCAGTTAAGAGTTCCAGAATATGGGTGGACAACACAAAAGCTTTTTCACTTGATGAATTTTATTGTGAATGGATGTATGGGTCATGTTTCATTTTTCATAGTTTTTCCAATATCTATTTTTATAAGCTTGCTAAAATTAAAATTGCATTTTCAGTGAGGGCTCTACTCTTTGCTCTCTACAAAAGTGTGTTCCTTATTAAGCCACAGGTATGTGTTAATTCTGAATTCTGGTAATCTGGAGTCCAATATTTGGTGCTATTTGTTTCTACTTTTAGGAACTAAATATAGCACCTTATTCAACATACCTGAAAAAAAAAATCTTGCTTTCATGCGATAATCATCCTGGTTATTTTCTCTGTAAAACTGTTAAAAGAAATTTTCAACTGAAACATATATGTACGCAGGAGGCAAAAGTGTTGATTGGACCATAAGATTCTACCTGTTATAGATGAGTAAAATGCGAAAAAAAAGTAAAATTTCCTGAAATGTCTTAAATGGGTACAATTATCAATAAAAGGATCTTCCAAAGCCAACCAGTGGGTGCGAGTATATGAGAGAGAGAGAGAGAGAGAGAGAGAGACAGAGGACTTCAGATTACTCCTGGAATGGCTATATTTTAGTATTTGTTCTTATGAAGCCAATTCAAGATTCTAAATTTATAAGTGATTATTGTAACTATAGCACAGCTAACTACTAAGCCAATTCCCAATTTCCAACCGCTAGTTTCCGATTTTAGGTAATCACTGGCTGACTGCTGTCTGGTATGGCAAGCTTTTATTATATCATCTTTGTCACATAAGAAAGAAACTGATGACCTGCTTCACCCTTTTGCATCAATGGAATTGGTGAGGAACATATCTCTTCGGTACTGCAGGCAAATTCTAAGAGTTAACTTACATTTATGCTGTTTATATTGCTCTTTAACCATGGAAAATTCAAATAAATTTAGGCCCCATTACATGAGGTAGGAAGTGGGACAGGCGTTGAAGAACAGAAATACACGAAAGAATGACATAGCTGAAAACTTACTATTAAGTTTGCTAGTAGAAATTTTATTGTTTTTGGCCTTCCTGGTGTAATGGTTTGTGTATATGCTTTATGAAAAGAAAAAAGATAATAAAAAAAAGAAAGAGAAAAAGAAAAAAAAGGAAGGCAAACTCTGCTTTATTATAAATTCATCTTCTTTATTGTAAGTTTTTTCTGGAGCACTGTATTATGACCGTATCATCATCCATTTTGACTGCACTGCCTTAAACTATCATCCTGGTTCAGGTACTTGAAATGGTGCTTATGGACCTTCCTGGTCTTCTATTCTTTTCGACGTACACATTACTTGTTTTGTTCTGGGCCGAGATATATCACCAGGTGTGCATACTTATTTGCCATAAATCATGATCTGAGTTAATTAGTAGCAACCAAGCTATAATTGATATATATACACACGGATATGTTTGGTCGTTGTTAACAGGCAAGAAGCCTACCAATTGATAAGCTTAGGCCTGCTTATTTTGCATCAAATGGATTTATGTATTTTACACAGGTAAGGGAGAAAAATCTACTTCTTGTAACGAGGCCCTGAAGAAATGACAAAGATTCAACTATGCTAATTATGTTTGGTGTCTGTTTCTCAATTGTTCTTTTACAACAATAGGTGTTCATCTGGATATTCATAAGATTAAGCCGAAGTCCTGTTTCAGTGAAAGCCGCTAAACTCTTCTTTTCAGGTTAATATTGTTAAGACCTAATTTTCCTATGCCATTTATATGTATTTAGTTCTTATGAGTAAATGCACTTTACCTCCACAAACAGAGGTGAGTCTGGATTTTTTTTTTCTTTTCTTTTTTTGAGGACTGGAAGCTGGTATTGGAAGGGGCATTAGTGAACAAGTGACAGAACTCCATGCCTTCTTTTTTCTTCTTCTTCAATTGGCCAGGGTGTCCCACGCCCCGGTGCCATCTCCATTGAAAAACTATCTTCTCATTCAAAAAATACCACCTAATTTACGTGTCATGGTTCACCCCCAAATTTGAAGTCTCAGTTTTGATTTGTCCCCTGTCCAAACCAGCCATTAAATAGGATGGAAATGCATGTGAAAAGTCCAAATCATCCATAATGTGAAAATTTTGTACAATTTATATAAAAAAATCAGTTGTACAAAGAAATTCCAAGAGATGGTGACAGGCTCCATTGCTTGGGGTGAATAATTTGTCCCATCAACTTCATGAATGCCTTATTAAGACTTGGCAAAAAAAATGAATGCCTTATTAAGAATCACATCATTTTCATACATGATCCGAGAAACTTGGTGTTGGAACTGTACAATGTAACAACGACCAAATAAAAAAAATAAAAAAATAAAAGGGCAGCTATATTTCACACCCCAGACTACACGACATTCTCATACAAGCCATCAAACTTTAAATCGCTGATCCCTCCCCTTCAACTGCATTCTCATGCAATTTCATTAACAATAATTTTTGTCTCAAGTTGTCTTCTTTGACCAAATCAGTCGTAAAGCTGGGCAGAGTTATATGTGAAAAGCCTCTTCTATGTAAAAATAATAGTTTCAATCTTTTTTTTCAGTCATCTCATTCTCTGTTGCTCTGGGATTCCTGATATATGGTGGGAGGTAACTGCTTGATCTAAGCACGAACACAGTACCCTTGTTCCATGCCATAAAATGTGCACTCATTCAAAATGTTTATGCCTTCTAGGTTATTTTTCATGCTGAGACGCTTCCCCATTGAGTCAAGAGGTCGTCAGAAAAAGCTATATGAGGTTTGTCGATAAGGTGCCTGTTCGAGTTGTTTAATTGGTTTAAATGGAGGAGAGAAACTATATCCTGGTTACTGGCCTTCAACTTGAAGTGCACTATGAAAACTTGTCAAAAAGTAGGGCTGTTTTACAAATAAAAAGGAAGTTGGTGTTATTTTCCCTCAATTATTTCTGTTGGATATTCTTTTTAGGTGGAGTTTCAGAGAATTATTTTTCCTAGCTAGCTGCTTTTACTTTACCAATGTATTTAGTCCCTACAAGTTGGAAAGAACTCTGATACTTTTTATACTTGTATGGTAGAGAAGCATGATCATTGACACGTTCCAAAATCAGAAAAAAAAAATGATAAATGAAAAGGAACCACGAAAATGTCTTGGAGTATGTGGACCATAATGAGAAAGAAGCAGGCAAACCGACCTGGCATTGCTAAAAGCATTTGGTGCCTAACCTGTTTTCACTGGCAGGTTGGCTGTGTCACAGGAATTTGTTGTGCTTGCTTCTTGATAAGATGTTTTGTGGTGAGTTCCTTTTGATGCTGAGGTTTATGCAAAAACCCAAAAGTTTTGAATTCGTGACAAGGACATCTGTTTTGGTTTCTGTTGTAGCTTGCTCTTGCCACAGTGGACAAGGATGCAGATATTGATGTCCTGGATCACCCCATCTTGAACCTAATATATTACATGGCAAGTTTCAGAAACGTAATCTAATGCTTGTATTCATAGAATAGTTTAGAGGAATTTTCTTTCGTCTTTAGGAATGCTGCATATTCCTCGTGTGGCCATATTGCACCAGTTGATTGTTTCCATAATTCTTGTGTCAGCCTCCATATTAGGTTTCTTTTGGCTGGAGTTTTATAATTGGGTTGTATGCTTTTGAGTTATGATTACTTGCATTAAGTAAAAACTACTCGAGCCGCTTAATACTTTCCATTTCCGGGAACCACACAATGCAATTCTCATCCAAAGGCTACATTTGGGGGACATGAATATCCTCTCTTTTCATCTTCATGAAAAAGAAAAGAATGACTTCAAATGCTATTGCTACCGGCTTTCCTGTTGTCTTCCTTCCCTGCAACAATGGTGGATGTTGCTTCCACCAGAACTTCCACTTTTCTCATAATACAGGAGAGTAGTATAGTAAAATATTCATTATGTACTGGACTGGCATTGACAATTGGTAGAGCTAATTGTGTCCTTCTTATTTTACTGTAATTAGTTTTCACCGTCTATGCTTTTTGTTTTTGGTTACAGTTGGTAGAGATTGTTCCATCTGCTTTGGTGCTCTTCATCCTGCGAAAGTTGCCCCCCAAGCGTGTCTCGGATCATTATCAGCCCATCAGTTGAAGCTATCTATTTAATTTTAATATGGTAATACTGAGCTTAAATTCTTTGGAACGTTCTGTGATCCACTTTGAGCTACTGTTTAGTTTCCCATGCATGCTCTCACCAGAACTCTCTCTCTCTCTCTCTCTCTCTCTCTCTCTCTCCCTCTCCCTCCTGTAAATTCCTTCTAATTTCTTATTAGAATGAAAATCATCTTTATGAGTAATGGTGTAATAATATGAGTACGCCTTTCGAGTCTTCTAGAAGTCAGATTAGTAATGCTTCTTCCATGAACCATCATGGGAAAATGGCTGTGTTAAGAATTACATCTTTGTTTATGTTGTTTCCTTTGTAATCGTACTCAAAATTTTCACCGAAACTTGCATCCACTTTGAAAATATTTATTTGCCATGGGATTGAAGGTCTGTCCTGACACTGCCCAAAAGATTAGACCATCCACGTCATTGGTTTTATTAAAGATTGGAATTTCAAATGGTTCTCAAGGCTTGATAAAAGAGTCCAGTTTCTTTTTGGCTTTAAGCTTCTGTGTTTAGGAGCGTTAAGGCTCTATATAATCAATCTTTGTGGGTTTCGACTTCAAGAACCAAATTGACATCTACTCGAACTTGTAAGATTATATTTTGCTCTTTTTGCCTATATCTTAGTAATATTTATGAGAGATAAAACGGGCTCCCCATTTTTTTGCTCGATTCCTTCTTTTTTTTTTTAGTTTTTTTTTTTTACTTAATGATTAAGAAAATATTATTTAATAATATTGTGAATTTTTTTTCTTTTTTAAAAATATTTAAAAGTGTTCAAAAAATAATATAAATTTTTTTAACACTTTTAATAATTTTAAAAAAAGAAAAAAATTATATTATTTTTTGAACACTTTTAAATATTTTTAAAAAAGAAAAAAATTCACAATATTATTAAACAATATTTTCTTAATCACTAAGTTTTTTTGCTACATTCCTTTTTTTTTTTAGTTTTTTTTTTTACTTAATGATTACGAAAATATTATTTAATAATATTGTGAATTTTTTTTCTTTTTTAAAAATATTTAAGTGTTAAAAAATAATATAAATTTTTTTAACACTTTTCATATTTTTAAAAAAAGAAAAAAATTTCCAATATTATTAAAAAATATTTTCTTAAGGGTTTTGCTATTCATCCTCCCCACACTCCACACTCCACACTTTTTAATATTTTTTAATATTTTTTTAAAATTTTTTTTGAATTTATTTTTTTTAAACTATTTATAATTTTTTATTCACTATTCATATAAAAATATATTTGATAAAAAAAATTAAAAAAAAAATTAAAAAAAAGATGGAGTGTGGAGTGTGGTGTGAATAGTAGGAGGTTGAGTAGAATTTTTGTTTTCAATATTTATGTGCCCGCCCGAAACTACAAACAAAGAAGTCGTATGAAATGGTATATAATAAATTTAACATTATTCCTCTCTATTCTATAATATGTGGCTGTAGGATTCTGGATGAACAACATTTCTGTAATAAAATAAAAATTGAATAAAATATAATTATAATATATTTTTTTAATATTATTTTTATTTTAAGATTTGAAAAAGTTGAATTGTTTATTTTATTTTGTATGAAAATTTGAAAAAATTATAATGATTAAATAAAATGAATTGAGAAGAATTGTAAAAACAAACGAGACCTTAGTGTCTCTACGGATTTTAAACATAAATAAAAAAAAAAATTATGTGCTATATAACCACCTAATAACTAATAAAGACCATATGGGTCATATTAGAAATGTGCTTGTTAATACAATCCAGCTGTAAGCCAATAATGTCTTCTACAAACATACAACAAGGTATTACTAAACCAAGTCCCTAGTGCAGCCTGAGAAAACAAATTACAATCATATAAACAGCTGTGCAGAAAACTTGAATGTCAATACTATGTAGCTGTAAACCAGCTAGAAAATCATGGATGACATGACATATCAGACATCATATTTACAGGATGGTGATCTTCATGGTGCAGCAATATAGCCAGAGATCTTGAAGACACACTGGACAAATCAGAGAAGATTGAAGGTTTATTCAAATGCTATAGACATAAAAGTGTCATCATCCAACAGCATCTCATCATCCAACAGCGAACCAATCTTAATCACATCCTCATCCCCATCAACTGTTTCTTCAGAACTACTCAAAACCATATTGCACGCCTGCCCAAAAGTTATAGTGGAAAGAACCAGTAAGAATTTATGACCGTGTGATAGGGAGTAGAAAAGGAGATCGTTTGGGAGGCATGAATCCAACTAAGACGAGACCTTTCAAACACAATATATGGATAATCATTTAAGAAAAGGACATTTTTCTAAGATGATTACACATTTAAGATTTTGCATTCTTAAATAAACAAATAAAGAAACTTCTAAAACATATATATATATGTACCTTAGTCTCTCGGAACCCTTCAACAACTGTTAGCAGCCTACGGTATTGATCCCGTGCCTCTGGATACTGTACCATAGACTTCACCCTAGATAGAGCTTTTTGCAACCTTTCTTCTGTCTGTTTCCTTCCTTCCTTGAGAAAATCGTAATCATCCTCATCCTCTTTTGAAGGTGCACTTTTTGGATTGGTGTCCTTGTGTGCATCTTGTCGGAAGCCCCGCAAACCGATCTTTTTACGTCTCCAGCGCAATATAACCTTTTCCAAAATACCTACAGACCAGATGATCGTTCTATATTTTTTCCTCACCTGGTGTCCCCTTACATGGGCCTTTGCACCAAAAAATTAACAATCAGTGCCATTTTCATAATTGACAGCTTATAAGTTTGTGTTAAAGAACAATTAATAGAATATATGATTTCATAAATCATTGGTGAAAAAAGCAGAAGTCATTATGGCCCAATGGGAAACAAATAGTCAACTCAGCCAAAGATGGAACGTAACCCAAATCCCAAAACATGTTCTTAAATATAAAGAGAAATACTCTAGTCACAAATGGATTATACAAAAGCAATCCCACAAACTGATGTAGCTTAATGTGATTCATCAGGTTGTAAAATTGCTTTTACTATAAAAGAGATCTAACAGATCAGATGAAACCATGTTAGTTTGTAAGATTACTTTTGTGGATTTAGCACTCCTCAAATCTAAAAGCAGCTAAAGACCCATTCCATAATTCTCACAATTTAGCAGTTTGCTCCACTCCCATCCTTCTATTTTTCTTAATTAATCCTCGTTTGGATTGAGAAACCATCTCATCTCATCATTACAATTTTTTCAAATTCTCACACACAATACAATAAACAATTCAATTTTTTCAAATTTCACAACAATAATAATATTAAAAAATAATATTCTAATAATATTTTATTCAACTTTTAACTTTTATCTAAAACCATCTCATCTCATCTCATCTCATCTTACTATCCAAACATGGGCTTAAATCTATTTTCCAAAGGATGTCTTGCAGGTTGTTCAATAATAAAAACTCATCTGCTTAATGTGACAAGTATCAATTTCGTGTTTTGTGGTGGGGGGGTGGGGAGAGAGAAGAATGACATTTTTAAGATCCTCAAGAAGGTAACAAGGGAAAAGGAGAAAGAAAACCTGAATTTTGACAATTCTTTGACGGGTTATTAAGAATTCTTTTCTTTTCTTCCAGCCACGGAACTTCTTCTGTATTTGTGTTGCAGCATCATGGGCTAGCCCATCACTTTGTTTAGGCTTGCGTGACTTGGCAGATACAATTGAAAGGGCACGTCCATCTGATAGTCTACCATTATCATCATCATACTCTGTCATCTTTCTTCTCTCAAATGAATGCATCCTGAACATTTGATGTATGCGATCAGCAGCTTGTGTGGCATTGCAGATGGCATTAAGTGAATCCTTCAGTGACAGTGCATCTGCCGCGTCGCTATAATTCACAGGCGTTGCTGTCCGTTCTGAAACTGTTTGCACAGCTTTCATTCCAGAAAATTCTACTGTTCCATCTTCTTTTTTATCATTCACCGTTAGGGACTTGAGGTAGCTTGTCAGGGAAGACTCGGCAAGAAAACCAGAGATTCCTTTGTGTCCTTTTCCAGATGCCAGGTCTGCAGGTGTTCTACCCAATGGGAATTCAGGCGATGGATCTGTCAATGCTCCAGGAACTGCACCCAGAGAGACAAGGAATGCTACTGTCTGCTCTCTGAATTTAACAAGGACACAAATATGGAAGAAATAAGTGAAATATTAGTTGCTTTGTACATGATACAGATTTCACAGTAGCTGATACAAATTGCAATTCAACCCAACACAAGCAACAACAAAAAAAATTAGTAAAAATTTGTGTCCAGGTTATCCACACATGAACGAAGAAAACCAATGAGAGACTATTTTTAGCAAGTAAAAACTAATGAGAAACTTAAAACTTGAAAGGTCGAATATAAAAGTAAATAAGGCTTTCCTAACCATATGTACGGTAGGGCATTTAGTTACATAATGGGATTACACAAAGGGCAAGAGAGGGATAATCTTTAATAGACATCTTGCACAAGCTACAAGCTCTTAGATGACCTCTCCATCTGTAATGCAGACTATATATGGGAAAAGACTTTGTGGAGTTGCATTTCTTGAGTCTAAAATGACTCAGGGTGGGGAAGGCTAGGCTCTAACTCAAAATCCCTAGGTTGAATTTAGTAATAAAGTTTTTTTTTTTTATGTCGGGAAACCTCTCCAAGGCAGGGCCCTTTAGACCCACCCCAACAGAGTAAACCCCAGTCCCGTGCACCGCACCCTCGAAAGTTTCCCTACACGGAATTGGTTAAATCGCTAGCTTTTCACTAGGGGGTGTGGCCCCAAAAGATTGTTTGCACCCATGAGGTGCTGAACCTTGGACCTTGAAGGGAGTGATACCCTAAGACCAAGGCTTTCACCACTTGGGCCAACCCCTTGGAGTTATTTAGTATAAAGAATATAACCTAGGCTCAGTAAAATTTAGAAGAAAATAAAAATAAGATATCAAGTTCCGAGGATCTTGCCTGCCACAAAATGCAGCCCAATGAAGAGCAGTCCATCCATTTACGTCCCGGAAATTGATACTGACTTCTGCTGTCAAAATTGGTTTTATAGCCCAATCATAACCAAGGGCAGCTGCTAAATGTATCACACCTTGCCCGTCATCATCCAATATACTTGGCCCTTTACCAGCTTCAGATACTTTACGAAGGAGCCATGAGTACAACTTCTCTTTCACCAACATTTTAAGGAGATGCTCCTTCATTTCATGCTGGGATAAATCCTTCTGCAAGACTGGCTCTACCATCTGGTAATATTCCTCTTCCTCCTTTGATGAAATAATCTTACTGATTAACTCTTGTTTCACAGTAACACTTTCCAAGTGACTTGGAGGAGTGACAGACAGAGACAGTAACCTCTCAAGTTGCAAATGAAGACGCATTTCATTTGCAGCACCGCTGTAGATAACAGCAATGTCTATACCTTTAACAGATCCTACTCGATAGTCAAATTCTCGCACTTCACTACAAGCTAACCTGTTGGAACAAGTTACATAAAAAGGGACTTGTCCAACAGCATGAGGTGGAGCGCGGCAGCAAAGAACTCCATTGGCTAAAACTTCTGCAGGAACCTCCAGTTCGCCAAACATGCATGACCAATCACATTTTGTAACCTCAGGTAGACTCTTAAAGAATGTTCCAATTATCAGAACCTGTTTTGATACACAAATTGAGAAGAAATAAGAAGTAGATCGGTATTTTTCTTTAACAGTAGACTGGCACAACTCAATAAAGATGGTAAAATACACAAGCTCAGAACTTGGAAAAAAGTAACACTTCACAATAAACTTGACTTGTGAAAAAGTCAGGAAGAAAAGCGGTAGAACTAATTGGAAAATTACAACAGCAATTTACTTGAGCGGGAAAAAGTAGAAGCATAAAAAGAATGCACAGATTAGCAAAACAATAAGAACATAAAAATACATGAGCTATATGAAATTAAAAACTGCCCTGTACGATTCAGCCTTATCTAGCAGATTATTTACATTTTCTTTCTTTTCTTTTGTTAAAACTAGAAATTTATTTACCACTTGGTCAGAAAGGAGGACAGAACATAAATATATAGAATCTACACACAAATACACACACAAACAGTAAGGCAGGTAAGATCACAGTGCAAAAACAGCATTTTAGAATTTGGGTTGATGACCTTTCTTTTTCTTCTTCTTCTTTTTCTCTTTAATTTGCAGGGATAATATCTTAATATATATTCATTACCTCGGTTTCTGAGTCTGTGTAAGCCCATTTCGGTGAAAAATCTAAAATACTAAAAAGCTGGTCTTGAGAAATAGAGGGACTCAATGAGGAATCATCCACTACATTTCCACATTCGTCAGTGCTCCATGATATACCAGACGAGCTCTGCAAATGCAAATCATCAACATCTCCAAGTTCTTTTGTAGCCCATCGAGAAAAGCTGTCAACTTTCTTCAAGCTCTCTTCTCTATCTAATAATGATTTCTTTAGAGTCAAAGCATAGTTACTATTTCCTTCAATGGGGATATCAGTTTTGGAATTTGATTTTATTGAAAGCGGAGGTTCATAATTTGTAAACTGTTTATTCTGTTCACTTTGCAGAATTGGATGAGTAGTATACAGCTCCAGAGCATTTCTCACGTCCATATCATGAGTTTTAGGCTCAAATATTGTCATTCCGAGATCATATGCCAAGTCCAGATTTGATGACTGGTCCATAGGCCATGTGGGCAACTGTACTGAACTATCACCAAAAGAAGTCTGCATAAAAGAATCTAAGATCAGAACATGAGAATAAAGAAATGAACTTTAAGAAGCATTAAAACAGAGGAACAAAAGATTTACTACATATGTCATGCATGCAGAATTTAAATGAAAGCAAAAAAAGTTCCCTCATCCTCCCCGTAGAAAAAAAAAAAATCAAACAAAACAATGACTAAGCAAGTGAGCAAAGTAATGCTTTAAATACTAAGACAAAATATCTAACAGGTTTGCATTAGTGGTCACTAAAACCAAGTACAGGTGATCTTAAAAGAGCTGCTTTTGGCCTTAGTTATCATTCAATGACTGAATCAACAGTCCCTCCGTCTAAACCATGAACCAGTTGGAAAGTTCGGTTCAGCAGCCAACACATCCAAGGACATGTAAAGCAGCAGTAGATTAACATGGGTGTGAACAAAGGAGTAGGGGATTAGGATAGTCATTACCTGCCAATTTGAGTGCATTGGCTCAAGATTTTGAACCTCTTCCTTCAGAACATTCCCACCAGTTAAATATTGACCTTGAGTCAAATCTCCTTCGCCAAGAACAATTCCAGTTGAGGCAGATTGGAGGGCAGTCAATGATTCATGAGAAGATACAGAAGAATGGAATCCTCTTGTAGAGTGTTCCAAGACTTCTTTCCAGGATGCCAAATCAATTGCCTTTTGAGAACCAGCCACACAAGTAACATTATCACTAACACTAGGTCCACCTTTCTGACCTTGAGAAATATAATTTCCACCAGGAATTGATGACAGACCACGACTATCTGGTGAGAGTTTCAAGTATACAATCAGGTTAACGTCATTTAAAAGAGTAACTTGTATGAATGGATATGAACATGTAAAGAAAGGAAGACACAAAAAAGGACACACAAACAACACATTTACCTGCAGGGGGATACAAAAAATAAGAACTCAAGGCACCAGCATCCATCCTATCCATCAGAGGACCATTCTGCATCGGTGACTCAAGAAATGAGCGAGATCTCGAACTTGCTTGGTAACTATCCTCTGCATTGAATCTCACAAAAATTATAACAGGCATTGACATGCATGGTATAACGTATTAGATTTTCAGTATGTCATGGTTCGGTCAAAAGGGTGAGCAAAAGACAACCTCTAGAACGAAGATCAGAGGCAAAAAAATACCAGAATCAGCATCTTCACATAGTGATGTTAGAGAACTGCTTGGACTTGGTGAATCAGTATTTCCACTAGGTGCTCCTTTATGGTTTGTGGGAAAGTCAGAACTCAAAGGGCTGCCCTTTTGGAAATCTGATGCAACCTCATCACTTTCTCTAATGCCTCCAATATTTGTCCTATTACCCTGATGGGAAAAGTAATCCAAACAACAAGAATGCACAGATTCCTCAGCAAAAATATATACATGATACTGATACTGTTTCCACAAAACTTCAAAATGTAATACCTTGCCAAGGAACAAAAAAACTAGACCTACTGGAATCCTACTGTCATAGTATGAAGAGCTAGGATATGGGCCATCTTACAAATGAAAAGTGTTTTGAAAAGTTACATGCTCAAAGCTATCTACAGAAAAACACTTGCCTGTTTATTAAACTTTGTATTTGCATTTTTGCATATGCCTAAATATACTTGCCACGGAATGTTGATTCTTAAATAGCCTGAACCTCTAAAGCAGTGT
Source organism: Cyclocarya paliurus (assembly GCA_029856935.1). NCBI lineage: Eukaryota > Viridiplantae > Streptophyta > Magnoliopsida > Fagales > Juglandaceae > Cyclocarya > Cyclocarya paliurus. The sequence goes on along the minus strand of CM056945.1, from coordinate 42,929,735 downwards.
TAAAAATAGCTAAAACATATACAAGTGTAATATAAAAGGGTCAATATCCAGTCCTGGTCGCACCTATGTGCAACTCTTGGGAGGGGTGACTAGGATAAATCCTATCCTCAAGAATATTTGTTTTCTTTTTTTTTTCCCCCTACGTGGAAGGCCTACTCTCAATACTTGAATTTACCCACTTGTGATTGGTAGCCTAAGACTTTACCGTTGCACCAGGCATTGGTCCCTATTTTAATATTTGTTTTTTGACCAGGCAATGTTTTTAATATTTGTAATATGTTACTATGAAATAATGTCCACAAATATGTGCATGAGTGGCACACACTTAATGTATGTGGCAAAAAATGGTAAGATTTAGCAGCTAATGAGATCACTGAATTGATTTAGCCTATGTGGCTTTCTAATGATGAGTGCTTGGACCTGAAACCCCACCAAACAGGTTTTTGACTTATTTTGACTGGAAATAACCCAAGTAGAGTAGAGTGTGGACAGGTCTGCATTCCAGTAAAATGTATCCGCAGATCTGCACTCAAATCGTGAGAGCACGAATTAAGAGTGGGAGCCCCCCCCCCCCAAAAAAAATGGAAGGATAAAAACAATAGTGATAAGGATAGGATTACCTTAACTTCCAGGTAGTGGACAAAAACGATGTGCATCAAATCCCTGCAAGAATCAACAAGCTCAAGATCCTGTGTACTTGGGCATTTGCCTAGTTCTATCGATAATATTTTTACATATCAAAAAAGAAATCAACAAGCTCAGGAGAACCACAAAGAAAAAAAAACCCAAAATTGTAGATTTTAATCATTCCATAAAACATAATGTTTATCAAGTATACAAATTTCACACATCTAATAATTCCACATTAATAAAAACTATGTTGAAAGGAGGAACTGGGAGACAAAAGTGAAAAGGAAAGAAAGAAGAAATTATGTTGAAATAAGAAAATGTAAGAAGCAGCAGTAAATAAGTAAAAGCAGAAACACAAGTTCCTCATGTATTACAAGATAAAACTCAACCCTTGTCATCAAATCCTTAAGCATATGCTAATTCAGGCCTGGAAAAAATCTCACAAACAACCATGCCATTATCATGAAGTAAATATCACAACGTAGAATGAGTAAGAACACCTAACTTTGCTCTCAAACCACCCACCTTGAACACTTAATATGCAGCCTTTAGGAAAGCCTACTGTAAGGACCATCAGTCCAGAAAGTTTTTTTTTTTTTTTTTTTGTAAGTAAGAAATATTTATCGATAATCGCAAAGGCACAACCCAAATACGCAGGGAGCATACAAGAGCAGTCCATAGAATAAAATGGAACATGGATACTACTATAGCTCTAATGTGCATATGTTGATGAGGCCCTCCAACTAATCTCCCACCCTTGGTGAATAAGAAAAAATTATCAAGGAGAAGGAGCACTCTTATCCAGGTAAAGGCTCTAAAAGGGCAAGACATCATCCTCACAGCTGAAGAAAATACATTACTAGCAAGTTTTGCCTTGATGATGAGAAAATATGTATTTTCAAAAGTGAAAAGTATATGACTCTAAAAGGAATCATTTTTTTTTTAAGGTGACATAAGTGGGCTCATACTTACTGTTCAAGCAACCAATAGCTGCGCCTTTGAAACTTTTCGTTCTCTTCCCCATGAGCGTAATAGCAGTGTAGCACATCAACACTACCAACCTAAAAGTGCTTGAAGAATGTTACCTATCAGACGCTTGGGAAAATTTAATATAGTTCATGAAGAACTATTATTTTCATCAAACAAATCTCGGAACAAGAGATATGAGTAACTCCCTCTACCATTATGACTGTTTTGCAAACTTACCTTCAGCTTCTCATGAGCCTCCTTCACAGTCTTTCCATCTTTTTTCTTCCTCCAATTATGTCCATCCTTTCTAAAGTATCTCAACACCTTCCTATCAAAGAGAAAAAGAGAACCACCTGGCATGGTGGATATGTGTCAAGTTATCCAATTAAGATTGAAGCAAAAAGATGATACGATCTTCTTTTGATAGGAGACAACATTGTTGCATACCAACCAAAAAACTGAACAACAAATCATCCCATGATTGGAGAATTTTCGGACAATATATATTCTGATTTCAGTGACAGTATAAGACTAATAACATTAAAAACAAATTTTAATGGCAAAAAATACATAGCCAACACTAAGACATTTGGTAAAACCAAAAAACAAAAATATTTCAAATGTCAAAACAGTTACAGCACAGAAACTGAGAAACTTCAAATTAATCCAAGAAGCACAGTTTTTGTCAGTAAAATAATCGATGCAACACTTTCATGGATTGGATTTAAATAATCCTAGAAGCACTTTTTTCAAACAAAAAAAATACTTGTGATTCCTTGCATATGGTGGGGGAGGGAAGCAGCATCCCAAATGTCCCCCCGTTTTACGTGTAAAGAATTTGCTAAGCATCTTTCTTATGGATTTACCAAATTTGGGGTCCAAGTATTTTAGAAACCTTACTCACCCCTCTTTTTTATAATTTCTCTGATATTTTCCATTTTCGAGCATATATAGGGCAAAATATTGTATCTGAGGACTAGGTTTGACACCAAAAGCAATTGTAATGTATGAATGTGTGGTGTTCGGTAGTATTTTGGTAAATATCTGATGACTAGGTTTAATTATTATTCTTTTTGGTAATATCTGCTAGAATCATACTTGGGGGCCTGTTTGGAGGCTCTGGTGCAATCTGAAACTTCTTATAATTATGAAGAATTTCACAAATTTCAGCAGGCCGCAACCACCGATGCTGGGCTTCTGCTAGTATTTGTTGAATATCTGCACACAAAAAATCAGACTGTCAAATCAGTAAAATTGTACTCTGGAGCTAAAGTTGAGAGATACAAACCATGGGACATTGTAAATTGGAAATGAAAGGAAAATGCGAAGGATAGTCATCTATTGACAGGGAGGTCAATCATATAAGAACCTTTGGAAGTATACGTGCGTGTATCTAAGTCCAAGTACATCAAAGAGCCGGCAACAGAGAGCAAGAAAGCTCTCTAGCTCACCCATACAAATAGGTTAAGAAACATTGAGAGTGACTTTATGGTATAAATAAGTACCGAACGGTCAATTCATACCAATAAGACGCTTAGTGAAAATACATCAGTACACCTCCATACTTTTAACTCTTCCACTAACTTTTGTTTTACAAACAAGAGTTTGGACCATTTCTGTGCCGCGGAAACACAAAACATAGACAAAATAACTTTACAATAAATTAGTAACCAGCTTCAATGAACTAATCCGAAGACACTGTTCTCCCGGTACCAACCAGCTTAGCTGACCCAAGAAAACAAGTGTTTAAGACTCGAAAGTCGAAACATCAAATTATAAATAAAATTCTCATTATAATTCCGTCGTTTTTTCAGGCTTCTTCCAAGTATTCAAACAGACCGTAACAAACCTCCAGTGGCTTCAACCAAAATAAAATAATTAATTATTTCCGCTGGAAAATAACACATAAAACCCTAGAAATCTAAAAAGGCATCGACAAAATTCCGCGAAATTCTACACGAGAAACTACCGAAATAATAAAATTAATTAAAAAAATAAAGAGAACTGAGAGAGAGTTTGTGTTAGGAATCTGACCAAGTCGAGGAGCAAGGCCGTACAATCCACGCTCCGCCATGAGAAGAGTTGATGAATCAGAGACCAGAGTAGCAAAGCATGGAGTCGGATGGAAATGCTAAGAATTTGTGAGAGGCTTCTTTCAGGTCAGCGTTTCAAATGACGTGAGGAAGTAAAATCCACGACACGGTGCCGGTGGTAATATGAAGTTTGCTCGGGATGGAAGATTCGGAAGTCAATTCTTATGGGTATGAGCTGCTGGCCGAGCCATATGTAACTTCTTCGTTCGCCGAATGAAGCTCGAAGGAAAGTGGGTCAGCTCTTTTTCTTTTCCTTTTTCTTTTAATTTTTTATTTTCTGAAATTCTACAAGATCTTAACCGTCCGTGCAATGAAATCCCCCGTATCTCATCCGCAAACTGCACCGTTGCCGTTTATAGCATTATTATTATTATTATTATTATTATTATTATTATTTTATACCGCGTTTTTTTTTTTTTAGAGTATTATTTTATACCGTGTTGAATCACCGTCAAAATTATTGGTCGTCGTCAGCTTATGTGATAGAACCACGATCGCCGGACGAAGATTCGGATGGCATTACGCGGTTTGGACAGTGAGTTGGTTTGACGGTGATGGGATATGAGTTGAGATTAATATTAAAATTTAAATAAAATATTATTTTTTAATATTATTTTTTTAAAATTAAAAATTTTGAATTATTTATTATATTTTTTATAAAAATTTAAAAAAATTATAATGATAAGATGAAATAAAATGAAATATTTTTACTATTCAAACAGAGTTTAATGATTGTACCCTAAATTTGATGTACTCAATATCTAAGATCATAAATTTTTTAATAGAAAAATAATAAATATATATCACTTTTTACATAATTTATACAACAATATTTTTAAATTAGAGATATTTTATAATATGTGTTATGAGATATATTGTAAAATATATTATGTAGATTTCATGACTCAAAAATAATAATAAATAAGTAAATATACTATTGGTTAAATGCTTCGGACGTAGTAGAGTAACCCAATTTCAAAGAAAAATTATATTTACTGTCCCTGTACGTGCAGGCTTTCTATTAAATAAAAAAATATTATTTTAAGAAAAATATTTGTGTAATTTTAAAAAATTTTAAAAATAAAATTTCCTAAACTTGTATTGCAATCCATTGTACACAGTTTGCACAATTAGATATACCACAATTGTTGAATCCCTTCATCCTCCCTTTATAATATAATAAATAGAATAATAAAGCCATGAATTCTGACAAAAAGAGAGAAAGATATAATGGGGGATGGATAAGGCATGTATTGGATAAAAGAATTCTAAAATTTATGTATTATATGCCACAATGGGATTATAAAATATAAAGAAAATATAAACTAATATCTATTTTCCAATTAGCCAGATTGTACCACCTCATAAAAATATGTCAAAATTGTCTTGATTTATATATTTGAATCTTACATAATTTACCTTGAGATTGTAAAAAAGTTATAAATGTATCATTATTGTAAAAATGGTATTGCTATTCAAGCGCATGATTTCACTCCCTCAAAGTTATCACTTTTTTTTAAAAAAAAATTAAACATTTAAATATATATATAGATATAGATTTATTAACAGCCACTTCTATAATCATTAAAAAAAATAAAATAAAATATACAAACGGTCAAATTGAAAGGACAAAATCACAAGATTAAATAGTATTATCCTTCTAAAAATAAATAATATAATTTTTGTAAAAAATAAAATAAAAACAAAGTGATTCAATTACCTCACTTTATCAATCTAATCTCACGAATATAATTATTATAATACTTAATATTTTGTATCCTTATCTACCAAATAATGTGATTGAAGTAGGGCTGTGTAAAATTTCAAAATTTTTGACTCTGTCTGACTTCTGCTTCGATTCTGACATTGACAAAATTGGAGTAATCAGAATTCGGAGTCAGAGTCGAAGTAACTCCGAAAAATATGTCAAAGTCGGAATCGGAGTTTGGAGTGAACCGAAGCTCCAAACTCTTATTCCGATTTTAAAAAAAAAAAAAAAAACGTCGTTTACATCTAGTTTTCTTTTAAAAAAAAAAAATCGCTAAGCGGCGCCATTCCACATTACGTTTCATCTCACAGGGGGTCCAAAACGCAGGACCCCCTTCTTCCTTCTTCTTCTCTTCTCTTCTATTCTCCAGTTTTCCAAACCAGTGATTGTTGATCTCGCCGTCGTTCCTCGTTGCGTCTCCGTAGTTCGTAGTCTTGCCGTCTCATTCTCAGGCCAGCCTCTATAGCATTTTAGCTTTTGTATGTTTCCGATTCCGAGACCTAAACTTGATTTAATTTTATGTTTATTTTTGGATTACCTAGATTTAGTTATTTTCGGATCATAAAGGTGGTTATTCTAGTGAATTTGAGTTGTACTTGTTGAGTTTGGCTTGATTTCATATAAAAAATATCATTTTTAAGGTTTGACTTGATTGTGGCTCGACCCTCTAGCTCGAGCCATATTTGCTCGACTCCACTCGAGCGAATATGAACCCGAGAGCTCCGCTCGACTTCCGCTCGAACTAATATGAACCTAAGAGATCCGCTTGACTTTCGCTCGAGCGACTATGTAACTAGTCGAACCCGAGAGCTCCGCTCGACAGTCTGCTTGAGCGGGATTACAAACTTGATACCTACTACCTATACTATTTTAGAGATAATAACAAACCTTATTTTGAGCTCTGTGACTTTTGATTTTACGATTCGAATGGAAAATGCTGAGATAATAACAAATATTGTCAAAAAGCATCGATATTTGAATTTTAGTTACAAGCTAATTTTTTAAACTAATATAGGCTAGTTATTTTTTAAACTAATTTATTGGTTCTAATTTATTTTTGCAGCTTATTTGATTGTGATATGGATCATAGATATAGTGAAAACGATCGTCCACATTCACAAGGGAATGTGGCGGATACCAATGGTACAACTCCTACACCGGTGGGTGCTTTCACCCCTAGAGCCACATCTAGGGTAGCCACATCTAGAGGACTACACCAGTGGGTGCTTCCACCCCTAGAGCCACATCTAGGGCAGCCACATCTAGAGGAGCTACATTTAGAGCAGCTATATCTAGAGCAGCCACATCTTGTGCGAGTAGTCGACTCCCACTCCCAGTAGATATAGAGGGTGATGATGAGGATATGTTCCACGAAGAGGAGGAGATGCCTATTGAGCATGATCGACCACAACGGGCTTCTAAAAAATGGTCGTGGACATGGGAGCATTTCACCAAAATTCCTAATGAAATTGCAAACCCGCAAGCAAGATGCCACTATTGTAGTCAACTTTGTAAATGTCATTCGAAAAAACAAGGCACCAATGTGATATAGCACATCTTCAAGGTTGCCAACGATATAAGATTGCGAAGGGATTGGCGGCCACTAATCAGACCAATCTCAGTTACGAAACTTTTACGGCCACTGATGGTACACAAGCTAAGAAACTGGTCATCCCTCAATATAATAAGAAGATGTTGAGGGATATACTTGCAGAGATAATAATTATTGATAAGATGCCCTTTACCACAGTCGAAAAAAGAGGCTTCTGAAAAATTCTAAACTTTGTTGAGCTACGCTTTCCCATTCCATCACGGTATACGGTGATGCGAGATTGTATGAAAAGGCATGTGAAGGACAAGGCGGAGATGAGGAAGATGTTTGTTAGCACTGGCCAGAGAGTATCATTTACGATTGACACATGGATCTCCATAGAGAATGTCTGCTACATGTGTATCACAGCACACTACATTGACAGTAAGTGAAATTTGCATAAAAGAATTATTGGCTTCAAATAAATTATGGATCATAAAGATGCATTTATTGGGGCGAAGATAGATGATTGTATAAAGGATTGGAGGGTTCAAAAAGTGATGTGTATTATAGTTGACAATGCTAGTGCTAATGAAACAGCAATTAATTAGTTTAAGCAGAACACGACGGTGAACGATGATGTCATTCGGGACCACAACTTTATTCATGTTCAGTGTTGTACTCATATCATCAATTTCATATTTGTTAAAGGGTTAAAAGAGATTGATGTTTCCATTATCCGAGTCCGCAATATTATGCGATATGTAAGGGGTTCCCTCTAAAGGCTTGCCAAGTTTAAGGCAATAACAAAAGATCTTCAAATTGAATGCTTTAGTATGTTGTGCTTGGACGTTCCGACTCGATGGAACTTTACATACATGATGTTGGATGTAGCACATAAGTACCAAAGAGCGTTCGAACGGATGGAGGTCGAGGATGGGGGCCTGAGATATGCTTTGTTGGAGCCAGCAGGACAGGGGCTCGGTGCGCCAGACGCACATAATTAGATTAGTGTGAGGTACTTTGTTCAATTTTTGCAAATTTTTTATGAGATAATCATGCGGATATCTGAATCCAAATATACAACTGCAAACTTGTACTTCACCGAGCTATCGGAGCTTCACTTTCACTTGAAAAATAGTTGTACTGATTCTAGGGGATTGTTATCTGTTATGGCTACGAGAATGAAGACCAAATATGATAAATATTGAAGAAATATTGAGAAGATAAATAGAATACTATTTATGGCTGTGATCCTTGACCCCCGATATAAGTTGGCCGTTCTAAAATTTTGAATAAATTCCGTCCTTGGGGCAGTGAAGGTTGCATAGTTTATTACAATACTTAAAAGTGATATTGATGACTTATATCATCACTACAACAATAGTTGTCAATAATCATCCGCAGCTGGTAGCTCCTCACATTCGAGGCCAACGGGATCAACAGTTTCCTTCGATGATACTGACTCATCCAGACTTGGGCTTACACGCCATCATATTATGCAACAGTATCATCAACTCATTGCAATGAAAAATATTATGCAATATATATATGAGGTTGAACGATATTTTATGGAAGCTGTCGAGGCACCTAGTGATGTATTTCAGTTGCTTACTTGGTGGAAGGTTAATTCCACCAAGTATCCAGTCATTTCTCGTATAGCCCTAGATGTGCTAGCCATTCCTATCACTATGGTCGCCTCAGAGTCGGCATTTAACACTAGAGGTCGTGTGTTGGATGCTTATCGGAATTCATTGTCACTGTCAACCATGGAGGCCCTCGTTTGCACACTAAATTGGATCAGTGAAACGCCCATTAGACTAGATACTGTTGACGTTGATGCCGAGAGCTACAAGCTTGAATCGGGTAACTATATAAGTTTATATGATTTTAAATATTCATTTAATTAATTTTAATGTTTATAACTTCTATTTTTTATGATTTTATAGACCTAATTGTAAACCTTAACATAATTGTCGATAATTAAGAATTTGAGATGGACGCCCCTTGAGAGTTGGGATGGAAAACCCTATTTCTTGGAGAAACTCCCTTTGTTGGTAAGAATCAAATGGATAATCAAATCTACTTTTACCATGTTCATTGTTCAATTTGTTATTATCAGTTTTTTTCATTTATTGCTTACAACTTTCTATTTTCATTTCAAGCATGACCAATCACCAATGGACCATTGAGATTTGAGTGAAATCCGTATTTAATATTTATGTAGTTATCTTTATTAAATGGGATTGTAAATGACTATTATAACTTATGATTATTTAGTTTTTAAGTTTTTTTTTCTTTTCAGTATTTTTTTTTTTACAGATTCGGAGTCTCGGACTATTGTTATAAATGGGACTGTATGAGACTGTTATAACTTATGGCTACTAAATAACCATAAATTATTTAGTTTTTAAACTATTGGATTTATAATTTTATTTTGATCTTTTCATTAATTTTTTTTTTTTTTTACAGATTCGGACTTGGGCAACAGTGAGCCAAAAAGATGAAAAATGGCATCTATTTAACCCAATAAATAGTCGAAACTCTGATTCCGTTTGGAGTCGGAGTAAAATTTTCGCTCTAACTCCTGTCAGAGGTCGGAAATGACTACTCCAACTCCGTCGGAGTTGGAACTCAGCCCTAGATCGAAATGAAGTGGAATGGTATAATCGGTAATTATGTTTAATATTTTATCAAATAGTTAAATTACAAAACCATATCATTTCATTTTATCATTATAATTTTTTCAAACCCTCACATAAAATATAATAAATAATTTAATTTTTTTAAAATTTTAAAATAAAATAATATTTTATTTAATTTTAAATAAAATATTTGATATCATCTCATATAATCAACGTAACGAAACGCCTAAAAAATGAAAAGGTAAGAACCGAAATGCAAACGAGCTGGTGGAGGTTAGACTTGGTGTCCGGTGACGTTCGAATCGTGGGCCGAAAACATCGGGATGGGTCGGATCACAATTAATGCAGCCCAACTGTAAGCTCAAACGTTATGACACTGCTGAAAGTTGTTTTGTAGTAAATTCAAACACGTTTCCGCCAATTTTGACGTTTTAAATATATTAATCTATCTTCATGCTAGATTTGATATTAAAGTAGGATGCGTTTGATTGTCGGAGGGATTTCAATTTATCCTAAATTAATTATTGATGAAACTTGTTATTTTTTTAATATTTTAAAGTTAAATTCATCTCAATTTATTTTATATATTCAAATACATATATCAACTTATTTACATTCAAACGCATTTTAATGAGACCTATCAAATATTATTGTTCATAAGTTAACTCAAATCATCTAATTATATTTTCTAATTTTTTGGTGACATTAATAGTCAATTATTGTGAAGAAGATGACATATGATTTGTTGAAACCTAAGGATGGAGGATTTAAATTTTGTGATTTTATAGCTAAAAGTCTACTTATAATTAATTTAAACGGGTTGTAAATAACACCAATTAAGCTTATTCAAAACAAACATTTGTTTGGCAAAAGTATGATGGCCTGATGGCATATAGTTCGGTTATTCAAATAAAAAATCTGAATTCAAACCCTTCACCCTTGTAAAAAAAGAAATATTTTGTAATACATATTTCCTCCGTACATAGTTGATAGTGCTATTCTCTTTTATTTTGATTTTTTTCTAGTGAATAAAACTTAGGTTTCGTTTAGATAGTGAAAGTATTTCATCTTATCTCATCCCATCATTACAACTTTCTTAAATTTTCATACAAAATAAAATAAACAATTCAATTTTTTTAAATTTCAAAACAATTATAATATTAAAAAATATTTTCTAACAATATTTTATTCAACTTTTCAACTTTAATCTTATCTCATTTCTGAAAACAAACGAGGCCAGTTGATGCTCGTCCTATTTATTTAAAACAATTTTATTTGGAATTATTATAGTTTCAAAGTTTGAAGTATATATTTTTCATATTGTTGATATAATAATATTTTATTTATAAAAAGTCTTAAAATTGTATTTAATTATAAATAAAATCATGCTATATAAACAACATAGAATGTATGTTATTCACACCAACTTATAAATATAATTTTAATTTGATTTATTTCCTACAAAAGAAACCTCACTATATGGTTATTGTTCTTATTTTTATTTATTACCTTGGCTTTCACCTTCACTTATAAGGTAATTAATAAAGAAAAATTTTTTTTTTATGCATTGCGTGCCCAAATTACAAAAAATTAACATTTCATACCTTAATCATTTATGCGTTGAGATGGACGGAAATTATGTAACTTCGTACGATCTTTCCAGTTAGATTTTAAAGATGAGTACAAAATGTCAATTACATTTAATGGTTGGTTTGACTTTTCATTAATTACAGTTTACGGGCCGACCACGACACAAGATCGCAGGAAAGTTTCTTGTCAAGTCCATAACGGCTTTGACACAATAAGACCGTTTGGATTAAAAATATTTCTGTTCTTATTTTATTCTTATAATTTTTTTAAATTATTATATAAAATATAATAAATAATTTAATATTTTTAAATTTTAATCTAATATTTTCAAATTTTAAAATAATAATAATATTAAAAAATAATATTTTAATAATATTTTTTTAATTTTTATCTTTTATTTAAAATCCCCTCATATAATTTCTGAATGGGAACAAGTCCCGATTTCCTTGCGGCTTCTTCTCAGGTATCGTGTCCAATGCATAGCGACACATTAAGGTCAAAATACGACCAAATGATAACGAAGGTACATCTTAGCATCCGCAGAGAATCTTTATCGGTTGTAACCGCCCCGAGCCCCTGGCTCCCCGATCCAACGCTTCTATTCTAAACTTTTTCATTGTACCATACAATTTCCCTCCAAGTTCCCCATTATCCTGGCCGCCCAAATCTTCCTTGAATCCCCAAGTAACGGCCAATAAAGCACATCACTTGAATCCCACCTAAAGATCGCGGAACACAGGATCATAACCCCTCATTTTTCTCTCCGACTTCCCCGCTATTACTCAAGTCTTCTCGCAGACGCCAACCCTTCTCCCGCGACAAAGCCCGATCTCTCACCGAAAGTCATACACCAAAAAATTGCAAAACGAGAAAAATCCTCTCTAAAATCGTTTTCCGGAACCTTCCGTTTCCTTGCTGTTCAAAGATGAACCGGTTCGTGGCGAGGAGTTTGATGCGAGGCCTCATCGACGGCTGTAACCACAGCCGCCGTGGCATTTCGACGGCCTCGAGGTTGAATCCGTTGGAGACCGTGGGACTGGCGAGGAACCACCAGAGGGCTAGTGCACTTGGTGGCCTTTACTGGACTAGAATGATAAGCTCGGTGACGCCGGGGCCCACGACCACCACTTTGGCGGAGAAGAAGGAGATAGACAGAGAGGAAGGAGTGGAATCGGAGAAGAGCGACAAGGCCGCGGTGGTGTCGAGCTACTGGGGTACGCCGCGGCAGAAAATTAAGAGAGAGGATGGGACTGACTGGCCTTGGAATTGTTTCATGGTAACGACATTCTCATCAATCTTTAAAGACTGAATCGATGTTTCCAGTGTATACCTCTTACTCTTTCAGTCGTTCTGGTCCTAAGTTAAATTTATGATAAGTTTCGGTGTTCATTTGTTGCTCTATATTCTGGTTGTGTATGTGCGGCTGTTAGATGGTTTTATGCGCTTTTGGTATTGAATTCCGGTGAATTATAACGGGCACTTGTTCTGTTTTTTATTTGTCTCTCCTACTCCATTGGCCATGAGAAATTAGAAAGGAAAACGATCGACTCACACTTGTAGGTGTACCAGTACGCTTTAGTTTCTGAGTAAGAACTAAAGGATACTCATCAACCACTTTGTGTATTATCTGACCAGTGCCTATCTCGTGAGCTTATGTGACAAAACTCTCGGAAAGTTTTCTTTAGTGTCTACATACTAATTGTTAATTCATTTTTTTTGTAGCCATGGGACTCTTATGAGGCAAACTTGTCAATAGATTTGAAGAAACACCATGTGCCAAAGGTTTTTTTGGACAAGTTTGCTTACTGGACGGTGAAAATTCTTAGAATTCCAACGGATGTATTTTTCCAGGTAAGTCAGCCTTTTCATTTGTTGGGTTCTGGTCATCAATAGAGCTGGATATTTTTCTTAATTAAGTGGGTGGATGTTTATATATGGAGAAAATGTCTCACCCTGTACCTTCTTCTTGCAGTCACATAACTTTAGAAAATTGTGTAAACGATGATAGACCTCTATTTTTTTATTATATTAGAAACTTTTGCATGCACTCGTCAGTTTGAGATGTTCATTTTGTCACGAAAGTTCGTTAAGGTTTCTTTTAGTTTTGTTCTCATCAACTTTAGGTGCTCATTTATATCTCTACTGTCAGATAGCCATTCTATTTGCTTGGTTACTTTATTTTTTTTGATAAGTAAAAATATTATATATATAAAAAAGGAATAACCAAGTACACTGATGTATACAAGAAAAAACTTTGCCCATTGACCCCAATCACTCAAAAAACCCGTGAAAAACAACAAAAAATACACCAAGCCTGACCCCAACCTCTTGTTTCCCGTAGAACTAAAACACTACCCGAAAACCCAACCTCTTATTTCCTCCTTTAGAACTAAAACTTCACGATGCCCTCCCTTTGGACTTCCCTCTAGTTGAGCTACCACCCTTAGTGTCGTAGTTGATTGCCCAATATAGACGATGTAACTCCCTACTTTTCTTGAAACTTGATTTGATTTCAAGCGCATGGCTTGCCTCAATCGCAATGATTAGTTCTTTAAATTGGTCTTCACATCCTTCATGTGAAATTTCCACAAACTGCTGAATCTCACTAACTTTAGGTAGAATCCAATCCGCTATTGGAGGAAGAGTGACCAAGGGAGCAACATTATCCCCAGACACAGTATCCAACTGCACTCCCGACTTTGGACGTTCCTGTATACAAGGCACCAATGCCAAGCTCATTAGTTCTCCAGCAACTCCATCGGTTCTCTCCAATGGTTTCAGGCCCATTGGAGATTCTAGGGTGACAACAAGTTCCTTAACCTCTGGGGTGGTATCGGATTCTATATCTCTTTCAGACCTCGATAGTACACCATTTTCGTTCAACTCTAACGAGGGAGCCATAGTTTCTTCAGGGACCAAGGGTGTAACCAGAGGCGAATGGCATTCCATTACCGATGTCTCAACGTCGATACCGGATGTAGACCCCACTTCAAATATTCCGAATTTCCTTTTGACTCGCCATACTCTCCTGGATCTGGTTATAGGGATAGGGCCGGATCCGATTTTTCGTTTACCTTTAGAGTTTAAAGGGTTCGGGCCCGTCTTGTTTACTCCAACCCTGTTATCAGCTGAAAGCAGATATATTTTCGTAGACAAGCAAGCTATTGCTGCCTTTAACTCGACCAATTGGGTTTCCATATCCTTTAAAGAATTGTGCATATCTACAAGCGGGTCCTGAGGGGTGATTTGCAAACCCCCCTCATTCTGAGCCCCCGAGGCTTGACCCATCTTCAAAGCGGTCGCATAGGATTGCCTCGACACCGAGAATATACTTGGGTCTTTCCCTTCCAAGCTCTCTTTCGCACCACCTACATGTTTGTTATAGCCCCCCTGCATTTGAGTTGGAGGGACTGGCCCCCCTCCAACACCTCTTTATCTTTCCAAAGGACTGATCTTGCCTTGGAAAAAATCATGTAGTGCCTCCCCCATCCTTCTCCAGCCACTGCCCCCCTCCTCGGGAATGAATAGAAAATTCCTCCTCCCACCACCACCATACTCCTCTACCGTCATATAATGTCCTCGAGAATTCGAGCAGTGATGCGCCGTAAAAGTACGTTTGCCTCCCGGACAGTGGAGTAAAAATCCCGTTTCTCATTTGTGCATGCAGTCATGGCCTTAGCCAGCCATTTTACTATTGTTGAGCCCATAACCAATTTTGAAATCACCCTTCGACTCCTTTCAGTAATACTCAACATGCTTCCTTCCTTTACAAGTGTAAATGATTTAAATTCTATGGCCAACTCCATAGAAGAACCCATTTTGAGTCCAACAGCCCCAACACCCAGTCGTGAAAAGGAACCTGGTCAGCAACCAATCGTCATCTTTCAAAAACCAAGGTCTGTGCCGAAGGGAACCAGATCTGTGCCGAACCAGATCGCCGGCTGAAAGGAATGGAAAGATACGGCTGTTGGGCTGTCACCGACTCACCATAGCCCTCTGAGTCAGCAGCATGGCCACCGGAGCACTTTGGAAGGCGGCAGAAACAAACCTAGGGAAAATCCAGGTCGTCGGTGAGATCATGACCGTCCCCAGATGGCCCTCAACGAGGTCTCCGGGGCCCGTCGGCCTTATATGTACCCTTGTCGGCAAGTATGGTTGGATCTCGTGAAAAAAAACTCTGACAAGTCGATCTCGTGATAGGAAGCTGTTCGCTGGAGAGGACCAACGTCGGGTGGCCCTCGGCGAGGACTCCGGGGTCCGTCGGCCTCGTCTGTGGTGGAGATGAGCTGCTACTCTCCGATCTACGGTGGGTAATGGATGGCGGCTGGATGGGTGTATTAGGGTTTACAAGTATCGGATGGTAGTTGTACGGAGAGAAAAGTATCGGATTGTGTAACCTTTAGGTGTATACCACACTAAGTATCGGATTGTGTAACCTTTAGGTGTATACAAATTCATCAGTAGAAACATAAACTTGTTTATGTTTATATTTTTGGTATGGGCTTAGACGTGAAATTGCTTGGTTACTTTATTATCTGTACTTATCCTCATAAGTGAAGAATAATTTCTCCAAAAATTCTTTTCCTGCTGGGAATAGCATATTACTCAATAATTAACAATAATATTCACTCAATTCTATTCCTTCTAAAATAAAGAATAAACTAAAAAACTAAAAATTAAAAAAAAAATGTTGAAAGAACTAATTTTATGTCAGATATCTCTACTTTTCAATAAATATGCCAATATGAAGAAGTTCAACTGCTTTTTTATGCTGACAGCATCTGCTGGCAACCTTTAGTGGTTCTTGATGTTGCTGCCAAAATATATGTGAATTTGATTTCAGTTTGTAAGATCTTTTGCAGAGACGGTATGGGTGCCGTGCAATGATGCTGGAAACAGTGGCAGCTGTTCCTGGTATGGTTGGAGGAATGCTGCTGCACCTAAGGTCTCTCCGCAAGTTCCAGCATAGTGGCGGTTGGGTCAAAGCTCTGCTTGAAGAAGCAGAGAACGAGAGGATGCACCTAATGACCATGGTGGAACTTGTTAAACCCAAATGGTATGAAAGGCTGCTGGTCCTTACTGTGCAGGGAGTTTTCTTCAATTCCTTCTTTGTTGTTTATCTACTCTCACCAAAACTAGCCCATAGAATTGTTGGTTACCTGGAGGAGGAGGCTGTACACTCGTATACAGAGTATTTGAAGGATATTGAGAATGGTAATATTGAAAATGTTCCAGCTCCTGCTATTGCTATAGACTACTGGAGGCTGCCCAAGGATTCAACTCTAAAAGATGTTATAACTGTCATCCGTGCTGATGAAGCTCACCATCGGGATGTTAACCATTTTGCTGCTGTGAGTACTGCTTGCCTTTCCCTTGATCATGCTCTTTACTTGTTAACAACATTGCATACTCATATTTATCTCTCTGAATGTATCTAGTTACCTAAAGTGTCATAACGTTTAATTTTCCAGTCTTTATATGTCCATTACTTGATGTTACATAGCACTTTTGGAAATCAATCACTGTTTAAGCGATAAAATGACGAGGAAAATTTGTAATGATGCAAAATGACAACAATATGAGAGTATTGATGCAAATCTAATCTGTTCCAAAATCTAGTTATACTCTAATATTACTTAAAAGAATTTCTTTTGGAACATATTATTTTGCATCCAAATATGTCTATAAGTAAAACTTTTGATCTAGTCATATTGTCGTAGCATTGTGTTTCACATCTTTCCTCCCACTTTTTTTTTTTTTCTTTTGAATTGTTATAATTAGTAGCTGCTACTTGGACTATGAGAAAATTCTGTACCTCGCAAATTTTGAGTTTATCATTACAATCATCATTATATAGTGCCTATATATCAGTTTTTTTCTTTGCTGGATATATTTCATACAACATTTAGAACTTTAATAATAAACGGCCCTTTTATCGGGTCATCATTAAGTGTTACATTTTTTTTGCTCTGGTTGACTATTTGCATGTTTTCAACTGATTTTTTTTTTTTTTTTAAGAAACGATTATTATTATTCAAAGTCTTTTTGACTGGACACCATTGGTGCACACATTTAGCATGTCTCTAAGGGAACAAAATCCCCTATACTCTATGAACTGAATTGCACACAACTCTGATCAGCATCTTCAACATTCTAGGAGTTAGGAAATCTAGTGGCATCTTTCAGTTGAGGAATCTCAGCAATTATTCTGAAGTAATAGGATTGGCACGCTGTCAATGAGGCAAAAATGATGTTTCTCACTTAGTTTTTTTGTTTTGTTTTTGTTTTATTTTTATATTTATTTTTGTTTCTCACATAATCTCTTTACTATAACCTACATTTTATATAGTGGACCTCTCTTTTTCTGTAATTTTTATAATATTCCACGTTTGCTGGCAATAAGATGGGCAAATAAAAATGACAAATATGGAATGAAACGTATGTAAAGCCTGTGACATATCGAATTATCGCTGATTTCTTTACCTAGGTTTGACTGAAAGCAGGTTCAATTGACCTACTAGTAGCTAAGAGGGAAAGGTAACTACCTAGCTGAACTGCTTTGAGTGTTCACTTAAAAATTGCAGGTTCAGTCTGGGTGGGGTGGTTGTCTTGTGGTAACTTATTTATTATCTTTTTTGGTTCTTGTCACTGAGAACAACCATGTTCTTAATTTTTTTTTAGAAAATTAATCTCGATGCTTGTCTTTTATTCTACTAATTTTATTTGGGTTTTGATCGTATATTTTTTTGTAGGACGTTCACTTTCAGGGAAAGGAATTGAGAGAGGCACCAGCCCCTCTTGATTATCGTTAAGATGTATTTTCTTGAAGATTCAAATAGATAATATAGCAACATAATATATAATTTGTCAAAAATAATCTGCTACTGAATATTATGAGGATTTGTGTGTACAGAAGCACTCTTAGATATATGAGATAATGAGATGAGTTGAAGTGGATGCTTGTAGTATGTGGATTTCAAATTGAAATTTGGTTGAATTTAGTTGCAGCTTTTCTAGCATATGGGTATCTGCAATTCCATGTTTCAGTTGGGTCTGTCAAGCATGTCGTTCATTTTTGTAAGCTCATTCGAATGCATGTCTATTTCATGCAATTAACATATAGAATGAATATTTATTGGAGATATTGTTGGGTTTAGCGCGGTGAGTGATGAATAGTTGGCAATCATTTCCTTGTGCTCTCTTTTACGACTCCATTTCCTTTGGAGTCGAGTCTTATTTTATCACGAGTAAATGAGCATGTGGAATCTTTGGGGAGCGGCTCTTTAAAGTTGCATTGACTGACCGTGAAAGAGCTGTACTTAACCTGAAGTGAATTTACTACAGTCGATCTTCATTTCTAGGCAAAAACCGAGATCCACTGCAAGAATGAAAATCCGAGATGCTTGCAATTGTTCTCAGTTCTTACAAATATGATAGTACTCAACCACCCAACACGATAGAAAAGAAAGTGGAGGAGTATATCCGAACATTATGTCTGGCGGTAGAATGGATTGATGAGTTCTTTGATCATGAGTATGGCTTTGATTAAGTTCGTGTTGAAATTGGACTCAAAGCCTCGTCTTCCAATCAGACCATCATTTTGTAATGCGTATTGCGCACTGTCAGGATTGTGACGGGCATGGCCTAGAGAGACTCATCCTCCAAAATAAACTGCTACAGTGCTCCCAAGCATTGATCAATGAGGCTAGTACCACCCCAGCGCCAAGGAAAATTAGGAGGAATGTTTAGCCAATTTAGTGGAACCTTTTAACAGTTGTGATAATACATTCTGTTCTGTAAACACAAAGCTGGAATAGCTCAGTTGGCTAGAGCGTGTGGCTGTTAACCACAAGGTCGGAGGTTCGAGCCCTCCTTCTAGCGCATGCCGTTTTTATTTGTCCGTACCTGTATATTTTTATATTGAAACTAAATTCTTCTCCGTCCACTTCCACCGGACCACACTCTTCTTATGATCTCTTCCCTCCTTCAACCATCTTATTCATGTTATAAGAAAAGACTAAATAGACTCATGTATCATTATTATAAATTAAAACTTCATATAAATTTCATACTCAAATTTTTAGTGTAAACAAAAAGTCAAGAACCATCGTTGTCAGCCAAAGCAATAATCGCAGTTCCTTCGATAACAGTAATCAAGCATGAATAACTCTAATAGAAAGAGATGTCTCAACTCGACAACAAAACAGCATAAGCAAATCTTTTTCCGAAAATCATAGTTGTCTAACGCAATGACGTTATTGTCTTCCATAAACGTAATAAATAATGAATATTTATCTCTGAGAAATGCTTTTTGTATTTAAAGAAAACATACAAAACACTTGGACTTAAAACCGTAAACGTGATATAGCAAACCGAAAGTGGAAACTGATGGCTGCCGTTTGATCCACATGTTAGGATCACTAATAAGATGTCATTGTACCACTAAAATTTATTTTTATCTTTATTGAATATAATAGATCCTATCTATATTTTTTTTTATAAGGATATAATCAATTTAATAATTCTATTTTTGCATCATTTAAAAAATTAAGAAAAACTAAAATTTCATTTTGCTGAATTTATTTATTTATTTTCGTCATGTAGTAAAATCTGAAATTTTACTTTGTTGAGATTTTTTCTTTCATTTTCTTTATCAGTAGAGGCTGGGTGGGATGATAGATTATGACCTTTTTTCGTTGAGATAAGTGGAATTAAAGTTAAAAAGTTGAATAAAATATTATTAAAATATATTTTTTTAATATTATTTTTACTTTAAAATTTAAAAAATTTGAATAATTTATTTTATTTTATATTCAAATTTAAAAAAATTATAATGATAAAATAAAATAAAATAAGATGAGATGAGTTGAATTTTTTTTTTTCTAAAACAAACGAGCTATTTGTGTTTGCTTTTCTATTTCCGTTTGCTTTTTCCGTTATCACTTCACGTGCTGTGCATTTTTATTAAGTTTTCTTTACGTACGGATGGCATCACTTTTTATCCTTTTCAAACATGTAAAATGGAGAAATAATGGATATTTAACCTTTTCCAACATGTAACAGTATTGGTAGTGATTTATACATCTTAGTATGTAAAATCATATCTTTTGAAAATTAATTTTGTATATGAAGAAAAACTCCCACATTAGATTATGCATTTTTGAACTAAATAATAATAAAATAATAATAATTTTATAATTTTTTTTCCTATAAATCTGAACATGGTCTATTTTATGCATATAGATGATATATTGTTAATCTGATTGGTCCAATAAATTAAAAATAATGTTGGGGACCGAATAATGAATATTTTATTCTGGATGGTATATTAGAGTTATGATAGAGAGAAAAAACATTAAAAATAATGTTTGGAGAATCATCAGTGCTGCTTCTTCAAACTTGAAGAAGCACTGCTTATAGCTATCTAAAAATTTAGAAATGCATAAGTCAATGCAGATAAATTTAAAGAAGTTATTCAAATTTGAAGATGGAGATAAAGATAAATAAGCCATTGCTAGTGCTCTTAGAAGGGTAATCTACCCTACAAAACTGAAGAAACATCTTCCTTAAAGCCTAACTACCTCTGAAAATGCTTTGAGCTTTTGACTTCACATTTATGTTCTTCCTCTCATCTCCAACTAAATGGACTGGATACGAATGTGAGAAAGATAAAGGATTCTTTAGAGTTACATAGGCCTTCTTGTAATCTGGTCTAGCAATCAAGCGCCCCCCTAGCATCTTCTTCTTTCCTTTCATATTTAGCGTCCGTACCTTTTCAACTTCACATCCGTGTACTAGTTCTAAAATCCTCTTGATCTCAGGCTGTCCATTAGAAGCATAGAGAAAAATCATTTTCTTCTTTGATAATAGAAAAAAGAAAAATCGGTTATACAAGAAAAATAGAAACCTGAGAGTTAACTAGAAATATAATTTGAACAACTGAGGAAACAGAACGGTGCCCTATAAAGTACCTTTGTTGCCAAAGAGATGGTTTTGATGGAAATATCTCTGACATTATTAGAAGAAGGCGGCATGATAAATTCGATAGGGTAATTTGTGAAATGAACCTTGGCCATCTTTTTTTCTTTAACAATCTAGTCTCTGCAAACAACACATTCTTTTGTTAGATGATGGGGTAGAAGATGCTTATCCATTTATATCAATCACAATAACAAAATTATCCTGATTGTTGACTAAGTAAGGTACAACTCATAACTATTATCTTTTCTTTTTGGTAAGCACACTCATAACCTATTTAATTCAATAGGTTTATGATATATCTTAGCTCTAATCAATTCTCATTTTGTGAATAAAGTCGGTAATTGAGGGATCAAAAAGGGTAATTTTAAAAGTTTAAAGTGAGTTCCATAAATGCACCTAGCGCCAAACAAACTCCACTCTGATGAAAAACCCTTGTGAAATTTATTAACGTAAAAAATCTTACAGCCACTAAAAGCATCTTCATTGGCTTGGCCAAAGTTTAAGGATGGCTAAAATTTGAATAATATGTGCCAAAAAGACCCCACATTGGATTGGGCATTGCTAAAATAATTTGGATTTCAGCTAGTCATTCACCAAATATGGAAGACTATAGTAACTTCAAAAAACATTAAATGCAAATGGATAATCCAATGTGGAGATTGGATTTAAATAGATTAGGCAAATGCAAATTCATGTGATATTAGCTAAATTTTGAAGATGTATTTGCTCTAAACAGCTAATTAAAAGAAGAAAGAGGTTTTGTTATAAATTGGCAAGTCACTGATAAAATTTGTGAGTGACTTGAGCATGACTTTAGACAACATCCATATTTGCTATAAAATTTAAGTTCTTTTCAAAAGGCTAAAGAAACTCTCACTTTAGAGCATTGGCAAGTCTAAATTTTGGATAGAACTTCAAGTTTTGGCTATAGCATTAACTTTTGACTAGGTGAATCCACATTGGACTAGCTATCTTAAAGTCAAAATAATAATATAATATTATATATTTTAATAATATTTTACATTTTTTTTAATATTTTGCAAATACACTCCATATATTAATTAATAATTTAATTTTTACTTAAAATTATTGTTTCCCAACTATATTGCAGTTTCTACCAACACAGTTTCTACCATATGGTTGCAGTTTCTACCAAAAGAACAATTGCAGTGTCTACCATATATTTAACCACTACCGCAAAACATTATCCAACACAAACAAAGGCAATCAAACTACTAAATGCTGTTAACTAAGATCTTAGTTTTTTTTTTTTTCCCGATTTCAACCCATAACATAAGATCTTCCACATTATAATGAAGCAGAGAGGTAGGTGCATCCAGGATTTAACCATTTTAGTTATGACATCAATTTTTTTTTTAGTAAGTAGTAGTTATGACAAAATGTTAAGACCTCGGACAGTGCTCTTTTACGAGTCCATCCAGTTCACTACTTGAATGTGCAAAACAGTACTCTCCTTCTTAACTTATGCTTTAGAGTATATTGTAGTAGCTTTCTATCTATCATCATCTCTCTCCCATAAACTTCACACCTTAGCTTCTAAACAGCAATTACACGAAATGGTAGCCTACACATCTCACAAACTCTACCTAGGGTAGTGGTACTTATGATTTCATTTTCAGCCAAACTACCACGCTTCCTTTCTGTTAATGAATTCCCCAGCTGTCACCCATCCAAATCTTTTGCCATAAGCCTTCAATAAAAGATATGAACCAAAGCAAACTAAACTGGTTGCACTTTATATCTACCAATCACTGATCTAGTATATAAACTTATCCAGCCCACACCAGCAAGAAGAATAGGGCCAAAGAAATAAGTATACTGTACATATAACATACAGGTCCAGAATAATACTAGAGAATTAGACTTGCTGCATGTGTTCTGTTTTTCATAATGGAGATCCAAGTCATGCTCTTATAGTGGAATTATGGCTATAAAAACCTTTGTGGAAAATGAATAATGAACCTTCAGTGAACTGTTTAGGGGATGCTGGGGTTATTAAATTCTTTCTTTCCTTTATAAAAAGAATTGCATCCCCAACTAAATGTCCCTATATCTTGGGTAATATTTAGAAACTACAGCCTCTTCTGTATCCAATGGCCTTCATCACGAAGGAATGGTGGGCAAAGTTCAAGTAACAAACCAATGGATTCCCAGAATTGCTATCCAAAAAAAAAGCCATCTCATTCACTAATTAACGGGATTAAGCAACACATATCCAAAACAAAGATAAACAACTAAAAAGATTTGCTGGCGTGTTATGAAAATAATATAGCAGAGGCCACATACTTTGGAAAAAAAGTTTTTACTTCAAATAAAAGTATTTGGTCCCAAACAGTACATAAAGACAAAGGACTTACTGACGTCTTGAACTAATTATTAATTGTAAACATATATTTCGATAACGAATAAAAAATTATAATGACCTATATAAGAATCAAATAAGAACCATAATAAGACAATTCATAAACTTAGATACGAAAGCCAAGTTTGGGCATGGAGCGTGGAGAAGAAAAAGAAAAGAAAAGAACACTATAAACGAATCTAATTACCAAAAGCCAAAAGATTTTGAAAGATAGTCCATTCTTTCCAGTGAAAAGACTATGAATCAAAATAAATCAGATAGAATCGGAACCTTAAGCATTGATTGGATATAAGACTTCCTTTCCATAGAAAAATATAATTTCCTAAATCAATCGCACAAAGTTCATACCGTGGGGGTATACTGAATGTTCTTGAGCAAAGCCGAGAGAGAGAGAGGAAATTGCACAACCGTGGGACGACGGGAACCAGCAAGGAAAGGGACTCAAGAATTTTTGAACCCAGGAACGAAGAGACAATCGATCGAAGAAGATTGAGTAAGAGAGAAAACAGAGAGAAGAGCGATGGCCTTCTGAAACAAAAGGAAAAAGTACAAGGAAAAGAGGGAGGGGTAGTTGGACGGATTAATAAAATATTCCTTTGGTCCTTGAACAGTGTATCGCCAAACATGACTAGGGAGTGGAATTCACTGTAACTCAAAGTTAAGAAAAAATCCTTTTGGCTAGTCTAATAGGTAAATTTTGGACTTGGACTTGGCAATGGTTAGGCCATTGCCAATGCTCTTAAGATTTGTATTGAGAAAAGATACCGACCGCCTGATGTACCACTCGCTTTGCCTCCTGTGATCCTGTTATGTGGCAGCCACATATTTATTTAAGGAAAAAAAACAAAAACAAATGCCAAAAGCCCATCCCGTCTCTCTTCTTCCTTTCACAATACAAACCTTGTATAGCTCCCCTGCTTTTGCTTCCTTACTTGGCTCCAAAGTCTCTCTTAGTGATTGAAGAGAATTTGAGATAGGTCAAAAAAGCTAATATAGATATCAGAACAAACTCCTATCTGAATCAAACGAAGAGATATCCCAAATACAAAAATCACAAACACCGAATCCAAAATCTGGTCAAAGAATAAAAAAATACCGATGCTGGAATCTGGGTTAGATTTCAAAAGCTAATCCTATTGAACGAAAACAGAATGGGATACCAAAAGTGTTTATATGCAAGTAACCCATCCCAAAACTCTGAACACAGAGCAAGAAAGCAGAGGAGAGAGAGTGAGGTCTTTGTAAAGAAAGAAAGAGGGAATTCAAGTTATGCTCGGGACGCCAATAACGCTTGGACGGAAGTATCGCCGGTGGCTTTGTCCAAGGTCTGGCTACTTGGATGGAATCACAGAACCAAGGGTTTCAACAGCTCGATCTCTCAGTTTGGGATGGGACGAGCGAGGGGCTTTTGCATTTGGTTTTTTCAACCAAATAAATCGATGACGTGGCTGCCACGTCAAGGAGCAAGATGAGCAGTAATTTCAAACAGCCCAATAGCTTATCTAACCTGTATTCGTTGGTAGCTTCTTAGGGTTTTTATTTTTTATTTTTATATTTTATTTTAAAGGGAGCTTCTTAGGATAGATTTGGTTACACAAAACCAAACTATCTCATCTCATCTCATATAATCATTACAATTTTTTCAAACTCTTACACAAAATATAATAAACAATTCAACTTTTTTAAATCCCAAAATAAAAATTATATTAAAAAATTATATTATAACAATATTTTATTCAATTTTCAACAAAATATCTCATCTCATCTGATCTGCGTAACCAAATGAGGCCTTAGGGTTTTAAGCATGAATAATGTTATCTTCAAATGAGTCTAGACATGGCAGTGACGTGGTATGGTGACACTACTATGTGAGGTCACGTAGTTTATTAAAAAACTAAAAATATAAACACAAAAAGAGTAGTAAAAATTTAGAATTTCAGTCTTTCTCTTTTTATATTTTTTATGCCATTTTGGTTCAAATATATATTTTTTGTGCTTTTTTATTTTAATAAACCACGTGGCACTACATAGTGGTACCATGTCAAGAGGACTATCTGAGCGGTAAGTTTCATATGGGTGAGCAGCAGTACTCTTATTTAAGGATAAAAAGATAAATAATTATGCTATCCTTAAAGCTCAAGGTGTGGGTATATCCTTATCAAGCACTCATAGATTGTCATGAAAAAATAAATAGTGTGCTAGAATTTAGAAAGGCAGCCTAACTCAACAAAGTAATTGCACACATTGATTCCTTTTCTTTTCACTCGAACTGTAGAAAACATGTTTTGGTTCTCAAGATTTACATGTTTCTCGCAAATTTTTAGTACAAAACAATACACAAAGGAAATAAAATCCACAACACAATGATCACAAGCGCATGTATCAATTTGCATGCAGGTTTTTCATGAATTCTTTTCGTTTGGAAAATTTGAGAAAAGCTTGAATGTTACTTTTATTGCACTTGTCCCTAAAAAGGTAGGTGCAATAGAGGTGCAAGATTTTAGGCCTATTAGCCTTGTGGGCAGTATGTATAGGATAATTGCCAAGGTTCTTGCCAATAGGATGAACATTGTTATGGATGAGATTATTTGGAAACATATTAGAAGCGGGTGGGACAAGTACGCAGCACATACTAGTTTCAAAGTTGGCAACGGAGTTAAGGTAAGATTTTGGCATGACTTATGGTGTGGTGACCGGGCACTCAAGGATGTTTATCCACAAGTTTATAGCTTAGCAAGAAGGAAAGAAGCAGCTATAGCGGATTTAGTTATTTTGTCCAATGACTTTTCCCAATGGAACCTCTCTTTCCATAGAGATGCACAAGATTGGGAGATGGATGATTTCTCGGCCTTTTTTGACCTTGTGTACTCCACTCGTGTGTCGGGGGAAGGTGAAGACAAGATATATTGGTGTCCCTCTAAGAAGGGAGTTTTTACAGCCCGCTCTTTTTATTATTCTTTGAACATGCACAATTCTGTCCCATTCCCTTGGAAGAGTATTTGGAAGACAAAGGCACCTCTAAAGGCTGCTTTTTTTGTATGGACAGCTTCTTTGGGGAAGATTCTTACAATAGATAACCTCAGGAAACGTGGCATTATAGCTATGAATTGGTGTTACATGTGCAAGAAGAGTGGTGAGTCTGCTAACCATCTATTACTACATTGTGAGGTTGCCAGAACCTTGTGGACTGAAGTCTTAGCACGGGTGGGGTTAGCGTGGGTGATGCCGGAAAGTGTAAGTGATTTTTTAGCCTCTTGGAGAGGTATTAGGGGTAACCCTCAAATAGCAGCCGTATGGAAGATGTTGCCTATCTGTCTTTGGTGGTGCATTTGGAGGGAGCGGAACGCAAGATGCTTTGAAGATCAAGAGAGATCAATGGAAGAACTTAGATTTTTATTTTTCAATACTCTACTCCATTGGTCGATTGTAATTGATTTTCATGGCATGACTTTTCATGATTTCCTTGTACCTCTAAACTAGACATGCTCATGTATATGTCCTATATACCTGGGCCCTTTTGTATCTCTTTTGATCTATAAAAATTTGTTTACCGATAAAAAAAAAAATGGATAAGATTATTTCTAAATCCCAAAATGCATTTGTGAGAGGTAGAAAAATATTGGATTCGGTTCTTATAGCTAATGAATGATTGGACATCAGGCTTGAGTCGGGAGTATCGGGTATTTTATGCAAATTGGATATGGAGAAGGTCTATGATCACATCAACTGAAACTTTCTGTTTTATTTATTAAGTAGATGTGGTTTTGGGGAAAGATGGCAGGGGTGGATGAAGCATTGTGTGACAACGGCTCGGTTCTTAGTTTTGGTAAATGATGATCTTGTGAGTTTCTTTAATAGCTCACAAGGGCTACGACAAGGTGATCCACTCTCACCACTCTTATTTGTGCTTGTGAGGGAGGCTTTGAGTAGAATAGTGTTGGCTGCAGTAGGGGGGGGGGGGAATTTTCAGCGGGGGCTGCTAATCATGGCTCTACCACTATTTCTCATCTCTTGTTTGCAGATGATACGTTGCTGTTTTGTGCGGATGAGGCTGGACATATTCAAGCTTTGAAGGCCATTTTACTAAGTTTTGAAGCGACATCCAGATTAAAGATAAACCTTGCTAAAACAGAGATGGTTGCGGTGGGTGAGGTAAGAAATATTAAAGGATTGGCCAGCATATTGGGTTGTGTGGTTTCTTCATTGCCGTTGAAGTATCTTGGTCTTCCATTGGGAGCAACTTTCAAAGCCAAGACAATTTAGGAGGAGGTGTTAGAGAAATTAGAGCGTAGGTTAGCCGGGTGGAAAAGGCTATACTTATTGAAAGAGGGGCGAATCACACTTTTGAAGAGTACTCTATCTAACCTTTCCACATATTTCTTGTCTCTATTTCCCCTTTAGGCAAGCATTGCATCTAAGATTGAGAAACTCCAACGTGATTTTCTGTGGGGTGGTCTAGGTGAGGAGTTTAAATTTCATCTAGTTGGTTGGGATAGAGTGTGTACTCCTTTGAGAGATGGTGGGTTGGGGGTCCGTAATGTTAGGCTTTTCAATAGGCTCTATTAGGGAAATGGTTGTGGCGTTATCATCATGAGAGGGGAGCCTTATGGAAATGGGTGATTGATGTGAAGTATGGGAGTGCAAGGGGGGGGGGGGGGTTGGTGTTCTAATGAGGGGAGGGGGGCTTATGGGGTTGAGTTGTGGAAGTATTTAAGGCAAGGGTGGGGGGATTATTCGAGTAAGACTCAGCTGTGTTTGGGGAATAGTAGTAGAATTAGCTTTTGGGTGGATGTGGGTGGGAGATGCGGCTCTTAAGGATGCTTATCCTAATATTTTCAGAATTACACGAGATAAGGAAGTTATGGTGGCCGATGTGAGGGAGATTAGTCATGGTTCACAGGTATGGAATATAAACCTTACTAGGGAGGCACAAGATTGGGAAGTGAATATGCTGGAGGAGTTCTTCAACCTGTTGTATAACATCATTGTTGGGGTTCAAGTTGAAGACACAATGGCATGGAGACCTTCTAAGAAAAGGAAATTCTTGGTTTGCTCCTTTTATGATATACTTTCAGCTCAAACTAGGCCCAATTTTCCGTGGAAGAACATATGGAGGAGTAAAGCATCCCCCAGAGCTGCATTCTTTGTTTGGACAGCAGCTCTAAGGAAGATCCTAACCATTGATAATATAAGAAGGAAGGGAATTATAATTATGGACTGGTGTTGTATGTGCAGAAATAGTGGGGAATCGGTAAACCATTTACTATTACATTGTGATTTTGCAAGGGGCATATGGAATTACTTCTCCAGCAGCATGGAACTAGCTTGAGTAATGATGGGAAGGGTGGTGGAACTACTAGCTAGCTGGAGAGGGATCACAGGGACACCACAGATTGCAGCAGTGTGGGAGATGGCTCCTATTTGTATTTTCTGGTGTATTTGGTGAGAATGAAATGATAGACTTTTTAAGGATTGTGAACGTTCCTTGGAGGATTTTAGGAGATTTTTTTGGAAGACTTTATTTATGTGAGCCACTGCTTTAGAGTTAAATGGTTTCAGCTTCTATAACTTTCTTGTAACAGTTTCTAGTTCTTAAATTGGTGTACTCATATGTATACCTCCGGTGTACTTGGGCTATGCCTATCTTTATCAATACAACTACTTATTACTTATCAAAAAAAAAAAATGTATCAATTTGCACATTTATCTATTTCTGCAATCTCAATGTACAACCGATTCAATTAAGCAAAAAGATGATAAAGAGAAAATATTTCAGTTTCTTTTCACTTATAAATACACAAAATGTGTATGTTTTAACGGTAAACAAGCAAATAGTAAAGCATTTTATCCAAAGAGAGAAGAGAGATCAAGCAAAGATATCTCGTAAGTATAACATAAATTAGTTCAAAGGGAAAACAAAAGAGAGAGAAGTCAGAAGTCAAAGCAAAACAGCAATACACAAAGTAAAGAAACTCAACAACACAACAATCACATGCGCATGTATCAATTTGCACATTTATCTATTTATGCAATCTCAATGTACAACTAATTCAATTAAGAAAAAAAACTTGATTCCACATTAAAAGCTAAACAAAACTTTATACTAATAAACTCCAACAATTTATGTTTGGTTTCCGAGAAAAAATGAGAATAGAAATGAAACAGAGTTTTAAATAAACCAACCAGACTCGTATTAAAATGGATAATTTGTTTAAATCAAACTTAGATTTTTTCTTTCTACGGAAAACCAAAGCACCATATATAACGATTATAAAGAGAAAATATTCCACTTTTATTTCACATGTAAATTCTACAAAATGTGTTTGTTTTCTCCGTAAACAAATCAACTAGAGAAGAGGGGTTGAGCAAAGATACCTCGCAAGTGCGACATAAAGGAGATTGGAGGGAAAACAAAAGATAGATAAGTCAAAACAAAAGTGGAATAAAGAAATAGAATCGTATAAATAAAAATCTAAACTTGATTGAAGCAAATTATCTGTTTGAATTGAAGTCTGGTTGTTTTATTCAAAATTCTGTTTCATTTCTATTCTCATGTTTTTTCGGAAACCAAAAAACCATATAATGACAAGAAAGAGAACATATTTCACTTTCTTTTCACTTATAAATTATTTAAAATGTAAAGCAATTTAATCAAAGAGAGAAGAGGGATCAAGCAAAGATACCTCCAAAGTGCGACAGAAAGGAGCTTGGAGGGAAAACAAAAGATAGAGAAGTCAAAATAGAAGTAGAACAGCGAAATAGAATCGTAGAAACAAAAAGCTAAGCTTGACTGAAACAAATTATCTGTTTTAATAGGAGTCTGGTTGTTTTATTAAAAATTTTGTTTTATTTCTATTCACACATTTCTTTGAAAACTAAACAACCATATATAACGACGAGAAGGATAAAGTATTTCACTTTATTTTCACTTATAATTCTAACAAATTATTTGTTTTCTCCATAAACAAGTATATGGTAAAGCAATTTAGTCAAAAAGAGAAGAGGGATCGAGCAAAGATACCTCGCAAGTTCGACAAAAATGAGCTTGAAAGGAAAACAAAAGAGAGATAAGTCAAAACAAAAGTGGAATAAAGATAAAGAATCGTAGTTAGCTTGATTGAAACAAACTATCAGTTTAATCGGAGTTTGGTTGTTTTATTCAAAATTCTATTTAATTTATATTCCCACGTTCTCTCGAAAACCAAACTACCATATAGAACGACGACAAAGAAAAAATAGTTAATTTGTTTTTCACTTATAAATTCTATAAGATGTGTTTGTTTTCTCGATAACAAGCAAATGGTAAAGCAATTTAATAAAAGAGAGAAGGTGGATTGAGCAAAGATACCTAACAAGTGCAACAGAAATAACTCGGAGGGAAAACACAATGGAGAAAAGTCAAAACAAAAGTTGAACAGTACACAAATGAAAGAAACTCAACAACACAATGCTCACATGCGCATATATCAAATTGCACATTTATTTTATTTATGTAATCTCAATGTACAACCAATTCAATCCCAAAAATAAATCAATTCAGCAAAAAAAAAGTCGATTCCCATTCCACATCAAAAGCTAAACAAAATGAATAATTTATTTCAATCAAGTTTAAATTTATTCTTTTTAAAAAAAACCAAAGTACCATATATAATGTCGAGAAAAAGAAAATACTTCACTTATAAATTCTATAAAATGCATCTGTTCAAATTTACAAAAGCACCCTTATACTTATTTCTATTTTTTTTGGGTGTCAAAAAGAGTCCTGCTACTCAGAAGCCCTGTTATTTTGCACACCCGCACACCCAGTGACATGGCAATGTTTTATTTAAAAAAAAAACGCATGACATATTCATAGACCAAAGGAAGGAAGGGATCACAAACAAGGAGGTAATTGCATGACATTTCCTCGGGCATAACATTTCTTCTTCATTCTTCCTCTTCTCCTCTTCACCCGGACTGAATAATTGGACTTGGGCATAGCATTTCTGGTTGGCAGCTAAGGGAGATAATTATAGTCTCTCTCTCTCTCCTATCTTTGTAATCTCGGAAGGGAATTTTTTTCCTGGGCTTTCTGAATCGAATCCAGAGTGTGACTGAGACTTAATTCCTTCCTCAAAATTTTTGTTACTTTTTTTTTTTTTTGATAAGTAAACAAATTATATTACTCCAAGAATAGGCCTAGCCCAGTATATACAAGAGACAATCCTGACTAGGAGGGTGCAAGGGAGACAAGGAAATCGTGAAGGGCCATGCCATTGAAATCAACAGCATTGGACCAAGTACATAACGTGCTATATAAAAAAGCTATAAGTTCCTCTAACAATCTCTCATTGTCCTCGAACGTTCGCGCATTACGTTCCTGCCATAGAGTCTAGAATTTATATCGCAGATGCATCTGAGGAAGGAACCCTAGGTTTCTCTGTGCAACAAACACAGTTTGGATCCATATTTATTTGCATCGATTAGTTGTAAAAAAAAAAAAGTTTTTTCTATTTATACACTAAAACAAAGACCAATTTTAATACACTAAAACAAATCAGAATTTTAATCCACTAAAACAAAGGGGAATAATCATAAAAAAATAGAAACGGATTTAAATATTGAATACCGAAACTGAGAAGGAACATTGAAGGAGAAAATGTAAGGAAAATACCGAAATCCTATTCAAGTCTTACTCGTCGGAATGCTGAAGTTGATGAGCTGAAACCCTTGTGATGTGAAAGGAGAAAAGGAAGGGGAAGAAGGAGACGGGAGCAAAAAAGAAAAGAAAAGGGAGAACTGGGAGGGAAGGAGAAGGGGATTGGGGGAAGGGGAGAAGAACAGGCGACTTCGGGGTAGGGGGGATGAAATATGTATATATAAGTGGGGTGAAGAGTGTGAGCTTAGGAAAATTTTATAATCCATTCTATGATTTTATTAAGGAAAATTCTTTAATCATCTTACTGTTGAGGAGTAACCACAACATATTTTATGTATCATCATCTAAATCATTCATATTATCTAAATCATTCACATCTAAACCACTTATATGAGAGACACATCAGGTGTGCTATGTATCAACCCGTGAACAGGGACTGATGCATAGCACAACTCTTTTATTAATTAAGATGTGAAATATTTATTATTATTATTAAATAACTATTGATTGCATATTTTTTTAATATTGTGCTACGTATGATCTTTAAACTTTTTCGTATAAAAATGTAGTATCGTAAATTCGAACAAAAGATATATACTCCAATCCTACATGCTACAGTCAGGCTTGATTTGGGATACGAGAATTTTTAAAATTTTTTATCTCATTTTAGTTCATCATTATATTTTTTTAAATTTTTATATAAAATATAATAAATAATTTAATTTTTTTAAATCTTAATATATCATTTTTAAATCTTAATTTAATTTTTTTTAATTCTAAAATTAAAAAATAATATTTTAAATTCTAAAATAAAACATAAAATTTTCATCCCCAGAGCTTCTTAAGAAGTCCACCACCAAATCCCAACCCGCCGCCCTCTCTCTCTCTCTACTTCCAATGGAGTCCACATTGTCCATAACAACGACGACGACGAGGGTAGCTCTCTTCACTGACTCCAAAGCGCTAAGCCGCCGTCGCCTTTGCGGGGCTCCTTTGAGTCAGTGGCTTCCGAGTCAAGACCTGACTCGCCAACTCAGGTGCAGTCGCGGTTTCCTTTCGTTGAGCCTGTGGGCCTCGGCGGCGGTGCCTCCTGTACGAAGCCTTCCTGAGTGCGTGTCGAGCTCCGCTTCTGGTGGTGGGAGTGGTGGCAGTTTTGGTGGAGAGAACGGAGGCGGCGGAGGCGGTAAGAATGGAACCGACGGTGGGGATGCTAAGAGTAACTTGGTTTCCGGGGGAGCTGAGGAGATCTTGGCGCTCTCGACTGATGTGATTATACTGGACGTTGGGGTATGAACTCTCTCTCTCTCTCTCTCACCTCCTTAATTTAGTTTTTATTTTCTTCTGTTTATTTGGTTAGTTGGTTTAATTATGTGCTTGTATGCTAGGGAATGACATGTGGGGGATGTGCAGCTAGTGTGAAAAGAATTCTAGAAAGTCAAGTACGTTAATCTATCTTGTTCTGTATTTTTTTTTTTGTTGAATTTGGTTTTGGTTTTTGTTTTCCTTTTCTTTTTATCGATTACCTAGGCAAAATGCGTCAGGGTTTTGAGTCATTGACCGCTTATGTTTGGCGGGTTTTTCCAAGTTCAAGACCTGAAATTTGAACAATTATTTTTCTTGCCAATGTGTCTCGTAGAAACCCAATTTCTTGTTCTGACTTGATAATTGTTTATACATCTGCGACAATAAACAAATTTCTTGTTCTGATTTGATAGTTTTCCGTACATCTGCGACAATAGATGAAACACAACTATGTGTCTTCTATGGGCAATTGGTTAGTTAATCTGCCATTAAATATGGGAGATTAAACATCCATGGGAAATTACCAAGCATTGAGTAAACGAACATATGGGAATCATGTCTCACAAGTCTATCTGAATTGCAACCACTCGGTTCATGCACATATTCCTATATTACAACCCATCACCCATCAGCATACGTTACAGCTTCACTTCCTTAGTGTCCACCACCAGCCAAAACACACGATAAGGTTGTCAATACATGTGAGCATCTGTTATTCTTCTTGAGTTTCTCCTCTCCTATTTCTTTGTCACAATCAAGAACTTTACTCCATTCCGTAAACTAAATCTATGTGCTTCATTTTTTCTTGACAAAAATTTGGGCAGCCACAAGTGTCATCTGCCAATGTGAACCTGGTAACAGAGACAGCTATAGTATGGCCTGTATCTGAAGCCAAGGTCACACAGAACTGGCAACAACAGTTAGGAGAGGCACTGGCACATCATTTGACTAGCTGTGGTTTTAGGTCTAACCTTCGAGGTAAGCATCTTGATATTTTATCCCCACCATTGTTGTTGTTGCCGTTTCTTTTCATGTTGATTATTGTTACTTTTCACGTTCATTACATTATAGTTATCATCATTACTATACACTTAAAAAAAAAATATCACTAATATCATCATCTTTGTCATCTTTACCAACAAAATGACAAAAAAGGCATCATCTTTGTCATCTTAATTATAACCTATCTTTGACAGTTACTTATAGTTTGTAAAAGAAGTTGTAGGATTGCATGGTTAATATTTGTCAGTGGTCTTATATATAATTAAACTGAGCCGGTTTGAAAAATAATTTTTACCTATAAAAAAAAAAAAAAAAAATTGTCAGTGGTCTGCCTTGTGTTTTACTTTTTGTCAGGCAAGAATTGAACCTATATTACTTATCAAAAAGAAAAATCAAAGATTATGAACCTATATGACGATACCCTACATGTATATAAGATTTGCATCACTAAGCCAACAGCCATGGGTATGTCTGCTTATGCTTTGTTAAGAACAATATCGGAGTAAAAAGGCTGTCAATATCCTAATTTTTAGAATCTTGAGTTAAATGGTCTCAGCTTCCAAAACTTTCTTGTAATAGTTTCTAGTTCTTAATTTAGTATATTTATATGTATACCTCCAGTGTACTTAGGCTACGCCTATCTTTAGCAATACAACTACTTATTACTTATAAAAAAAAAAAAAATTAGAATCTCATTACATGGTGAATTCTTGGGTCATCAGGAATATTGCAAGATCTTGATATATTTGAAACTTGCACATGACATTTATAAAGACTAAACCGCTAGTAGTATAACGTAAAGAGAGATTTTGAATAGAAGTTATTCGATTATCAAACTGGTGTGTACAACATGCCATCCACATCACTTAAATGGTAATATTTGAATTGTAAGATTTAAACTTTAAAATTTATCTTCCAAATCAAATAATATCATGTAAACACTTTAATAGGTGTGTTATCCACACCGGCTTATAGATAGAAATTTTCTTTCAATAATAGTTGGGCTGATGTTTGGAATTCCATTGACATATTTCTTGATTATTTTTTATGGGCGGCTGCACTTCTTTTATACGAGTATTGGGATACGTGCTTTATCTATAGTTGGTTTTTAGTTCCAAGATTTATTGTGGGTCCTGCGTTGACCTTCATCTATATTGGGATATGCGCTGCATCTTTTTCTTTTTTTTTTTGAAGAAATCATGATACTTGCTATAGAGTGTATTCTTGAAAAAGTGTACCCCCCTTTTTTTTTCTTGAACGGTGTACCCCATCAGGGCATAATAGTGATTTTATTCGTCTTCCAATATATATATATATATATATATATATATGTAGTCGAAAGCTTTTCCACATCATTGGGTCTTTTTGTAAGGTGTTCTTAATCTAGGTTTTGTTATGCTGGATTTATGGAGTCAAAGGCTTATGGAATCCTAATTTAGTCCTTGTTGCCATAAGAGGGTGGGTTATTATTCTTTCACCTCTGTTTAGTGAACCTTTTTCATATGGTAATTGTTGCTTTACTTGTTCAAATGAAGATATAAAGTTTTAAGTACATATTTAATCTTCAAAGTGAAGCTTGGTGGGTTAAGTGGCAGGTCAAGGAGCTATTGAAGGAGAAATTTCACCTTGAAATGCAAATGATTTGTTGTAAGGAGCGACCATAATTGGTATGTCGCTAATTTATTGGTTTTTAATTTCAGTGACTTGTCTATATGAGCAGAATCTTTTTATATCATCTTCATGATATTAAATATGAAAGAAAAGGCATAAAACTCATCATTGACGTAACAATATCTCACTTCGATAGGTGAGTCTCATCAGCTACATATGGTGGATTGGTCGGACAGCCATTTCTATTACTGGAGAGACCATTCATTGTGGAGAATTCGCTCTTGCTCAATCCAACCTTAGCAGTTATTTTAGTTATATCAGAAAACTAAGGACTTTCTTATAAGCTGTATTTAATGTTAATGATAGTTGAGAACGATACATTGTGTATAAATTTGGGAATAGTTGTTACCTATGAGAAAAAGGGGGAATTGGTGTTATATGGATATTCTTTCCACAATTAAGGAGCCTTAGCAGCTTTTATTTGTCCCAAGGTTCTATACTCTGCTTGTTCTTGCATGGGCTTGTTTTGAAGAATTGGTTGTCTAACCAGAAGTCATAGGCTTTGAATTTAAGCATTTTAGTGCTTGTTATCTGTGTGTTTACATGCCTTTTCTATTCTTTTAATTTTTATTTTTGATAATAATATTCTTACTATTCTTTCAGAGACACATCATACTTAATTTGAAAGGCAAGGCCTATGTGGATAAGTTCTATATTTTTTTATGGATAATTTCTATATTTTTAACAATGTTAATTTCTATTTTTGTCTATTTCATGATCCATAAATTTTTTTTAAAGATTAAAAAAAAAAATTCTATTGGGTTGTAAGCTACTCATACAGAATGGCTTTATCTTCATCCATTGTTAACTTGTTATGGTATAAACCTTCTTTATTAAATAAAATTCTAGGTTACATACAAAAAAAAAAAAAACTAGGAAATCCAAGGAAAAACTATGAAATCCAACTACTTAAATTCAAGTTTTGTTGGGAAGCAATATCAGTTTGCTTATGTGCGTAACATCATCTAGGAAATTCGGATGTATAACCAGTATTACTGAAAATGCAACTAGGCACAAGAGGCATGAGTTAAAATAGAAGTGGCTTCATAAACAAGATATGAGTCCTTTTCTTAGGTGGCCGAGAGTGGCAATGCCTTTTTCCTTAATGCATACGGCTCACAAATTGCATGGCTACATTAACTTT
Organism: Cyclocarya paliurus; assembly: GCA_029856935.1. Classification (NCBI taxonomy): domain Eukaryota; kingdom Viridiplantae; phylum Streptophyta; class Magnoliopsida; order Fagales; family Juglandaceae; genus Cyclocarya; species Cyclocarya paliurus. The sequence goes on along the minus strand of CM056945.1, from coordinate 42,892,388 downwards.
TATTAAATAGTAACTAGTAAGTCATTTCCTTCCCAAATGTATCTAGTTCTCTGATCACCTAGTGTAGTTTGGGAAATTGTTGTATCATATAATTTTATCTAATCTAATCTCTGCAACCCCAACCTTCTTCGGTATAAATGCAGAACAAGTTAAGAGTCAAGATTAGTCGGATAGATTGGGTTTTCTCTCCATACACCTTAGTTTTTTCTCTCTTCCCGTTGTCAATGGTGTCCTGTGTGCTGTTGACAGTGGATTAGTTTCTTAGTCTGGAGATGAGTTCTACTAGTAACTTAGTTATTGAGTCAAAGGTCTTTGAGGTGAGAAGAGATGGGGGTAAGGTGTGTATTACTGAGAAAGGATGGAAAGGTGTAAGCTGTTTGTGGTTGGGTGTAGAGACTACTCGTTGGGTGGTTAGTTCACTTGAGGCTTGTCTGAAGTCTGGGAGCAAAGGATTCTATTCTGCTCGAAGTGAAGGGGATAGAGGTCTCACAGCCCAGCGATGTTCAAATTCACGTGGTTCATACATGGCTTTGGCGGTGTATGGTGGGGGAGGACACAGAAGCTATATTCTCATACCCGAAGACAAGGCTGGAATGGGGTGGAGGAAAATGGTGGAGGTGCTGAAAGGCATGGTCAGTGTTGATTCACTGGGGAGAAGGAATTCATCAACGACGGTATCTTTGTCGACGATGGACAGAAACAGAGGTGGACAGGGAAGTACAGTAACTTTCCCGTTGGCTTGGTCGTACAAAGAGGTAGTGCAGACACCCCGTGATATGAGACCTTCTGCCTCGGTAGACCTGCAAAGAGTAGGTGAAGTTTCTGATTCGGTAGGTGCGCAGAGGCGAGAGGGTGATGGCAGAGGAGTGTTTGGGCAAAATGAAGTAAGAATTCTGAGGGATTTGCGGGATATGCAGGCTGCGTTGGAGGAGATGGCTGTTAAAGTCAAAGGCCTAATACGTTGCGTTTTGGGTAAAGAAGCAGTAGGGACGAGAGTGGGCCTGGGTAGTGGGCTGAAGCCCTCTATTCCAACGGATGGGAATCCTGTGAGGAAGGCCCAACCCCAACGACAAGCCATGCCCCGAGCTTCAGAAGGGCTTCATGTGGAGGAAGAAGATACAGCCCAGTGTCGGCCCAACGGCGGGTGGGCCAGAGCCACCATCACCGGCGAAGACCCAGACGGCGGCGAAGACTCAGATGGCGGCGTCAAAGGCCCTCGATACCTCGACAGAAGTAGCAGTAGGGTCAATGGAGCTTGGAGAGGTGATCCTATGTGATTCTGCCGATAGATGTGCTTGTTAGGGACCCCGGTCTTGTCCCTAAACATTAAGTCCACGAGTTTGCCTTGGTGATGATGGTGACCGAGTGTCAAGCCTTCTTGCTTGGCCTTGCACGTATAATAGCAATGAATGGTTCCTAGGTTGATAAAGGTATGGTGTTTAGTGATGGAAATGATGATGATGATTGATGAGTTTGAGTGATCTAAGTGATGAATATGTGTGTTTGATGCAATGGGGAACGGCTTATGGGTTGCCCTTGATGTTGGGCCCTTTTGGATGTTGTTTAGGGTTGATATGATGAAGTTGGGCTAAGGTTTGGATGGTGGCTAAGGGAAATTTCGAGATTTGGGAGAGTTGGCTTAAAGTTGGAGTGTAGGATGAGATGCTAGGGTTGGAAGGATGTGGTTGGATGAGGCTAGAACTCCTTGATTGATGAGTCACTTTGGGAAAGATGAGAATTAGGTTAAAGATGACAATGAGTTGTGTTTGAATAGGTCTAGGGTTGTTCCTTGAGTTTAGGGATTTGGAGATGGAAGATGGGATTTGAATATGGCAAGATTGGATGATAGTCTTTGATTGATTTGAATGATTCTAGGGAATGAGTGATTTGAGGGATTAGATATGGAAGATGAGATTTGGTTATGGTAAGATAAGAAATGTATGATTTGAATATGGCAAGAGGTGGGAAGTCTTTGGTTGACTTGAGAGAGTCTAAGAATGGAGTGATTCTAGGGAAGTTGAGTGATTGGAGGGATTGGGATTCGGTTTTGGCTATTGAGATAAGTCTTGGTTGGCTAGAGATATTGTAGGGATAGAGAGGTTTAAGGGATTGACAATGGGTTGGCAATTCCTTAAATTAAGGGATATGGATTTGGAAGATAGGTTTGGGATGATGGGTAAGGTGGTTAGGGTTGATTTTAAATGGTAAGAGGCATGGGAGTTGTTGGGAAGTTGGTGTTTGGCTAAGGCAAGGGGTGGATTTCGAATTTGGATTAATTGGAAGATGGGTTAAGGATTCCTAAGTGGTAGGAATTACCTTGTGGGAGTCTAGGGTTAAGTTGGATGAAGGGTGGCTAGGGTTAGCCGAATATGGGAGTGGTTATTGTGATCCCTTGATTGTAGGATCAAATATGGGTAGGTGTCACTTTGGGGTTTAGGTTTAGGGTTGGATGATGGAAGAAAGTTTTAGGGTTTGAAAGATGGTGATGGGCGGCTAGGGTTGGCCAAACTTGAGAGGTTGAGAGATTTTAAGAAAGTTTCCTAAAATCTTGGGATTTGACTTTGGATAGTGTGGTGGCCGGCTACGTGGTGTGATTTGGTCAACTAAGGTTTCCAAGTTATGGAAACACTAGTATGGAAAGATTGGTGGACGGCTAGGTAAAATTCAAATAAGGCAAGAGTGGCCGAATTTGAATTTAAATGAAGAGGGAATATGTGTTTCGGCTAGGACTAGGTGGAATGTGGAATAAGGCTAATTTAGGTAAGTGGCTAATAAGGAAAATGTGGGATTTGGCTAGGTCAATGTAAGATTAAATGAATGATAGATATGGGGTGATTAGGGTTCCTAAAGTTTAGGAATGGTTTTGAGATTGATAGGATTTGTGGGATCGAGTGGAATGAGTCAAATTTCCTAAAGTTAAGGGAGTTGCCTAGTAGGACTCTTGAGCGATGGTTAGGATTTGTGGAAGACAAGGGTTTCGGCTAGGGTTATTGTGTATGGTTGAGGCTAATTATGGTAGTGATGACAATTATGGAAAGTAGGGTAAACACTAGGATTGGTCGAATAGTGTATGTGGGAAGATCAAAATGGATGGAAGGAAATTTATGGATGAACACTATAGATGAACAATATGGATGAACACGCATGCACATTCAAGAACACAATGATGAATAACTTCAACACCAATTCTAGAATGCACCAAGATGAATGGACTCAACAAAGGAATATGAAGACTCTTTTTTATGGTTTATATGGGTATTTTGAGAAATCAAAGAATACTAAGATTGAGACTTAGGATGTCTTTGATTTGCAAGAAAGTAAAGATGAAATAGATGAAAAATATTAGAACAAACACGAAAATATAAGAACAATGTATTTTTGGATTTTTGAATATAGAATGGAAAACATAAACACAAGAAGATAATTGAATCAACACCTATTCAATGGTTTGCAAGATGATGAAACAAAGATCGATAAAATGATAGATAAATAAATCACCATTGATTCACGAATTGCACAATGATGAAATAGGATAGATTGAATCACCACCTATTCACGAATTGCAAGGTGATGATCCTCTACTAGGGATTCACGAATTGCACCTAAGTAGCCCAAGTGCTAAGCACCGAAAAGTGTTCTTCAAGAACACACCCAAACCGTTCCACAAAGGAAAAATGTCAAATGATCAAAAGATGTAAAATGAAATGCCTAAGGGTCATATTTATAGAGATTACAAAGTGGAAACCCCCAATAGGTCCCTTGAAATATAATTAAATAAAATAAATAAGGATAAATAAATGATATGGTCTTGCATGGCCAATGTGGCTTGTGATATGTCTTGGCCCTTGGTTGGTCTTGGCTAGCCTTGTTCTTGGAAGTAACCCGATTTTTGTTGTCCATGCATGCCTAGGACCTTGTCCTAGGGCGGTTTTTGATGAGGTCCCAACAGTGCTGCCATCGACGTGGTTCCTTCACAGACTAGGCCGACGGAGGTAGCAGTGATGAGTGAAGGGGGGCTTTCTGAGAGTAAAGACAAATACAACCCACTTAGTGAAGATCGAGACGTTGCGACTGAACTGATACTAGAACAGGGGTGCCCCCCGGGGTACAGAAGGTGCCGATAGTCTCAGAGGAAGGCTTGGGTGGGTTAGCAATGGTTCCGATAGCCTCAGAGGAAGGCTCGGGTGAGTTAGCTTGGGAGATAGGGGAAATTATAGACTCTGCCGAGGGATATAATGAGGCCTTGTCCTCTGGGGGCATGCATTCGTTGATGGTGGAAGGGGTAATAGCCTTTTAAAGCATTTTTTGAAATTAAAGGGAAGTAGGCAGGCTGAATTTGAACCGCCAGATATGGAAGAACCAGATAGACCTTTGGACCCACAACTAAAAGTAGCTAGTTATGAGGAGGAGGAGGGGAGTTCATCACCCATTACTGATGACTCCTCTTCAGATTGTGTCTAAGGAGTCTTCAGACTGGGTTTTTAAAAAAGTGGAAGAGATTCAAAGTTGTGTGGGTCTCTTTTATGATGGTTATGAAGAGCAATTGATGGCACTTCTAGTAGCCATTGAAGCTGGTCAATCCACGGCTGAGAAGTCAACTGCGAGAAAGGAGCGGGATCTGAGACGTTTGCATTGTTCCATTAATTATGACAATAAGGAAGGTACTTTAGGGAGGGACAAATCTAAGGGGAGGGAAGCTAGTTCTGTTAATGAAGCCTAAAATCTTATCTTGGAATGTAAGGGGGCTCAACAATGCCAATAAACGCCTCCGTATTAGATCCATGTTACATAGCTGGAAGATAGATGTCATATGCCTCCAAGAAACAAAACTGGAAATTATTGACAGGGGGATAATTAGGAGTTTGTGGAGAGGTTCGTTTGTTGGCTGGGCTTATTTACCCTCTTCAGGTGCCTCAGGTGGTGTGCTAGTTATGTGGGATAATAGAGTAGTCGAAATGGTGGAAGAGTGCATTGAGGACTACTTGGTGGCATGTGTATTAAGGAATATGGAAGATGGGTGGTCATGGGCATTAGCGAGTGTATATGGTCCCAATAGGGATCGGGATAGGAAACAACTATGGGATGAAGTTTCAGGGTTGCTGTCTTTGTGGGATTTACCTTGGTGTTTATGTGGGGATTTCAATATAGTTCGCTTTCCTAGTGAGAGGGAGGGCCTATCTTCGACAACTACAGCTATGGAGGCTTTCTCACAGCTGATCTTTGATTTGGAATTGTTGGATCTGCAGTTGGTGGGGGGTAAGTATACGTGGTCCAATTCTAGAGGTGGTTCAAGATTGGACAGATTTTTGGTTTCATCGTCATGGGAAGCTCACTATCCGAAATTGTGCTAAAAACGATTTCCAAGGGTAGGATCGGACCACTTTCCCATCATTCTTGAGTGTGGGGGTATTCATGAGAGCAAACGGTACTTTAAGTTTGAGAATATGTGATTGGAAGTGGAGGGCTTTATTGATAAGGTAAAAAGTTGGTGGTTGTCCTACCAGTTTGAGGGGACTCTTAGCTTTGTTTTGGCTAGTAAACTCAAAGCTCTAAAAATTGATTTGAAGATATGGAATAAGGAGGTGTATGGGTTGGTTGAGCAGCAGAAAAAAGGCCTTTGGGATGAGCTTCAATCCTTGGAAGTTGATGGGGTTAGCGAGGAGAATTTGTCTAGGAAGAATGAAGTAATAATTGAACTTGAGAGGGTTCTTTTGAGGGAGGAGATATCTTGGAGGCAAAATTTGAAAGTTCTTTGGCTTAAAGAGGGAGATAAGTGCACTAGCTTCTTTCATAAAATGGCGAATTCCCACCGTTGTAATAATGCTATTGAGTTGTTAAGAACTGGAAATATTCTGGTTTCCTCCCCTGCTGAGATCCAAGGACATGCAGTACAGTTTTTCAGCTTTATTTTAAGTGAGACGGAAGATTGGAGACCTAAGATTGATGGTTTGAACTTTGCAGCAGTGGATGAACATTCAGCAAGATGGCTTGAGAGGCCCTTCGAAGAGCTGGAGGTGCACCGGGTGGTTTGTGGAATGAAGAGAGATAAAACTCCTGGACCGGATGGGTTTACTATGGCATTGTTCCAAGATTGCTCGGAGTTTGTGAGGGAAGATGTGATGAAGGTGTTCCACGAATTTTTTGAGCTTCAAAAGTTTGAAAATTTTTTGAATGCCACCTTTATTGCCTTGATTCCAAAGCGAGTGGGTGTGTCGGAGTTGAAGGATTTTCGCCCAATCAGTTTAGTGAGCAGCGTTTATAAGATCATTTCAAAGGTGTTAGCAAATAAAATGAGCAAAGTGATGGAGAAGATCATTTCTAAATCTCAAAATGCCTTTGTTAGAGGACGACAAATCATAGACTCAGTGCTGGTTGCAAATGAATGTGTTGATAGTCGCATTCGGGAAGGATTACCGGGGGTTTTTTGTAAGTTGGATATGGAAAAAGTTTATGATCATATAAACTGAAATTTTCTTTTGTATATGTTTAGAAGATGTGGTTTTGGAGACAAGTGGTGTGGCTGGATAAGCCATTACATTTCAACTATCCGCTTTTCGGTGCTTGTTAACGGTCAGTGATTGAGCTGCATTATTGCATAATTTATATAGTTAAAATCAATGTATTTTTAATTGTTTTATCATATTATCATTGATTTTAAATAGAAAAATGATCAAGAGGCAATAAATCCAAGTTGTGATTTAAATTGTTTAAAAGCATAATTTATGCTTATTTTTATATAACTTGTGATTTAATTTGATTTTATTATCTCACATGCAATAATACATTTTTAATATTCTAGTTTAGTTTTTATTTAATTTTTATTTAATTAATTATTTTCTTTTTCTAATTTTATTTTATTTTATTTTTATTCTATATTATTTTATTTTATTTCATTTTATTTTATTTTTATTATATCTTATTTTAGTTTATTTTATTTTATTTTATTTTATTTTATTTTATTTATTTATTTTTCTGCACAGGTCATAAACGACATGTCGTTTAGGAAAAACGACATGTCGTTTTACACGGAACTTGAATCTGCCGTTTGAGGTCGACGACGTGCCGTTTCCATCGAAAACCAAACGACGCCGTTTTGATTCATCTTCAACCTCTCGACCGACTGCATGCAACGCCATGCATGCCGTTCCAAGCTTTACGCAGTCGTGCCTAAGCCACCATGAGAAACTCTCCGACGCCACTACACCTTCTCTCCACCTCCGGCAGCAGCACAGCCTCTTCACCACCACGAAACAACCGCACGGTTTCCTCTGTTTTCTTACCTCCGAAACAGAACACCCGAGTTTGAAATAAGTGAACCGTTCAGTGCAGCTTCGGCTGGAGTTTGGTGGGGAACAAAGAACAAACAATGCACATGCCGAAAGGAAAACAGAAAAATAAAAAGAAACCGAAAGAAAATAAAAAGATGAAAGCAGAACCATTCGGTGCGTGCATGTGTTTCGGTGCAAGCTGGAAATAGAAAGAGAATAAAGTTCGGTGCAGTGCGTGTCACTCGGTGCAGCAAAGAAAAATAAGAAGAAGAAGAAAGTGAGGTGCAGTCGGTTTCGGCTCAAGCAAAAGAAAACAGAAAGCAGTAAACATGCATGTGCATCCGGTCAGCTGGAAAGCAAAAAGAAAAGAAAGAAAATATAAAGCACGGCAGTGGGAGAATAAAATAAAGAGGGATGAATTATTTTGGAGCCTATATAAACGGACGAAACCAGGAGTTCAAAATCATAAACGAGGAGGGAGTTCGGCTCTCTCTTCTCACCTTCTATTTTCGGAAACCATCATCAGTTCGGTTCTCATTTGATTAGTTCGGTTCTCATTTTATTTTCAGCAACTTCTGTTATTACTTTCAGCAGCTTGTGTTTGAGTTTATAGTGTTTTATTATTATTTTCATTCGGCAAGTTATAGTCTACTTTCGGCAACTTCCATTTTATTTACTGTGTTTTTTGTTCGGCAGCTTGTTTATTCCCAGTTATTTGTGTTCATTCGGCAACATCTCATTTATTTCACTGTTGTTCTCAAGTTTCTCACTTAATTTGTTTTCGGCAGCTAGCTTATTTTATAGTATTTCTGTTCAGCAACTTTAATTCGGCAATTCAAGTTTACTTTGTGTTTCTTTCGGCAACTATAATTTATTTCATAAAGTATTTTCGGCAGTCTTCATGTTTATTGTGATTTCGGCAACCTCATTAGTTTGTAAAGCTATTTTCGGCAGCTCTCAATTTATTGCATTTTAGTTTTGGTTTGCTCTCAGTTTATTGCGTTTTAGTTTTCAGCTTATTTCATTTCCAGTCTATTGTTATTTTTTTAGTCGGCAGCCAGTTCATTTATTGTGTATTGTATTCGGCAACTCTTTTATTTCTAGTGTTTTAATTATTCAGCCCATTTGTTTACAGTATTTTGTTGTTTCAGTTATACTTTGTTATTTTAAAATCTTCATCCCAGTGATCTCTTTTCTTTTTGATTACTCGTTCTTTTTATTAATTTATTTTTACTTTATTCACTTTATCACATTAGTCACTCCCTGTGGATTCGATCCTGTAAAGATACTACAACACCTGTATACTTGCAGGTAAAACTGATCTGGATTTTTACTCATTATTTTGAGTGAAAGTTTAGACTCAACAAGTTTTTGAGTCTTGAGAGGGTTCTTTTGAGGGAGGAGATATCTTGGAGGCAAAATTTGAAAGTTCTTTGGCTTAAAGAGGGAGATAAGTGCACTAGCTTCTTTCATAAAATGGCGAATTCCCACCGTTGTAATAATGCTATTGAGTTGTTAAGAACTGGAAATATTCTGGTTTCCTCCCCTGCTGAGATCCAAGGACATGCAGTACAGTTTTTCAGCTTTATTTTAAGTGAGACGGAAGATTGGAGACCTAAGATTGATGGTTTGAACTTTGCAGCAGTGGATGAACATTCAGCAAGATGGCTTGAGAGGCCCTTCGAAGAGCTGGAGGTGCACCGGGTGGTTTGTGGAATGAAGAGAGATAAAACTCCTGGACCGGATGGGTTTACTATGGCATTGTTCCAAGATTGCTCGGAGTTTGTGAGGGAAGATGTGATGAAGGTGTTCCACGAATTTTTTGAGCTTCAAAAGTTTGAAAATTTTTTGAATGCCACCTTTATTGCCTTGATTCCAAAGCGAGTGGGTGTGTCGGAGTTGAAGGATTTTCGCCCAATCAGTTTAGTGAGCAGCGTTTATAAGATCATTTCAAAGGTGTTAGCAAATAGAATGAGCAAAGTGATGGAGAAGATCATTTCTAAATCTCAAAATGCCTTTGTTAGAGGACGACAAATCATAGACTCAGTGCTGGTTGCAAATGAATGTGTTGATAGTCGCATTCGGGAAGGATTACCGGGGGTTTTTTGTAAGTTGGATATGGAAAAAGTTTACGATCATATAAACTGGAATTTTCTTTTGTATATGTTTAGAAGATGTGGTTTTGGAGACAAGTGGTGTGGCTGGATAAGCCATTACATTTCAACTATCCGCTTTTCGGTGCTTGTTAACGGTCAGCCTTGTGGATATTTTTCGAGTTCAAGAGGTTTGAGGCAGGGGGACCCCCTATCTCCCTTCCTATTCGATATTGTGATGGAGGCATTGAGTCGTATGGTGGAGGCAGTGGTAGGAGCAAGTTTTATCTCGGGTTTTTCAGTGGGTTCTAGCTCTAATGGCTTTACCACAATATCCCATTTGCTTTTCGCTGATGATACACTTGTTTTTTGTGAAGCTGTGAGGGAACAAATGCAAGTTTTAAGAGCTGTCCTTCTATGTTTTCAAGCTATTTCTGGATTAAAAGTAAACTTAAGTAAATCGGAGTTGGTACCGGTAGGAGATGTACACAACATTCATCATTTGGCAGCACTTATGGGGTGTAAAGTTGCTCCTCTACCCATAAAATATTTGGGACTACCTTTAGAGGCTTCTTTTAAGGCCAAACACATTTGGGATGGGGTTGTAGAGAAGATAGAGAGGAAGTTGGCAGCATGGAAAAAGACTTATTTATCTAAAGGGGTAAGATTACTCTTATAAAGAGTACCCTCTCTAATATCTCTACTTACTTCCTTTCTTTATTCCCTTTACCGGTCGGTGTGGCCAACCGAATTGAAAAATTGTATAGAAACTTTTTATGGGGAGGTATGAGAGAGGAGACTAAAACTCCTTTAGTGAGCTGGAAAAAAGTATGCTGTCCGATAGCTGATGGGGGCTTGGGTATTCATAGCTTACGTAGTTTTAACAAGGTATTGTTGGGGAAGTGGTTATGGAGATATCATGGGGAAGAGGAAGCATTGTGGAGAGGGGTGATTGATCGTAAGTATGGTAGTGATTAAGGAGGCTGGTGCACTAAGGAGTGTAGGGGTTCGTATGGAGTGAGTCTATGGAAGTTTATTAGGAAAGGATGGGGTTGTTTCTTGAAACAAGTTAAATTTTCGATTGGGGATGGTTCTAAAATCAGATTCTGGTCGAATATTTGGTGCGGGGATACTGAATTAGCTAGTGCCTTTCCGGTTGCTTTCAGATTGGCGACTAACAAGTTAGCTTCAGTTTCAAGTTGATGGGATCTTCCAATGGAGGGGTACTTTGGGATGTTAGCTTTTCCAGACCTGCCCAAGACTGGGAAATAGAGGAGGTTACTGATTTTTTCAGATTGTTATATTCAGTGGAGATAAGAAGACAGGGTAGGGACCAACTATGCTGGAGACAAACAGCCACTAAAAAGTTTACAGCTCGGTCATATTATAAGGTGATTTTAAATTAGCCCCATATTGGCTTTCCTTGGAAGAGGATTTGGAAGGCTCATGTTCCGACTAGGGTGACTTTTTTTGTATGGACAGCAGCATTAGGGAACATTCAGACTATAGACAATTTGAGGAAGCGTGGAATGATTGTCTTGGATTGGTGTTTTATGTGCAAGAAAGATGCAGAATCAGTGAACTACCTACTTCTTCATTGTAAAATGGCTAAAGTGCTGTGGGATGGAGTGTTTGGAAGGGTTGGGCTGAGCTGGGTTATGCCAAGAACAGTGGTTGAATTTTTAGCAAACTGGTCCAACTTTCAAATGCACACTTGTCACCAGGTGGCAACTGCTTGGAAAATGCTGCATTTGTGTATTATGTGGTGTATTTGGTTAGAGAGAAACGATAGGTGTTTTAATGATAGAGAAAGCAATATAGACGAATTTTGAAAGTTTTTTACAAGCACTATGCTTAGCTGGTTTTCTACTATTGTACTCAAGGGAGGGGCTGTAAACAACTTCATGTCTTCGCTTTTCTAACTATTAGAATGTAACTAGGTGCTTCTTTGTATACTTCCTGTGTACTTGGGTCTCGCTTATTACATTTTGTTATAATAAAATTTTTAACTTATCAAAAAAAAAAAAAAATTATCTAATTTTCATCTTATATGCAATCATCTGTGTTGATTTGGGATCTTGTAGTACATATTGGTTGGATGACCTAGATTGCATCCATGCAGTTGCTTGATGCTGGTGGAGCTTAGCAGGCTAACAATGAATACTGTGAAGCAAAATCTCTGGTGGGTTTTTGCATACAATACTGTAAGATTTTCTGCATCATATAAGCATAGTTTTTTTGCTCTTTATTTATTATTATTGTTACTAATTTAAGAAGTGAAAGTGTACATGAAATCCAGGAAGAGATGGTCATGCCATTTCTTTTTCTTTTTTTGGATAAGTAAAGTTAAATATTAGTTTCTACCCCTTTATGTTATGAAATGATCATGGAGTTGGGTCTGAAACTGTCTCCTATATGAAAAATTGAAGAAAATTTGATTTTTTTTTTTATAAGTAAGAAAAATTGAATTTTGAAGCTACTATTGTGTTTCATCCCCCATATATGTTGGAAGACCTTTCTCCTTTTAGATAGGTGTCTCTTGTATACAATCTGTGTACTTTGGGTTCGGCTTTTTGCACTTTTTAATAAAGATATCTTACTCATTAAGAAAAAAAATCTGAGAGTTTTAAAAAGTCATTCCTTCTTTTTCAGTCTTGCAGATTAGAAATCCTTTGTCTTAATTTAGTGCCTGAGACTGTCACAACTTGATGTTGTCTGCTCTCTGCTTCGATTTGCTGTCACTGTTAATATAACAACCCGGTCCAATACTTTTAAAGGTTAGAATATTTATAATTTTTACTGGACTTAAATTATATTTAATAGGCCATATTGAATAAGCCCATAAATGATAAATTATTGAGGTTGATTAGGAGTTTTAATTAAATTTAATAACTAGGTTAAGGTTAGGTTTGAAGAGTGAGATGAGAATTTTTAGTTTTAGATAAAAGTTTAAAATATTATTTTTTAATATTATTATTGTTTTGAAATTTAAAAAAGTTGAATTGGAATTTGAAAAAATTGAATTATTTATTATATTTTGTATGGAGATTTGAGAAAGTTGTAATGATGAGATGAGAATTTTTTATTTTTTCTTTATCCCCAAACCTAACCTAAATCTCATTTATTATTTATTGAACGAGTTACTTTTTTTAGAATTTAAAGATCGATTATTAGAAATTTATTTCAATTTAAAATCATCACTGATTGAATTCCCCTACGCAGTCTCATTCACTACCAATCCTATATTGAATAAATTACTAGATCATGTTTTTAAATTCAAACTATCTTCTTGAATGATCGCGACAGAGTCTAACTCGAACTCGAACTCGAACTCGTCGGCACCCTCTCTCAAATCTATAAATATCTCATTTCTGTATGCTATTTGAAAAAATATATATATATATAAATCTCCATAAGTGCAGCAGCCGAACCCAAGATACCCAGTCTAGCACCGTGCATGTCCCGCGTTCAACATGCCAATAGCTGACTACCTCATTCCTCTCACAACATCCTTGACATTTTCTCTCTCTTTCTAGTTCACGTGATCAATTTCATGTCGAAAATATTGGATTAACGTTGCGAGGTAAGTAGCTTTATCATAAATTAGGATTAACATATGTTAGCTAGTTATATATATTATTATTATAGCCAGTTTTTTGAAAACCAATGTTACGCACCACGCATGTTATGATATTTGCAAACACGTCATTCATCATATTTCATTCTGCATATTATAGTTATGTATGTATTATGCATCTCATGCATTTTACATTGTATAAGACACTAAGCTTTCATAAGATCAAGTATAAGATAAACTCATAACAACTAATCAAATGATCATTCAGATGCATAGTACCAATACAATTTCAGGATGGGTGTGTAAGCCATGGACTCAAGCGTGGTCCACCGTAGTACCATACAACTTACATAAAATATGCACTAGCAAATTTAAAAATTACATAGTTTTTAAATTATAGTCATATTTACAAATTTAACTTTACAATTTGGGTATAAAAATTTGTTTTTGATCACTTTTGGACTTAGAAATAATTTTTTGGCCTAGTAGACTCTAGTCTATTATTGAAGTGGACGGGAGGCGGGGCGGATTGAGTCCGAGTAGGCGGGCCAAGACTAGATGGAGCAATTGATTAAAATCCAAACTTCCTAGAATAAATTATTTTTATGACATAAATTTTATTTAGTTGTTTTATTCAATTTTATTTGGAGACATGTTTTTATTAAATAATTCTTTTATGAAATAAATGTTTATTTTATTTAAATGAGATCTCTTGTCGAAATATTTTTATGAAAACAAGTGACATCCCTAGCCTAGGAAGGTTGTGTTACAGTTAAGCTGCCACTCTCTCTCTTGTTGAGGTGCTTACCTTAGTTTACAAGATTTAGCATATGATTCTGACTTATTTCACCCTTCTATCCCATTTCATAGAAATCTTTATGAGATTTGAAGAAAAATTGGTCTTATGCCCTCAATGCTTTGGCACAGGTTGGAATTCCAATTGCTATTGGATTGTTGTTGCCGGTAACTGGGACTATGTTGACTCCAATTGCTGGAGCCCTCATGAGGTTGAGTTCTATTGTGGTCATGGCCAATTCCTTGCTTTTGAGATTCAAATTCCTCTCGCAACAAAAACAGATATATGGCTCATATGGAAATGCCTTAACATCCTTTTGGATTCTGATCTTGAAGGGGACCAAAAAGTGAAAATAGAGCATCGTTATTCTGATGCTAGTTGGAGAGAGACACGGTAACAAAAGCATATGGTAGTGCAAAACAGCATAATGAGAGAAAGATTGGCAATCTTATCTCATAAAATCTTGAAGGATGAAAATAAATTAGCATTTACTAGAGGTTCCATTTAAATTATCCACGAAGAACAGGTTAACCACATTGCTTCTGTGAATACGAATATCTATATGCAAGAGAATAGAAATTGTTGCATACGTTGTTTCTGGATTAATTTATCCCTGGCTGAAAGCTACATAAGGTCCAACTATTCTCTTGGCTGATTTTTTTTTTTTTTATCAGTAAAAGATAGATATTATATATATGAATGAAATAGGCAGAACCCTTGTACACAGGAAGTATACCTAAGAACACCTAATTATATTCTAAAAACGATAAATTAAAGACAAAAATTCCTGAACATTATCCCCGTGTAATACAATAGTGGAAAACCAACACATTAGAGTGTGGAGAAAAAAATTCTTCAACTCGGTCATTGTGCATTCCTTATCTTCAAAACACCGCGCATTCCTTTCCGTCCAAATGCACCACATAATACACAACGAAATCATCTTCCACACTGCTGCCACTTGATGACAGCCTTGCATTTTTTACCAACAACCCAACAATTCCACCACCTTCATAGGCATAACCCAAGCAACGTCAACCCTTCGAAAGATTTCATCCCACAACACCCTTATTACCTCATAGTGTAATAAGAAATGGTCCACAGATTCTCCGCTCTTCTTGCACATGTAGCACCAATCCATTACTACACATCCTCTCTTCCTCAAGTTATCCGTGGTCAATATCTTCCCAAGAGCAGCACTCCAAACAAAGAAAGTTACTTTAGAAGGCACACGAGATCTCCATATATTCTTCCAGGGGAACGACGTAATATCAATCTATGTAGACAAGATGCTATAATACGCCTTAACTATACATATCTTGTGGTCATTGGACCTCTACTTCAAACTATCTTGCCGTGCCATAGCAACCTCCCTAAAATATAGTAAGATGAAAATTTCTGAAACAATAGGTAATTCCCAATTATGAAAATCCCTATTAAAGAGAATGTTCCACTGTTGGACACCATGAGAAAATAGACGCACATCCGCAACTGAAGCCTCCTTATTCACTGCAATACGGTATAAGGCCGGAAATGCTCTTTCTAATGCATGCTCTCCACACCACAAATCCTGCTAAAAACTTATTTGAATGCCCTCACCAACTACAAAGCGAATTCGATTTGCAAAACATGGCCATCCATTCCTTATATACTTCCATAAACCTACCCCATACCCCCATCTCATTTCCTTAAAGCACCAACCACCCCAACCAGCACCATATCTAGCGTTGATAATATCCTTCCATAATGATCCCCCCTCCGAATAATATCTCCAGAGCCATTTTCCCAATAACGCTTTATTAAAAGTTCTCAAGTTACACACTCCCAATCCCCCATTCACTATTGAGGCACATACAGACTTCCATCTAACTAAGTAGAATTTCTTCTCCTCCCCCATGCCTCCCCATAAGAATGCCCTAAAAAGTTTCTCCATTCTGTTCACTACCCCAACAGGCATAGGAAACAAAGATAAAAAATAAGTGGGGAGGTTAGTGAGAGTACTCTTGATAAGAGTGAGGCGACCCACTTTCGATAAATACATCCGTTTCCAGCCAGCCAATCTTTTCTCTATCTTCTCCACTACCCCATCCCATAGAACTCTTTTCTTGAAAGTTGCTCCCAATGGAAGGCCCAGATATTTCATTGGGAAATAGGACACCTTACAATCCAGAAGGCTTGCTAGGCTAAGGATATTAGAAACCGCACCTACATGAACTATTTCAGACTTACCCAGATTCACCTTTAACCCTGACACTGCTTCAAAGCAAAGTAACAATGCTCGTAAAGTTTGGATCTGGCTAATATTTGCTTCACAAAAAATTAACGTATCATCTGCAAAAAGAAGATGTGAAATGGTAATAGCGCCACCCGAACCATCACTCACTTGAAAGCCTGATAAGAAACCTCCTCCAACAGTAGCATGCACCATCCTACTTAAAGCCTCCATAACTATAACAAATAGGAGAGGGGATAAAGGATCTCCCTGTCGCAATCCCCGCGAACTATCAAAGAAACCAGCAGGTGTGCCATTAACCAAAACTGAGTACCGGGTGGTTGAGATACAATGACGCATCCATGTAATCCACCTAACCCCAAAACCACATCTCTCAAGCAAGTATAAGAGAAATTCTCAATTCACATGATCATATGCCTTCTCCATATCAAGCTTGCACAGAACACCCGAATCTCCCTCCCGTAATCAGTAGTCCAAGCACTCGTTTACGATGAGTACTGAATCAAGAATTTGTCTTCCACGAATAAAAGCATTATGGGACTTGGAAATAATATGTTTCAACACCGGACTAAGTCGGTTAGCAAGAACCTTCGAGATAATCTTATAAACGCTACTAACCAGACTTATAGGCCTAAAGTCTTCAATAGTCAAAGCCCCGTATTTCTTGGGAATGAGAGCAATAAAAGTCGCATTAAGAGATTTTTCAAACATTTGAAAAGAGTGAAATTCACTGAACACTTGCATAACTTCATCTTTCACAATTTCCTAGCAAGTTTGAAAGAAACCCATTAAATAGCCATCCGGTCCCGGCGCTTTATTCTTAGCCATGTCAGATATGACCTTGTAAACCTCTTCTTCAAGAAAAAGTCTCTCCAAAACACTCACACTATGTGGGTTAATTGCCTCAAAATGCAAGGCATCAAGCTTCGGCCTCCAAAGAACCGGTTCTGAGGTAAGGGATTTGTAGTACTGTACTATATGGTTTTCTAGGTCGGAAGGAGAAGATAGCACCTGAGAATCTGAATGAAGAGACTCGATCGCATTGTTACGTCGATGTGAATTAGCCACTCTGTGAAAGAACTTCGTACACCTATCACCTTCTTTCAACCAAAGGGTCCTGGATTTTTGACACCATGAAGTCTCTTCTACCAACAAAACTCTCTCCAAGTTTGCCATAACCGTGCCCTTCCTTAATAACACCTCCTCTGAGTTATCTCCTAGTAACTCTTTAACCTCTAAATCTTGCAATTCCTCCAATAATGTAGTCTTCTGATTATCGATGTGACCAAAAACCTCCAAATTCCACTTCTTCAAATCTTGTTTTAGTGCCTTCAACTTGTTTGCAAGGATGAAACTTGGAGTACCACTTAATTGATATGCCGACCACCACATATGCACCATCTCTACAAACCCATCTACTTTTAGCCACATGTTTTCAAATTTGAAATCCTGACGTCCCCTCTGGATACCCCCACAATCCAAAAGGATAGGAAAATGATCTGAACTGACTTGAGCTAGTCGTTTCTGACTTACTTCCGGATATTTAGCTTCCCAAGAAGGAGATACAAGAAATCTATCTAGTCTCGACCAAACCCGCCCATTTGACCAAGTATACTCGCCCCCTACCAGAGGGAGATCCATGAGATCCAGATCAAAGATGAACTCATTGAATTCTTCCATGGCTAAAGAATATCGACACTGCGTTGATCTTTCACTAGGAAAGCGAATAGTGTTAAAATCACCTCCCATACACTACGGCACATCCCATAAGGAATATAGGCCTGCCAACTCCTCCCACAACCTTCTCATATCCCTATCCACATTAGGACCGTAGGAACCTGCAAATGCCCATTCCCATCCATCAACCACATTTTTGAATAGGGTCGCCACTGAGAACTCTCCAATGCACTCCTCAATCAACTCAACCAGTCTCTTATCCCACATAAGTAACACACCACCTGAGGCTCCCAGAGAGGCCAAATAAGTCCAACCCACATACGAACACCCCCATATACTTCGCACCATTTTCCTATCAATGTATCTCAACTTTGTTTCTTGTAAATACATCACCTCACCCTTCCACAACCGCAATAAAGATTTAATACGAAGGCATTTATTGCGATTATTGAGCCCTCATACATTCCAAGATAAGATCTTAGGCTTCATAGAAAACTATATTGCCCCTCCCTCTCGATCTATCCCTTTCGCCACTCCCTTCTTTCGCATCATAGTTAATGGAGCAAGTTAACTTTCTAAGTTCCCTATCCCGCTTTGAAGCTTACTTTGAATGACTATCCTCAAGTGCTACGAGAAAAGGCTTAAATTGTTCTTCAAATCCTCCAAACGAAATCCCAATTACAGCTTGAATCTCTTCTACTTTCTTAAAACCCCACTTTGATAGACAACCCCCAGAATTAGTGGGAGGGAGTATACACAAAGGAGTTAGAATGGCCCCCTCCTCACCAGCACTCGCAGAAGTAAAAAAATCCAATTCTAAGCCACAGATTGAAACTAATTCCCCACTGACAGGAGCAAAAACAGCCTCATTTCCACTCTTATTCTCCTCAAAAGCAACCATTTCCAGTGTCGATGACCTTAGTAGTGATTCCAGCTCAAGCTCCGACACCTTTGGCTGTACAGGGATCACCCATGGACCTCCATCTACCACACACGGCTAAGTCTCTGCATTCTCCAAAAACAACCCACGAACTGGCGACGGGAAATCAACCAAAACAAGTTTTGCCGGCGGGACAACAGCAAGAACATCATCTAGGCCTTCGACCACCACGCACGACAAAGTCTGTGCACTCTCCAACATCAACCCTCCTGACGACGATGGATGATCAACCCATGCACCAACCCGATCCTCAACCATCTCTCCTTCCTCCAATTCTTCCTGCCGGAGTGACCCAACCGGGTTGCCATAGTGTTCGACCGCAACCGGCGGTTCTTTCTGTGCCGTCATGGGAACCGGCGAAGCACATATCGGGATCGTCGGAGGGTGACTCGGGGCCGAAATCTCGGTCGCAGGCTTTGGCATCGGGGCCGATATCTTGATCACGGGCTTTGCGTTGGGGGCCGAACTCTTGATCACGGGCTTAGCCTTCCAGCCCTTCTTTGGGCCTACGGCCTGGCCCAAACCCAAGCCACGACCCATATGTGCGCCCATTACCCTCTGGCCCAAGTCACAACCCGCTTCCATACCACCCGAGTCCCTGCCCATCTTCAGTACCTCTTTACCCTTAATGCACCGTTTCAGCCAACCTATTTCCTCTAATAAAGATCCAACTTTTTCCTCCAGAACACTTAGAATGTTTTCCTCATTTCCTCCATAACGCACGACATCACTCCTCTCTGAAATCCCTCCTGGCACCACAACACTCATATCTGAACTGTCCACCCCTGGCACCACAGCACTCATCTCTGGACTGTCCACCCCTGGCACCATAGCACTCACGGCACGAGCTTGGAGCACCTCACTGAACGACAGTGAAATTGCCGCCAGCGGTGGAGCTCCATCTGCCTGAATAACACTAGATACTCTGTTTCTCACACTCGAAACAGAGGACGTGGGACTGAGCTCCTTCAGTGTAGCTCCAAAATTCCTCCACCCCACCCCCTTCCTTCCTTCTGGCACCACTATCAGCCCTCTCCTCTTTTCATGCCCAAACTCCGAGAGCACAATAAAACTGCCATTTTTATTACATCCCCTCCTCACCATTAACACATTATTTCCTTTTCTATGAGTTCTCTGGAAATCTGAAGAGCCCAATGAATCTACACATTCCTTCACCATAGAACCCAACCACCCCAAGAGTTCATGATCCAAAGAGATGAATTTCACCAGTCGGCGGCTTCTCTCTGTGATTCTCCACCACCTTTCATTCTCCTTTCTAAACTCAAAAACCTTCTGATCAATAACAACCTCACTGCACAGCCTCATCAAAAATCAAGAAACCGTAACTCAAAACTGGACTAAAACACTAATCTCCACAAGGAGATGTTGCCATTAACGCTCCACCATCAACAGCAAAGAGAAAAAACAAAGAAAGAAAAAAAAAATCTTCTCTTGGCTGATTGATGGCTGATAATGTGATTTTGAGGGTTTAGGTGGTAAGAAACAAGGCTTTTGGCTGACCGTGCGCGCTTAATGATGGTTATCATTGGAGGTGTTGTTGACATGTGACTATCTGGCTATACATGGTTGGAGTCAACAGTAAATGACTTATTTTAAGTAAATTTTAGGAGTGTTTTCAATTTGACTCTTTGGGGGCTATGAGAGGTAAAAAATTCATTGTTTAGCTGAAATAATTTGATATCGTGAGTGAGAAAATAAAATACTAACAATATTCTACAATATATTGCCCAATTGTGAACATTTGTTCATAGCCCATAAGAAATGAACTATGTGCTCATTCTCTGCATTCATTAAAAAAATCATTATTGCTAGTATTTACTATTTTCTGCCTTGTCATCTCTTCCTCCAAAATCGTTCTTTCTGAGGTAGTATGTTTTCATCTCCATCGTAGGGTGACTTCAAGAATTAATTGACATCTTCAAGGTGGGTTTTGAACTTAATCCTTGGCTGCATAATATGAGATAAAATTATGAAAGAGCGATGGTAATAGCCATGATCTCCACAACCTGCCCCTTGTTTGTAAAGCTCACAATTTAACGCAACACTTTTAAATCTTAATCATCCTGTTGATATAGTGTAAGTAACAAAGCTTGAATGATTTTAAATCCCTTGACAAAGAAAATTTGTTCTCATCAACCACTATTCATCACCTCATATCTCACACTTTATAAAAACATCCCCATGCTTTATGAAAAACACCATCACACCTTATGAAAAAGCTATAGATATGGGATGTAAGAGTAAATATTGATTGATGCATAGTAAATCCCTATTAAAATGGCTTAACCTATATATGTTTGGGTGATATTGGTTTGGGGACTCAGCACCATGATACAACCTAGTTTCTTACCCATCTATTATTAATCTTGCACTCCTGGAAGTTGCATTTGAGGGATCGCTGAGCCTCGTAAAAAGTGCAGTAAAACGGCCACTGGAAATAGATATTTTTGATAACTGTTACAAAAAGAAAAAATCGAGACAGACACATCACATTAATAAAATGTTGAACCATATAACAAGTAACTTTATGTACTCTTGGATGTAATGTGAGGTAAGAAACTAAGCTAGTCAAACGCTATCTAAAGGCAAAACATTTGAAATTGAATTATGTCGTGATGAATCATGACATTCATATATCTTTGAGATGGTAATTCACAAGGCAACCCAAGAAATAGTGTAGAGACTTTCCCAATGGAGTAGATAACAAAAAGTTTCTACCATAGGTAGATCCAAAAGGCCGGGCTAATCATGAGAACAGTGCAAAAATTGTGTACACTCTCAAAGAATATAAGTTGAATAAAAGGCAGAGAAAGTCAGACAACCATTTTTTGGAACCCCAATCGCCTGTGCCAACCCTTGGTGTCGAATCAATTTGAAAATTGTTACTCGAGTAACAACATCCATCGTCAAACCATGTATGTCATGCCAACCTGCATTAGTTGTGAGTGGGGCACGCTCAAATTCGCAGTCCCCCTTCTGCAGTTCTTTCTTAAGAAAGCATAAAAGTAATTTATGACTAGCTTCTTAATAAACCAGGAATCTTTCCTCGCCCTAATATCTCCATGACCAAGAAGATAAACTACCCCAGATTCTTTAGCCTTATGTATAAAAGAAAGTTCTCTTTCAAGACTTTGCTCTGTATCAGGCATTGCTGGCTCAGCCGGTGGTGTTACTGGTCTCACCTCCTCTGATGTGCTTGCTTCCAAGATGGGCTTGCTTATGTCCTTTAACTCAGCTAGAAGAGGAACACCCAGTGAATAGACACTCCCGTTGGGAGCTATAAGAACCCTTGAGCCAGATGACTCGTCCTCAGAGCCTGTGTCATCATCCCCATCACTCTCCAATAACCGTTCCTGAGCTTCACGTCGAATGAACTTCTCGAGGCTCTCAATCAGCAGCTGCTCAAAAGTCTGGTGATTTTCTTTGCGAACATCTTTATAGCCATACCTGTTCAGGTGATTAATTGCACTAGTAAGGTTATGGGGTAAGCATAGATATAAAAGAAAAATAAAAGAGAATTAAATCCCATAAAATAAAGCATCATATAAAAATACTGATAAGATGCCACCTCATTCCTTGCGGGTCATTAAAGAAAACCGACTCTGCCTTGTGGAGTTGTTCAACTCGATAACCCGTACTTCAAATGTAAAGAGTTCACAAAGAGTCCGGAAGAAGAAATGAAGCTATCGAATTAGCTACTTCAATTAGTTGAGAGGGCATTAGCTCCCTCAGCCAGTTTAAGGCAGTGACTTTACCGGAGATGACTTAACTATTTGGCTTCTACATTAGGAAGGACAAGGGCTAAGGTTCATAATAGGTTCAATATTACATGATGGATCTCACTCACCAACAGATGTTTTTTATTATTTAGTTTTTTTTTTTAATTTTATTTTTGAAAAGTAGCTCACCAACAGAACTAATAAGAACAGCGCCCAACTAGCAGGAATTTTACCTGGCAATGCAACGAAATATATGGTAGCTCTTTGGGCAGACACGCCGGAAAAGGAACCTTTCACTCTGAGGCACTACTGGAACTGGAACATACTTTATACAGACAAATATTATCATGGAGTGGATTGCTGGGAGAGTTGTCAGAAAATGGCCAAAAATTGCAGGTATTCCCCTCACCAGCTCATTATAGAGTAAACCAATGCCGGGAGCTCTGATTGTCCCAAGATTGCAACCCAATTCCCTCATCAAATCCATTGATAGCTTTTGCTTTACCTCAGTTTCATACTTAAGCTTGCTACCATAATTCCAGATATACATTATCAAAAACATGATTACGGAAAAAACTAATATTATCCAACTTCCATCTGTTACACTCCATAAAACTGATGAGAAGAAAGTCAATTCTAACCCCAAGAAAAACACTAGGAAGCTCAGCACAATTACAATGTTTATCTGCCATATAAGCAGCATAACAAGGGTTACTAAAATCGTTGTCATCATCATTATTCCTAACTCAGCAATGCCTGTAAAAAATAATCATATTAGAAAGATCAAAGAGCTTGTACATGTTGCCACAAAGGAAGCACTACTAAGATCTGTTGAACAAATAAATGGAAGCTTATAATTGATTTCTAATTTCTATACAACACTATCATCGATGTATTACAAACATTTCCCGGTCATTTTCACGAAGTTCTGATAATAAAAGGATTGTGAATCCAAAGTAATAAAGTACAATAAGATAGGAAGGATTCATGGAAAGAGCTGCACAGATGTTAGTGTACATGCTTCCTGGCCAATAAAGTACACCGCCAAGTCTAACAGAAATCTACATACTTGTTGTTAGTGTATGCTTCCTGAAATACCAATTTAAAAGAAAATGTCATCTGAGTTATCTGCTTCCACTAAAGTCAAACAAAACACTGCTATATCAATTGGTGCAAAGTATTTCTCTGGATCTAACAGGAATCTACACAATCATAAGCAGGAGCCTTGCAAGGAAAATAAAGGCCAGAATTCATTCATACATGAGGAAAAAAAAGGTAGGGAAGAATTATTAGTTTTTATAAGTACAGAATGGATTAATTAAAAGAAGGTAAGCAAGAATTATTACCATAAGCATTTCCAATCTCATCAATGCTTGAGATAGAGCAGACGAGAACCAGGCAAGCTGCCAGCAAAAACCAGTTTATGACAGGGATATAAATCTGGCCCATAAACTTCCGAGATGTATGAACAATTTTAAGACGAGGGAAACAACCAAGTGCTGTCGATTGCTTTATACATGAAAAAGTAGCCGTTGTCATTGCCCGACTGGCAATTAATGCAGCAATGTTAGCAATGAACAAGACCGGCCAGAAAGCACCACCTATATACAATACGATTTCTCAACAATTAAATTTTGTTTTACTGTGTAAGCATAAAAATAAAATGTTTCAAATGACAAGGGAGACGTTTAACCCAATTCTTATAAAATTCAATGACGTATTACAAGTAACAACTGAAGAAAAGAGAATCACACCTATAAAAAATTGTATAAACCTCATTGGTTCCTTACTGGTTATAAATGGTGAACCTTACTTGGAATTGAAGAAAAGAAAGCTTGATCAGAATCGGCATGGTTGTCCATAAGGTATGCAGCTTGACCCAAGTAACCCAACAGAAGACAAGGCAAAACGAGAAATACAAAGGTGAGCTGCAAACAGCCACTATCATGTAAATCAGAAGTGTAGCAAATCGAAATACCGATTGACAGTAATAGAAAAGAACCAGAAATACCACATATCAAAGGAAACAAGTATTAAGCAATCTATTTTTTTTAACCAAGTCTCTTTCTTCTTTACCTGAACTGATCGCACAGAAAAGTAGCAAAGGTCTGCAAACATTGCTTCGGAACCTGAAAAAATTCCATTGTCAGCAATATTGAAACAGCCGAGTTATAATTTTTTTTTTTTTTTTGAAAAAAAAAAGTAAAATAGCTGAGTAATGAATTCTGATTACCAGTAATGGCATATTGCACCCTAACCATATCTGAATTAAGGCACAAATACAATTCATAATGGTAGAGATTCTTAACTAATTCTATCAGCATGAGTTATTAAATAAGAGTAATGCTACTCATCATCTCAATTTTTATCACCCTCTTATCATCTCATGATGTGACATTAGATGATTGAAGACTATTTATTATATTTCACTTGTGAACTTATAATCTAATGTCACATCATGAGATGATGAGAAAATGGATAAAAAAATAGATTTTTTCATTAAATAACGATCCAAGAAATCCATAATTCATGTCTCAAAGTCCATAATCCAAACCCCTAGGGGTTGGCTCAAGTGGTAAAGACCTTGAGCTTAGGGGTATGCTCCCCCATGTCTAAGGTTCAAATCTCCTTGGGTACAAATAATCTCTAAGGGTCATCGAGCTGAGGGATTTTCCCTTTGAATTACCCTAGGTGCTTGCAGAAAACTCCTTGCCGAGGGCTTGTACACCCCCAGGATTAGTCGGGTCGCTGTTCCTGGACACCCGGAGCCAAGTAAAAAAAAAGTCCATAATCCAATATCCCTGCCTTCGGATTGTATAGAGTCGACCTATGGAAAAACAGGCAGGTTTGGAAAGCTTTTCCAACTTTAGTAGTTTTAAGATGGAAGATGGCTCTGCAGTTCGTTTTGGCATGATATATAAAGCGGAGATTGGTCTCTCATGGAAGCTTTCCTAGTGTTATCTTGTGTTACCAGATCTAAGGATGCATATGGGGTGGACAACTTAGAATTTTCTAACGAATCTCATCAGCAGAATGTCTTTCATCAATGCGGCGCAAGATTGGGAGGTGGATCTCTTCATTTCTCTTATGACCATTTATATTCCTACAAGTTGGGAAGGGTGGAGAAGACAAGAATCAATGGACCACTTCCAATCACAAGGTCTTTGAAGTAGGATCTTTCTACAAGCCATACATCTGCATGCTAAACCAATAAAATCTTATTTACCGATAAAAAAAAACATTTCCTTTCCTTGGAAGAGTATTTGGCAAATTAAGGACCCAGAGAGAGTGACTTTTTTCATTTGGATGAATTTCTATGGAAGATTCTCACTTTTGACAATCTATGGAAGAGATATATGTTGGTGGCTGATTGGTATTGTATGTGTAAAGTAGTGGAGAATTTGTTGAGCGTCTGTTGCGCCATTGTGGGTTAGCTAGTGCTTTATGGAATTCCATCTTAGATTGGAACTTGCCTCAAAGTGTGAGGATCTCCTAACATGTTAGAAAGGGTAGTTTGGTAGCCATATTGCAAAGTTTTGTGGAAATGAATTATGTCTTCCTTTATGTGGCATATGGAGAGATAAATGATCGGAGCTTGAAGATTATGAGAAACCAGTGCAAGAGCTGAAGGATTTTCTCCTTAAAACCTTTTATCTTTGGGTGGCTGTTTTTTTTTTTTCCATCTTCATGCGTACTTGGTTTGCACCCTTTTCTAATCTGAATAATTTCTTACTTAAAAAAAAAAATCCTTACCTGTTGCACACAGGAGACAACCCCCAAGAGAATACCAAGCCTTAGTTGAGTTCCTCTTAAAGAAGTAATATATGTGAACAGGATTAAATGCCCTCAAGACGCTGCTGTCATATTTAACAAGGTTGTAGATCCCAATGCCGGCTAGAGAACAAAACCAAATGAATAAAGCAGGGCCAATAGCAAGTCCCACTTTACTTGTCCCAAACTTCTGTATGCTGAACAAAATCACAAGAAAGGCAACTGAAATCATCACCACTTTATCTGCACAAGTAAAGAGAAAAAATTAAAAGGTTATAAATTGGAAAATCCTAATAAATTCACTTCAAAAGATTTTTTTTCTTGATAAGACTTCAAAAGATATTTGAAGGTAAACAAAACCCATAAATCTGAATTTATGATCTCACTTTTGACCCTTATTGTGATTATAAACTACATGACTTCAGAAATTCTATTGATCTCACAGCTCTAGAAAATATTTAACACGCCCCTTCCCTACGAGATTACAATACCCTGCAAACCTAGCCAAAATTCATGATACACCAATAGAACAGCAAAGCGTAACTGCATGAAAGCAGACAAAGGGCAATACTTTAAGCAACAGATTACATTGGAAACCACCCATCCAAAACTAGAAAAATTTTCAGATGAAGCTATCAGTGGAAAGCTGGCTTTTCTCACAAAAAAGGGATTTCCTCCACAAATCTAGAATACATTATAGCTACAGTATCTACAAATGATGTACTGAAGGCATAAAGAGTCTAGCCTAAACTTTTGAATCAATTAGTTATTACAACACTGAACCACCATTAATTTAAGCTTTTGGAAAAAGGTAGTAATTTATCATGGTATTTTTTTGATGATGTGGAACCTCAACAATGTATGGGCCTTCAGAGTCAACCATGGGGAGAAAACCCCGGATACACAATCCCACTGACCAGAACCATGTATCAAGTAATACAGGAGAATGCTTGTATAGAGAAATCCAGGATATCTGACTCTATAGCTCATAGCAACTCAACCCTTTAACCGCTAGGCTGGTAAATGATTTTTTTTTTTTTTTATAAGTAAGACAAAAATATTATTAATAGAAGTAAATAGGCATAGCCCAAGTACACAGGAGGTATGCAAAACAACTAGGCTGGTAAATGAATATGAATTTATATGCGAAAAAGATTTCAATTTCTTTGACAGTGCCAATGACAAAGGAATACAATCACAATATGTGATACAGGCCTCACCATATTGATACGTATTAATCTAATGGACCTTATGCCAAATAACAGAAAATTGAACAGCCCAGTAAAGACTTGCAGAGTTGAATAACAGATTGTCACATCACCTTGCTCAATTGCATCTACTCCAACTTTTATACCACTAACAGCTGATGTTACTGAAATAAGAAAAAAAATCTGTGACCAAATTATTATAAGGTAACAACTAAAACAAAGTGATAATTATGCAAACAGACAGTTCACAATAGAAGTGAAATACAAAATACAAACCTAAAACTGATTTTTCTTTGTTTTAATGATCAAAGTAGTAAGTCGTCTAGAAACAAAAAAAAAAAGCATGAAGGACAACAGTAAATACCTGACATCGCTGGCGTAACAACTGCGTCTGCTATCACCATAGAAGTTCCAGCAAGCACCAACATCAAAAGAAGCCTTTTCAGAACCAGTGAATTCTCAAGCCTTTCCTTGAGTTTTAGTGATCTCTCAAGCTCAGCGGATGGCACCTTTAACCTGAAGCTTGATATACGAGCATCTGATGGAAGCTGATTTGGAAGAAGACTGACCTTAGCATGCCGACATATCAATGAGTACAATGCAAAAGTACCACCTGAAGCAGTTAAGTGACACTATGAATTCATTTACTAATACAAAAAATTCATGCAAATGCCCATGCACACAGAACACCCACACTGCATCTCCTAACCCAACCACACACGCAAGCATGAGCGGGAGAGAGAGAGAGAGAGAATTCACAACATTCAGCATACCTTCACCATCATCATTGGCCCAAAGAACAACCAGGACATACTTGACAAGTGGGATCAAGATTAAGGTGTACAGGACTAGTGATAATGCTCCAATAACATCTTCATTTCCATTAATAGGTGCTTTGCTAAACATCACACTGAATGTATATAAAGGACTTGTTCCAACATCACCAAAAACGACCCCAAGGGTCTGGAAAGCAAGTGTAATCTTCTTTCCCAAGCTGAAGTCCTGCAATTATATTCACATAATTGAGAAAATAAACCTGGACCCTTCTATTTGTGGTCTACGTAAAACAAGTCAACAACTACATAATTAATCCATTCCTCCCCTACTAAAAACCTGGGCCCTTCTATTTGTTGGCAGTTCTGTCCATGGCAGCATTAATGTCTCTCACTTAGTCTTTGTGGATGATACCTTGATCCTGTGTGAGCCAAATTCTGATAGATCCGTTCTTTGAGGGCACTTTTGTTATGTTTTGAAACTGTATCTGGTTTAAAAGTCAATTTGTCCAAATCTGAAAAGGTCCCCATAGGTTTGGTCAATAATCTAGGGGATTTGGCTGATATATTGGGATGTAAGGTGTCTTTTTTGCCTATGAAATATCAAGGTCTTCCCTTGGGGGCACCTTTTAAATCTAAGGCAATTTGGGATGGGGTTTTAGAGAAAATTGAAAGTAGATTGACTGACTGGAAAAGGATCCACTTGTCCAAAGGTCGTAGAATCACCTTAATCAAGAGTACTTTATCAAACATCCCAACTTAATCCTATCTTTATTCCCGTTGCCTGCAGGAGTGGCGAATAAAATAGAAAGGATATTCCGTGACTTCTTGTGAGGTGGATTGGAGGATGAGAAGAAACTCCACTTGCTCAAGTGGGATAAGATTTGTTCTCCTTTATATTCGGGAGGTTTGGGGATTAGAAAGCTGAAAACTTTCAATAAGGCACTTTTAGGAAATGGTTGTGGCGGTATCATCAAGAAAGGGATGCTCTTAGGAGGATTGTTATTGATGCCAAATATGGGAGTCTTTGGGGAGGTTGGTGCTCAAATGAGGTTCGAGGGGCATATGGAGTGGGGGTGTGGAAATTCATTCGCAATGGATGGGGGGAGTTCTTCAGAAATTTCAGATTTGAAGTGGGTAGGGGTAATCAAATCGGTTTTTGGCATGATTTATGGTGTGGAGACGTGGCCTTGAAGATTGCTTTCCCTTCCCTCTTTAGAATTGTTTCGGATAAAGGCACCTTTGCAGCTGATTGCATGAGCAACACTGCTGGTCTTATTCAGTGGTCAGTAAGTTTTATTAGACATGCCCAAGATTGGGGGCTATCATTGATTTTTACAGCTTGCTCTATGACTTAAATTTAAAATCTGGAGGGGAGGATAGATTAATCTGGAATCAGCTTGGTAATAAGAAACTTTTGATTAGATATTGGTACAAAGTCTTGGTGCCACATTCTTCTAGTATTTTTTCCCTTGAAAAAATATTTGGCGATGCAAAGTGCCTCTCAAGGTCCGATTCTTTGGGTGGCTGGCTGCTCATGGGAAAATACTTACTATTGATAAGCTGAGAAAGCGTGGAATCATTGTAATGGATTGTTGCTTTATGTGTAAAAGGTGTGGAGAATCGGTAGATCACCTTCTTCTTCATTGTGATGTGTTGAGGGCTTTGTGGGATGAGGTTCTTTGTCAAGTCTGGCATTTCTTGGGTGATGCCTAAGGTTCTGTTTGGATAGTAAAATGAGATGAGATGGTTTTAGATGAAAGTTGAAAGTTGAATAAAATATTGTTAGAACATTATTTTTTAATAATATTATTGTTTTGGGATTTGAAAAGATTGAATTGTTTATTATATTTTGTGTGGAAATTTGGAAATGTTATAATGATGAGATAAGATGAGATGACTGTTTCCGTATCCAAACAGGGTCTAAGAGTGTAGGGAAGCTTTTGGCCTGTTGGAGAGGGATTCAAGGAAATCATCAAATAGCGACTGTTTGGAAGATGATTCCCCTTTGTCTTATGTGGTGTATTTGGAATGAGAGGAATGGACGCTGTTTTGATAATAGAGAACACTCAGTCGATAGGATTGGGGCTTTCCTTTTTCATACTTTATTGCCTTGGGCCTCAGTTATTGTAATGGATGGATTTAGTTCCAATGACTTTCGTGCTATTTTTCAGCTTTAGTTTGTAATTAGTTGTTTTCTCTTGTATACTTCCTGTATACTCGGGTTATGCCTAATTACGTAGTTTTTAATAAATTCCTTCTTATAAAAAAAAAAAAAGCGCAAGATCGCAACAACACTGTTCTAATAATACTATCATATCCTTCAAAAAGAATTATTTCATCAAGAGAAGGGAAGTGGAGTACAAGAAAGGGTACACAAAAGTACATATTATGCCTCAAATCAAGCAAACAATGTTTCTAGATGCAAACGTCACAAGAATTATAGTAAAAGGGGTATTAAGAAAAGGACACCATCTTGTATATACCGAAAATATAATTTTGTCAAAGATCCTATTTTATTTTGAGTTTCAAATTTTTAAGTTTATCTGAAACTCCTTAAAACTTATTACATAAGTTATATATAGGATGTGTCAATGAAATCCCTAAATGGTAGTTCAGACAGAGAGTGGGTATACCAAAGCAGGATAATTGATCCAGCAGAGATCTAGTGGTTAGGTTGATTCAGAGCTACTTATATATTAATGCTTGATAGAATTTCTACTCAAGCTTTACCAAAACTAAAATTCCTTGAATCGTTTTGATTCAGAGCTACTTATGTATTTAATGTTTGATAGAATTTCTACTCAAGCTTTACCAGAACTAAAAATCCTTGAATCGTTTTGACATCAGCTAAACATAGCCAAGACATTCGATAATTGCATTTTTCTTCATAAAAGTCTACCTCACCTCATAATAAAGCTCTTGTACAACTAAAAAATCTAGACAAATGGATAAAGGGAAATAGCTTACACAAAGTCTCAAAACCCCATAAATTGGTGTCACCTTAAAGTGCATATAACGCTTACAATGTTTAATATAGATCATAAAATAGCATCGATGTATCTATAGGGAAGTGTCCGCCGGTTAAACTTTTACTCTTCCATGAATTTGCTCTACTTTAACTAAAGCAGCAACTCATTCTAGTAAATTAAGCAAAGACAGACATTAACCATATGATAGGAAATTCAATTAGCTTTTCTCGGCAGCCAAACAGTCAGTGAGACCAAAAGTGGACGTAAAACAGACAAAAAAATAAAAATAAAGACGCATTCACTAAAAGTAGTTTCGCAGAAAGTCACATCGAGTAAGCTCTGTATGGTACCTCGTAGTCACTTCTGTGCGCGCCGGGGACCTCGAGGGCCTCGACGTCGAAGGAGTCGAGGCGTGGCCCGGTACGAATCAGTCTCTGCGCGGCATTATCCTCGTCGTCCTCCGAATCCAACCCAGCAACCGCCGTAGAGCGATGCAAGAGGAAGTCATCTTCGTCGTCATCCTCGATCTCCGAGTCGTCCTCGTCCTGGAACACCCATCGTGATTCTGTCGAGTCCATCGAGGCCTGACCTCCATTGATGTCGGATCCCTCTTCCTCCGCCATCACCTTTCGAAACCACACTAGGACAGAGTTCAATTCGGAATAACGGGGAATATGATGAATAGGAGATTAAGGGAGGGTGTTTGGGTAGACAGAAAGTGAGGGAAAATAACGGAAAATTCAGATTCTATTTACTGATTAGCTATATTAGAGCACTAGCATTGGCTTGGCCAAATGCATCTCTAAACTTTAGCCAATATCACCCCTTTTTACATTTGTCTAATCTATTTACATTCAATCCCCACATTGAATTAACCATTTACCCTCTATATAATAATAAAATATTATTAAATTAATAATTTTTTTATTTAATTTATTTATATCACATTTTATAATTCTATCAATTGAATATTAATAATAATTATATTATAATTAAATTAATATTAAAAAATTTATAATTTTAAAAGTCATTTAATATTAATAATAAAAAATATTAATTAAACTCAACTAAATTTCTATCTAAATTTCTTAATTACAAACCAAATAGTATTTTTATTGAAGTGAGAAATTAATATTTTAATATTTGGTGAATCAATATTGATTATCCATATTTGGTCAATCACTATAACAAAAGTCCATTTTATTTTAGACTTGGTCAATCCAATATAGAGTGTTTCTAGTACATATTATCTAAATTTTAGTCAATCTTTAACTTTGGCTAAGCCAATGCTAGTGCCCTTAGGGAGGTCGTTGTATGGTGTGTAGACTACAGTGTCGAGCTTTTGGGCTAAAAGAAAATGAAGAGAATCCTCTCTGTAATATTCTGTCTCCCTGTAAATATATAAATAAATCAACCAATAGAAAAAATTTCGAAAGAAAAATAAAAACTGTACGACGTGCGGTGCAAAGAAGACCGAGCTACGATTATTAGGATATGTTTGGATCCTCAACTTATCTCAATTTATCTTAACTCATTTTAATTTATTATTATATTTTTTTCAAATTTCAATACAAAATATAATAAATAATTCAATTTTTTTAAATCTTAAAACAATTTTAATATTAAAAAATAATATTCTAACAATATTTTATCATATCAACTCAACTCACTTCAACATCCAAGCCTACCAAATTTAGGTTATACAGTAAAAATGTCTGAAAATATTTGTGAATAATAATGAAAAGTTAATAAAAAATATTAATATAATATTAAATAATAATAAAAAATAAGTAATAAATATTAATAAAAAGTATGTAAAAATTAATAATAAAATAAAAAATAAAAATGAGAGTGTTTAAAAGTATTTAAAATACTCTCATCAGCCAAACCTAGCCTTACAAAAAACCTTCACGCAAACCTTCCCACAGCATAACCTTTCTCCCTTAAAAAAAGGCATCCAATGAGAATGTGCCACTTATACACTCTATTTTCAAACCTTATGGTTGCATTGCAGAGAAACTATTCCTTTTCCATCTTCCTCCCTCCATTCTCTCTCTCGCTCTCTTCTCTTTTTCAGGAACCACTCCCTCCCCCTAGCCTTAGCCATGCCCACTCCTGATAGTCTCGTTGAGCCCGAGTCCCACCACTCCCTCCCTCCTGTCTCTCTTTGTACTCTTTCTCTCCAGTAGGAGAACCCATTCCATTAGATAATAAAGCATTTGTAAGGGAAAGTGAAAATTTGTGTGGTAAACAAAATAAATTTTGTTGAATTGATGGGTGCCTTAAGTGCAATAGAACACATATAACATCATAAGATAAAAGAAAATGATACTCAGTAAATGAGGACAGTTGAGTCGATAGGCAAATTCAGAACCCATCTATACCTCGAAAGCAAATTGTTATAAACATCAAGAAAAAAAAAAGTCTTTTGATTGAGAGAGATAGAAAGATTTTTCATCATATTTCAAAAAAATGAATTTTCATAAAAAAATTTAGATTCATAAGATATAAATAAGATTGTATGGGTAAGTTCTCTCGTTGATCTCAACATGGCAGCTCTTAAAATCATCAAAAAGCACTACAAACATCTTAATAACCCTTTCTCATCGACCCCAACAAGCCTACCTTCCATTCAAGAAACTCTATTTTTTAGTTCCCAAAGAGTACCTTCACGCCAAATCTTCTCAATTAGGGAGTACTTCTAGATTCTTTAGAGCTCCAACCATAGTGGTTATATCTCAATTTATCATAAGTCAATTATTTCTAAATCCATATGGTCTACCATACTGGGCTAATCCTTTGTATCTACTGCACTAGCTGCGACGGGTTGGGGAGGTTCATTGGGTTGCAACGGAATAGGGAGGCGCGATAGTGTGGAGTGTAAGTGAAATGCGGGGGAGTGCAAGAGATTTGATTGAAGTGAATATGTTTTCTATTTTTTTTAACATATTTGATTTTGCTATTCATTAATGGGATTGAGACGTGGCTGACGTATTCATTTATTATTCGTTGTTGTTGAAGGACTAACAACAACGTAACCATCCAGAAGAGGGCGTGTTTAATTTATGAGTATTGCTAGATACAAGCCCCAAATGTACAAGTCTCGTACAAGTCTTTTGTAAAAATGTGGACTCCATCAAGAAAAAGTAAGTTTTTCACACTTTTTCATAATAAGATCTATTTTTTTATGAAGGACTTATATAAAACTTGTACATTTAGAGTTTTTATATATCATTTCTCTTAATTTATTCATGTTTTGAAAAAATAAGGGCAGCCATCGTAATTTAAGATAAAATGAGGACCATTCTTGCACTCAGCTGCCCGAATCAACAAAATCTCACTATCCGTACGATAAATGCAGACGGAGAGTAGAGTCCGAAACAATCGTGATTTTTCGAGCGTCCTCAGTCCTCACCACAAACTGTCAAACCCTAAACCTAATTCTGAAGTCGTCCCCCCGCCCCTCCCCAAACCCCCCCAGCGCGTCTCTCTCAGCCCCTCGAGCCAAAAATGTCGCACTTCGGAAGAACAGGCCCCCCGGACATTACCGACACATACTCTCTCCTTGTCCTCAATATTTCCTTCCGTGAGCCTTCTCTCTCTAGAAGATTCTTTTATTTCTTAATTTTTGGGAGCTTAAAAAAATGGGCACTAATGGTTATCTTGCACATTGTTCTTATTGTTTATGTGGGTTTTAGGTACGACTGCGGATGATCTATTCCCGTATTTTGATAAATACGGCAAGGTCGTGGATATCTTCATCCCTAGAAATCGAAGGTACGGCTACTTTTACTGATTGAAACAAGTAATTCTTCATTCATGTGGATTATGAGCGACTCTTATTATTTTTTTCAGTAAACATATTATTTTGTCAGTTACTTTTTTTAGCTTTTGTTTGTATGTTGAAAAATTAGTTTATAAATTGGGCATACATCCATCATGGATTTTATTTTGCAGTCTTGTTCTATTTCATTTAGATTTGTTTTGGTCAGTTAATTGGGAGTTAAATACTGCTATAGTCTCTCTTACTCTCCTATGAGGAATTTAGGGTTTTTTAAAATCCTTTGGCTTCTCTGTAATTTTGGTACTGTTTCTTGCGGTTTAGGACTGGTGACTCAAGGGGCTTTGCATTTGTGCGGTACAAGTATGCTGATGAGGCACAAAAAGCAGTGGATAGGCTTGATGGTTTGTGTCTCTCTGTCTCCTCCGTCTGGCTCTCTCTCTTAATGAGCGTATTGTATCCTTGTAGATACACACTATATATTCCGTTCAGTATTATTTTTCCCAATTTGGTAATTTGTTGCTTCCTCCTTTGACAAGCTGGTTTTCACTTCTTTTTTAGGAAAAGTTGTTGATGGTCGAGAGATAACAGTTCAATTTGCTAAATATGGGCCAAACGCAGAGAGGATGTAAGTTTTAGAATTTTTTGAGCATTTTTGTAATGGTGGGGTTTTTTCCTCCTAGTCATCGTTGTGGTGTTGAATTTGTTATTATAATCTAATGGAAAATATAGGGAGGATTTTCATAAGAACAATGATACTCTTCATCTTGGATTTTCATTTGAATGGAAATCCACTTAAAATGCATTACATCAGAAGGTGTGATTGGGGATGACAAATCCATGATGAAGAACAATATTTCTCTATCCATATTACTACTACTTTGTTGTCCATAACAAATTATGCTACTTTTGTCGAATTCTTACATGAAAGAAAATTTTCCACCCTTTTGAACAATAGAGTGTCTTGAATACTTCTAGGCGATGCCTTTCTTGGCTAAATTGGTGCATATAGGTTGAAGTCTTAAGTTTGATTTGGATGTACTCATTCCCTCCCCCTTCTTCCTTTCTAAATGTTTAGTGCTTTTTTACTAGTTATAAATTGTTCTCCTCGATTGGACAGCAGACATTGATTCAATATAACAGTCATTTTATTCTTTTTTGAGTAATGTACTTGAATTCAGTGAAATGATTGTGTGTGTTGATGTTGCATGTGGGAATCCTAGATTTCTTTGATTGTTGGATATTCAGTCAGTATCTTATTTCTATCACAGCGACAAAGGGAGGATTATCGAACCGCTCTCGAGGTCAAGAAGTCGCAGTCCTCATAGGAGGTAACCTTTTTTTCTTCTTGTTTCTGCAGAACACTTTTTTATGCATACTGGAAAGAAATTCTATTGATTTTTTTTTTTTGGTTTCTACAGTGTTTAGATTGTGATATTGTATTGTGCTCTTAACATCTTAGAGAAAAAAATCCTTTTATAGACTTATCTTCCCGACTTGCTGCTTCGCATGCAGTCAAGTGTCTCTATATTAAATTAGTTGTCAGAAAAATGTCTTGGAAAAATTAAGCGTTCAATGGTTGTGGAAGGGAGGAGAAGACAGCCTTATGTTTATGGATTCTGGACTCTTTAGTGTTTTGAGATATATTTTGTAATGAAGATTAGTGACATTATT
Organism: Cyclocarya paliurus; assembly: GCA_029856935.1. Classification (NCBI taxonomy): domain Eukaryota; kingdom Viridiplantae; phylum Streptophyta; class Magnoliopsida; order Fagales; family Juglandaceae; genus Cyclocarya; species Cyclocarya paliurus. The sequence goes on along the minus strand of CM056945.1, from coordinate 42,855,885 downwards.
TCTACAAAGGATAGCCTTTTGTACATGGATTACGGATTTCCTGTTGTTTCATTGTTGGAAAAACTGCCATGTATTTTTTTTCTTCGCCAGAAATTATTTTATGGAGTGCGTATCTTGCATATCCAAAGCATATTGTTAGTGTACTATTTGAGGTTTGTAGAAAAAACACGGGTTTAATGATCCTTTAGTACTTATAGTATAAGATGAACTGATGCCATTCGTGAAACTATCTTTTCTTGTTGAGCATGTGAAATATTTGAATTTACAGAGCTAAGAACCTTATAATCCTTTTGCTTTACTTTAAATCTTCTTTCCTCCCTTTCATAACTTTTTTCTGTTCATTAAAAATTAATATCTTAGATCTTTTAAACTCCTGGAGTTTGAAACAAGTTTACACTTTTATTATAGGAATGGATAAGGATTGAGGGGAATTTTTTTATTTGGGAGGACCACCGGGGGGGGGGGGGGGATCAAACAAAGAATGAAGGCAACGCTTTCCCATTCTTCATAGTTTGAACTCTCTGAACAGGTTCAAACCTAGCTCCATATCTGCTTGGTCAATGCAAATTAAAAATTATTTTCCTGACCTTTTTTATACCCTAATAACCAATATATTTTAGTACCTGTTAGCCAACAAACTGGCCATCATACCAAATTGAATGAATCCTTCATGGTTGTTGTCCATAATTTTCTTGCCAGCACAAATCTCAGTTTCCATCTCGCATACATACGGGTTCTATATCTTTAGTCCTGCTCATTAAAAAAAAAGGATTTTGTATTTTTAGACCTTAACAAATCTACAAACATTTAGGGCAGGTTTGGGGCCTTAGATGAGACAAAATTCTCATCTGATCTCATTTCATCTCATCTCATTTCATCTCATCTCATCTCATTCCCAAACATAATTCAAAAACAAAATTTTCAAACTAATCATTACAACATTTTCATCTTTCAAATAAAAAATAAAAAAAATTCCAACTTTTTCGAATCACCAAACAAAAATAATATTATAAAATTATATTATTATAATATTTAATTTTATAATATTTTTTATTCAACTTTTTCTTTCTCCTTTCCCAAAACCCAAAAAATACTCAACTCAAACTATCTCACTACTATTCACAAACTACCTTGCTACTATTCATAAAATTCTCATCTCATCTCACTCCCCAAACAAGCCTTAAGTTTCATTCTCTACCATCCCAAATCCTAAAATCACAGTTTTTCTGACTGTAAAGCCCACCATATAATTAACTGTGGCCAGGTTTTCCAGATTTTTCCTATGCTAGGCATGGTAATTGGCATTATGTGATCTGGTTTGATATCCAAACTATATTTATTTTTTGTTTCTAGTACATCATTTCTCAGCTTTTGTGGAGTTTGGTTGGCTTTTCATTGGCAGCTATTTGATAGTCTGAATATTTTGCAAGTCATATTTTGAGCAGCCTCTACAAAATTAAAAAGAGATGTCCTACATCTTACAGTTGCAATGAAGCCTTATCATGTCAGTTGGCAGCATGACTTTTTAGTTTGTCTGCATCTAAAGTAATTTAGCACTCATGCTAATCAGTTGTAATGTAAAAAAAGTTGTGGCCAGCTAGTTGCGTGTCTCTCTACTAATTAAATCCCTTACTGGGCTAGCTTTTCAACTCCTAAGATGCTGTATGGGCACCAGGATTAGGTGTTGAACCTTCAGAATGGGTTAGGTAGCAACTTCGTTGGACATTGTATATAGCTTCTGAGCTGTGGAATTTATTTCTGCAAACCAGTAAAAAATTAGCTTAACTAGCTATGCAGATATGTCAACAATTTCTGAGTGAAATTTGTATCTTCATTGAAAATGGAAATCATCTCCAGTTGTTGGCATTGCAAATATTCCTTCACCAGGCTTCTTTCTGTTTTCGGAAGACAAGAATGCTGTTGTGGGTTCTTCTAAGTTCAAGCAATCTTGCGCTTCGCAAGCAAATACCTGATCACTGATTATAATCTTTTCAGATACCGGGATGACTACAGAGATCGGGGTTCCAGGAGAAGAAGCCGCAGTCGAAGTTTTGATAGATATGATCGTGATAGGTATGGGAGGGATAGGGATTATCGCCACCGCAGCAGGAGCCGTAGCATTAGTCCCGATTACCATAGGGCCCGAGGAAGAGGTCATTATGATGATGAGCTTCAAATCCGAAGCCGAAGCCGAAGCCGATCAATGGATAAGTATAAACTAGTGTTTTTTTATGCTTTAGTTTTAATTAATTATTTCAATATTATGGACATGTTTTGTTTTGTACTATCTTCTGCTGATTCAATCTGTTTATGTTACAGTGCCTCCCCTGATCGGCGTAGCAGGCCTAGCCCTAGTCCTCGCAGAAGTCCTTCCCCACATAAGTCTTTGCCTCCTAGGGGTGAAAGTTCTGATAGGCGAAGCCACGATGGACGGTCCCCAACTTCTCATAGTATTTCACCCAGGGGCCATCCTGCTGATTCTCGAAGCCAATCCCCATGAAAGTCAGATGTTGATATGAGTCATTGCCTTTGTTCGTACTCACAGTTAGAAAGAGATTTTGAACTTTTTTTTATTGGTTAATGAATTATATGATCTAACTTATTTTTCCTGACTTATCTGTTCGTACAGGAATGATTATCCCAGTTGTTGAGAAAATTCATGGAGACATCGTTCTGCTATTCTTATCTGAATCCTAAGGGCTAGTTTTGGTAGGACTTTGGATTTCTTTGATTTTTTACTATTTTGTCTTGAACCTAATCTTTGTTTAGGTGTGCAATGTAAGAAAGAAAAAAAAGGAGACAATCCCTACCTGGCCATTTTCAAAATTGTGGACTTATTGTGAATTTGGTATTTCAATATCGATAGAGTTGTTATGGATGCTCTTTATAGATATGTTTTTTGTTATCCATTTGATTTTGTTGCTGCTTCTAGTGCCTCTCCATCACTCTCTCTCAATTTAAGCTTGATCAGTTATGTTTTCTTGTTTCTTCTGATTCATCACGAGATATTTATTGGGTTTTATAGTTATGTTCGGGGAACAATGGTGGGGGCTTGATAGACAGATGTTGAATTTTAGCTGTTGATGCTGTTCCTAAAATGTAGATGGATGGTCGTGATATTGATTGCTGGTTGCAGCAGTATGCTCGTTTTAGAAGTATGATTGTTTTAGCAGTATGCTGGTTGCCGAGAGCTATATATGTTAAACTAGTTCCCTCTGGAAATCATCTTTGGTAAGATTTATATAGCTCAGCTCTTTGTTTCTGAAAAGTCATAAATCCTTCAGGATTCTGATTCTGACCTAATAATCCTTTTTGGTCTTTTTCACTGATCTCGAAAAAAAATTGGCCCTATAAGAGGTTCTAGTTGCTGTGATGCTCTAAAGACAAAAGTTGAACGTGTACTTAACCTCTAGCTGACGCTGCACAATGAGATGGACCAATGATTCATTTCCGTGATCTGGCTACTGAACATGAACTACAAATTCTATATGTGGGTTCTTGAGTTCTGGTGTTAAATTTTTCTGCCAGAAAAAATGAGACACGGTAACGAGTTATGTGATTTTTTTTAGGGTTATTGGTCATTACAATGCTTAACCCGTCCTTTAAGATTATAATTTGTGCTTTTTAATGTGGTAAGATGTTTTAGCACACGGGTCCATGACCGTAGCTGTGAAGTGGTTGCTGATGCCTGTTGTTCTATGATTGGATCGTGATTAACTCTGTATTAGTGACTAAACAATGCCACCTGGCCGCTGCTGCCCTCTTGCTTGGTTCGGGTTGGCAATGTTACTGGCCACTGTGGCATTGATTGTAGCTACCTAGCTGTGTTGCTGGCTTGCGAAATATTTATAATCTGGTCTAACAGAGGCCTGGCATTTTGCTTTGTGCTCATGGATTTATGGTCTCATCTCACTGCCACAAGTTTTATGCGTTAAAAATCGCTATTTGATTTGTTTCATTTTTTCTCGTGTCAACGTAACTTAAACACTTGTGATATTGCAGAAGGTCACAGATTCTAATCTTGGTATGCTACTGGTAATATTTCTCACTTATTAATAATTCAACTTCTGTTCGAAAAATACGTGTGTATGTTGTTCAACTCCTTTTGACGGGCAGGGTGTATAGGCACGTGGGTGGCCTGCTGGGGGATAGAGGCTCTCTTCCAGGCCACATTTTTCTCACCTGTTAAGGCGGGGGCAATCTTTGATTGGACTTGTAAACACAGCCTGTATGTAACATGATACAATAAAGTTAAAGTTGGACACAATTGGGTTTGGGATTGTTTGGATTGGCCTGAATTAACTCGATTGACAATTGGGCATATTCTGGTCCTAGTGACCTCTTTCCATTAAAAATAAACCTGGTGCATCAGTTCAAACTAAATTTTTGGTATTGACAATTCTCAGGAAATTAGACAGGTTAATTCACATTGGGTCAATTCACCTGAAATGGATTACTAAATGAATCGAGATGTATTCATGACCTGTTTAATTTTGGTTGGAGTTGAGTTGACTCATAATGTGATTTGAATTGAATTGGCACAAACCTATTTGACCTAAAAATTGATGGTCTAGGTGTTCCTGTTGGGGATGGATTTGTTGTGGAACAGAATGGTGGCGTGGGGGGTTGTCTAATCCCCTCGAGGGGGACTTGGGGGAGTCTTGCTTTAGAAAAATGCTTGAGACAGTCGCCTGCCTCAAGCGTTGTGTAAACGATTGCTGAGTTTGTAAAAAACAAAATGCAACGTTTTGTTTTTTTGCCAACTTTTCATTTGTCCCGCTACAAGACTCTTCCCTTTCCTCCATTCCAAATCACGCTGAAAGACCTTCCCTCTCTCTCCTCAGACCCACGTTGCAAGACGACAAGACCCTTCCCTCTCCTCCATCCCAAATCACGCTGCAAGACCTTCTCTCTCTGTGGTAATACCGAAGCCGACCCCTTAAAAAGGGTTTGGCCGTTTGGATGAGAGAGTGAGAGGATGAATTGTGGTGGGGGCAAGGTGTGGAGGGGGCTGGGCTGGATGAACCATGGCGGCGTGGCTGAATTTGGCTGAGGGTGTGCGACTGGACATTGGTTGAGAGAGAAAGAGAGGGTGATGAGCGAGAGAGTGAGCGGAGAAAAAAAGTAAGTCGAGAGAGGGAGGGAGTAACTGTGAGAGGGACTCACCGAGAGGAGTAGCAGCAGGCTGGAGGTGGCTTGGGGTGTTCGGCGATGATCTCAGTGCAAGTGGTAGTGGCGTGGAGGAGCTGGTTGTTTGCTGAGGAGTCATGCCAAACGAAAGAGCTGGGCTCTGCTTTCAGGGGTCAAAACAGAGATATTTCGGTGATGTGGTTCTTCGTGGGGTGGGGTGGAGGTGCAATGGCGCGGGTCATACACAATGGTGGTTGGCTACAAGTGCTATGGGGGTGGCGGTGCAATGGAGAAAGTAGTTGAGGTTTGAACGCTTACGATAATCAACGGAGGCTGGTAGCAAATTGCCCTTGTGCATGAGATTATGAGAGCAGAGCAGGGGAGAGAAGACAAGCATGGCAGAGTTAAATGCCAGTAATTGTTTTTTTATATATATATATATTTTATTTGATGTGGCCACCGCAAATCTGCACCGTTTACATGAACCGACTATACGTAACATAATTGCTTGCTTTAATCAAGCCACAAGAAGACACTAGTGTTGAGGTGCTGAGGGGTCCGGGGTTGTATGGCTGGAACTTAGGTGAAGAGCTAGGCAGAGAACTACAAACATGCTGAATGAACTAGCAAGGGAATGTCAAAGCTCTTCGTTGATCTAAAGGAGGCCGAGACAGATGGGTTTGAAAAGAGGTGGAAGATATGGGGGTTTTAAAGTTGGAGGTCATGTGAGTGAATGGAGGACATGATGAGCGAGGGGGCAAGAGGCTAACAACAGGAGTGATAATAGGACCCAAAGTGCAATCTAGGTGGGAAATAGGCCTATCTGATATGGGCCCTAGTATCGGGCCTACTGAATTCTTGCGTAAAAAAGTAATGCAAGGATCTATAGACTTGTAAGCCCAATCCAAAGTTGGTGTAGTAGGAAAAAAATACTCGAAGAACCCAAATAGTGAAGCGTTGGAATTTGGAGATTTTAGAAGGATAGAAGGTGTCTTGTGACGCTTGGCTATTAGACCATTGGAGCTTATTAAATGGCAACCGAAAGAGCAATGCATATAAAATAATGGAGGATGAACAATAGTGCATATAGATTAGAAAAATTTTATACATTACACCACCATCTCACTTTCATCCTATTATATAAAATATAGCACATTTATCATCATTAGATGATTTTGTATTGGATGATTCTTATCATTCAATAGTGATAAATATGTCACATCTTATATAGTGAGATCATGGATGAAAGTGAGATAGTGATGTGGTGTATAGTATTACTCGATAGATTATGACTGAGGAGGTCCTAGTGTATTACGTACACTTCTCTTTGTCATTCTTTTTGACAACCCACCCAGCTTCTACTTCTTTCTCAGTATTGGTTATGATAGCTGATGATCTCTTGATTCCAAGTACAAATTAAGAGGCGTATATGATTGCATGGAAAGTGGAAAAGGCCTTATTTTCTAGTCATCACATTCATCAGATCCACACACACAAATGGTCTGTTCTATCTACCCTAGCTTGTCCTGCAAGTGGTTTATATATCCGTACGTACATAGTTCCAGCTTGTAACGTTCTGATCAGAAATTTGTATACAAGTACTTGGGATCTCTCTCGCAAGTACAGGTTCAATGGTTTGATCTGTATCTCCCTCCATCAGTGAACGCTACATGAGTGTTGAGATTTGCTTACAATAAGCTGCATATGCATGCATGCATGCATGTCCATTTAAGAGAATTGCCCAAGCACTTCATTTACATTCAGTAAATTAGGCTTGTGTGGGAACCACACGAGATTGGTCGATGCTTATAAGATCATATATAAGAATTAAAAAGAGATCAGATTTATTTATTTTTAATTTGGCCGGAGCGCCTAGATGATAAATGAGCAATGATACCCACATAACATATATTATAAAATAAAAATATGTTTATAAAATAATGTTATTTTTATTAATTATTTTACAAAAATATCCATCCTTTTAAAATATTGTTGCATGTGTGAAGTGTCGTCAAATGTGAGGTGTTCATCATTTTGAAATGGTAAATGCATGGAAGCCTACAAGAAGGAGGACTGATCAGGTGGGATCCACAAATCACGGGGTGGAGGAATATTACTGATCATGGCCTGTCAAGGGTCAAACAATTCCATCCTTCTCAAAGCTAGTGGGTATACCGTATACTTTCCCCTAACAATAGGGAACACTATTTTTGGTCAAAATCCTTTGTTTGAGTCTTTGATCTAATTATTTAGTGGGAGCTTATCTTAGCTGATCACAAACATTAATTAAACAGCATATTTACTCAATTTTCTCTTTTAAAAAATCTCCGCAAGTCATGTCCAATCATGGTACTTACACCATATTACTTAATAATGAGTACCAATTTATGTGTATTAAACACGTTAAAATTGACTTGACCTAGCTGATACAGCCTAAGCAATCATATCATTTGCTTTGCATTACGCTTATCGAAAGGAGTACGTACTACTTACTTCATACATATAAGAGCTAGTTCCCCGCGGGCGCGCCCACACACGCGCATATATATACCATGTTGTTTTTGGCTTTTTCTAAATTGATCCTGTTGATTAATTATATATATTTATATGTTTATATATAATGTATAAATCAGCTTGATTCTGCTAATTCAAATATCAGTATCTTATTGAAAATCCTGATTTATCTAGTCCGGTGTTTGAAATATTATTCGGAAAACGTATAAAATTACTTGGAATGATCACGTTAATTAGGAGTTTATTTATATATTATGAAGAAAGGCACTGCATTTTGGGAAGAAACAAGGAAATTGTGGTGGTAATCACAGAGATCATATATACAACTAAATACAATATTATTTAAGATTAGAGAATAATAATAATATTATGATTTGAACTTGCTTCTTCGATCATCATATTCTGTTATTTCGTACGATGAATAAAATAAAAATAAATCTCCATAATTTCTTCACATTCTGTATTCTATATATTTTTTTAATTTTTATTATTTTTTTCTTTAATCAAATATTTATTATATAAATAAAAAATAAAAAATTTGAAATAGTTTAAAAAGAATAAACTCAAAAATAATTTTAAAAAATATTAAAATTTAAAAAATATAAAGTGTGAAGTGTGAAAAAAATTGTGTAACAAAAACTCATAAAATAATTAGCTAGACTTGTAATGTGAGCCATTTGGGAATATTTTTGCTATTTTTTAATGCCAATTTCTCTGCAGCAGCAGTAGTACTACTACTGTGACAGATCAGGCACCAAGGCCTGACTTTAGTTTTTGTTAATGAGATCAACCGATCGAGATTATTCAAAGTACTAATATTATTCAAAGTCGTTCGATCTTCCACCAATGCCAGGACTAATATAAATGTAATTAAGTGTATTGACTTGATTTTTTAAATATGAATAATTAACCGATCGAGAAAAGACTTGAATTAAATATATAGAATAATGGGCAACAAATCATTATGCATATTTTAATTTACTGCCAATTTTATTTTGAAAAATGATTTCTTAATTAATTATGAGTAATAAATAATAAATTAATGATCCCAAGCCATGGTGATCACCAGCTAGAGATTTCTTGAGGCTGCATGGTGTAGTACAATTACAAAGTCCATTAGTTTTTTCCTTTTATTTTTCTTTTTCCTATTAAATATATTGTCTAATAAATAAATAAATAAAAAGGTTAGGTCACATGGCCGCCAGCTTGGAAAACCCTCGCATTTTTGGAGCTTGCTTGGTGCTATACTTGGTCAAATGAAATATCTTGCAGATCATATATTGGAAACTTCTACTAGTACTGGACTAAACGTATAAGATAAAACAGACTAAGAGCTTTGACTTGTCGAGCTGCTCTCCAAGTCTTCACCAGCGATCACGAAAGAAAAGGACTTTAATTACTGCATATACAGAACCTGAAAACATGCACATCAAGAATATCATGATCTATTTATAATGCCAGTACTCTCCAACCCTAAATCAGAAAATCTTGCATATATTTTTTTTAAAACCAAATAAGCAAGCAAAAGCTGCCTAAGGCCCATTAATCTTTCCTGTTTTCTCTATAGGAATCTTTGGTCATCGTCCCGATCTTGTGGGAAACCAAGATCATGCTGCCCAAGGCATTCTTCCCTCTTTCTCTGATCACGATCATCGCCTTCTTTTCTTATTCCTCCCATGTTGCTCCTGTTTCAGCCTCTTCAACAGCACAAGGAAGAGCAGAAGCAGAAGCACTGCTCAAATGGAAAGCAACCCTCCAAAACCAAACTCAATCTCATCTATCCTCATGGTCCCTTTCTCGTAGCAACGCAACCTCAACTTCAAGCCCATGCATGAGTTGGATAGGGATCGGTTGCAACGATGTGGGAATTGTCACCCGCATAAACCTAACAAGCATCGGTTTAATAGGTACGCTTCGTTACTTCAACTTCACATCCTTTCCTAACCTAAACAGTCTTGATCTCCACTATAACTTGCTTTTTGGAGAAATCCCTTCTCGTATCAGCAACCTTTCCCAACTCTCCGTTCTAAATCTGGGTTCCAATCAATTCTCTGGGATTATTCCTCTGGAAGTAGGAAAGTTGATGAACCTCAATGTATTAATCTTCTCAAATAACCTTCTTCAAGGTTCTATTCCTTCCAATATAGGATACTTGACCAATCTTTCAGTCCTAAACCTTGGAAGCAATCATCTATCTGGCTCCATCCCACCTGAACTTGGCAAGTTAAAATCTCTCACTGAGCTTCGCTTGAATTTGAACAACCTGACTGGTTCAATTCCAGCGTCTTTGGGTGATTTGATTGGCTTGAAGGTCTTGTCTCTCTATGGAAACCAGTTGTCTGGTCCATTACCTGGTGAGATCAATAATCTCACCAACTTGACATTATTCTTCTTGTCGAACAACAGCATTTCTGGATTTTTACCGGAAAATATATGTCATGGTGGCATACTTGAAGATTTTTGTGCAAGCAACAATCGTTTTGTAGGTACTGTTCCTAAAGGCTTGAAAAACTGCACAAGCCTAACCAGACTCCGACTTGATAGGAACAACCTCACTGGGAATATATCTCAAGACTTCGGTATATACCAAAAACTTGATTACGTTGATTTGAGCTACAACAAGTTTCTTGGCGAGATTTCTTCAAACTGGGGAAAGTGCCAACTTCTGACGAGCTTAAAAATCTCCAATAATCAAATTACTGGAGAGATCCCCCCGGAGCTTGGAGAATCTACTCTTTTGCATGTGATTGACCTTTCTTCGAATAATCTTGTGGGAAAAATTCCTCATGAATTGGGGAAGCTAAAATCATTGTTCAACTTGACTTTGAGCAACAACAATCTTTCTGGCACCATTCCTCCAGAAATCGGAACTGATCTACCAGATTTGACGTATCTTGATCTGGCAGCGAACAACCTAAGTGGTCCAATACCCAGACAGCTTGGTGACTGCTCGAAAATGCTGTACTTAAACTTGAGAAACAACCATTTTAGTGAAGGCATCCCCATCGAAATCGGCAATTTGTTGTTCCTGCAAGTTCTATTAGATCTTAGCAGGAACTCACTAACCGGGGAAATTCCATGGCATCTTGGGAACCTGGTCAAACTGGAAATTCTGAATCTTTCCCACAATGATCTCAGTGGTTCCATCCCATCTTCCTTCGATAATTTGCAGAGTATGAGGTTGGTTGATTTATCCTACAATGACTTGGAGGGTCCGATTCCGAACAACAAAGCCTTTGAAGATGCGAGGAGCGAAGCATTTAGTCATAATAAAGGCTTGTGCGGTAACCATACTGGATTGATGAGTTGTCATCCTCCTGTGAAAGATGCCAAAGATGGTGATGATCATGTAGCCCTTTTGGTTATCACCCCTATACCTGTTGCTGTATTCTTTTTTACCATCATAACTGGTATGATTTATTATATACTGAGAAAAGAAAGGAAAAAGAAAGGCAACAAACTAAGGGATTCACATCAAGAAAATGTATTTTCAATCTGGAGCTATGATGGGAAATTAGTGTTTCAAGACATTAAGGAAGCGACTGAAGGTTTCAACACCAAGTACTGCATCGGAGTAGGAGCAACCGGAAGCGTTTATAAAGCAGAAATGTCATCGGGCCAGGTTGTAGCCGTGAAGATACTGCAGCATTCAATGTTGGAAGAGCGCAAGAGTTATGAGAGTGAGATTCGGGCACTGACAAAGATACGCCATAGAAACATCGTGAAGCTTCATGGTTTCTGTTCACATGCTCAGCAATCGTTTTTGATATATGAATACTTGGAGAGAGGAAGCATGGCTAAAATACTTAGCAATATGGGAAAATCAAAGGAATTAGATTGGATCAAACGAATCAACATCGTTAAAGGGTTTGCTAATGCTCTCTGCTACATGCATCATGATTGCAGGCCGCCGATAATTCATCGAGACATCTCGAGCAACAATCTATTGCTGGATACAGATTATGAAGCTCATGTGTCTGACTTTGGCACTGCAAGAGTTTTGAAGCTTGATTCATGTAACTGGACAGGACTTGCTGGAACATATGGATACATTGCTCCAGGTAATTCATTTTGTTATGATAATGGATCGTCTCAGTATTGAAATCCATCAAATTCTTTCAAAAATCTAATTTTTTTCCTTTCCTTTAATTTCTAAATTTTGTAGAGCTTGCTTACACGATGAATGTAACTGAGAAATGTGACGTGTATAGCTTTGGGGTGGTGACACTGGAAATAATTGTGGGACATCATCCTGGAGAGCTTATATGCTCTCTTTCAAGTAGTACTTGTTCAATGTCATCTTCTTCATCACCAACATCGCCTTTTTCGCCATTCAATCCCCACAGTATGCTACTGAAGGATATGTTGGATAAGCGTATAGCAATTCCTGAGGCCGAAATGGCTGATGAAGTGATCACCATTGCTAAACTGGCATTCTCATGCATTAATGCAAATCCAGATATGCGGCCATCCATGGAGCGTGTATCTCAAGAGCTATCAACTCGTAGGCAATCCATCTCTGAGTCAATTGACATGGTCACATTAAGACAGCTGATGAATCTTGATCATGAGTATTGACACGGGCCAGCAAGATCAGGAAGCCCCTCTGAAATGCCTACAGTACTAAATATATGCATCATGCATGTACGCAACGGCCTATAAGTAAACTTATTAATTATTAACACAAGATCAGGAGACGTACTTATCTGCATATATATTTTATGTATAATATTATAAAGATCGATCATATATGGTTTTGTTAGTGATGATGATGATCTTATATATATATATACATATATATATGTATATACTTTCACGTACGTACGTGTGATCATATGAACAGATTGGATTAATTATGCATAATCTTTGTCATAAATTCTGATTTTTGTGGATGATCCTGATCCATCTGCAGGCATGTCTGAAATTAATCTGCTAATTGTCGTTAGGTCTTCCGGACAGAAGTTTCCGCGTCCCGAGCACATGATACGTACTGCTAATAGATAAGCTGCTTCCATACAACACGTAATAAAACCGCTTTAATCAATTAATTTGATTAGCTTCCAATATATATTGCCTAGTACTGCACCCAAAAACAAAATTAAGGCTTAATTATTGCATTTCAAAGGCCGGCTGCCTCTTTTTTACTTGATCTTCTTCTTCTTCTTTGTTTTTGTAACACTGAAGGTGTGAATCCATTGAATTACACACCCATGCACCCTTTGTAAACTTTTCTCCTAGCTAGGGAAATAATATCTGGTTTGCTAGATGCATTTTCGCTGTCATTTCAAAATAAAGTAATAATAATAATAATAATAATAAAACTACCAAACTAATTTACCACATTATTATTTGACTTTGAATTAATAATAGAGAAATTTTTTAGCTATAGCCACAAAAATAAACTCATAAACTGATGTGTCTTGATTTGGTGGTTACGTTAGATTATAGAATTACTTTTATTGTAAAGTAGATATAACGCGTGCGGCTACGTACATGTAGGGGTGTTCATCCGGGCCGGGTTTTTACCTGGCCCGGTCTGGAACCCGGGAAACCAGATTCTGGTTCCGGGTTCCGGCCCGGATATGTCCGGGCCTGAACCCGGGTTGCAAAACCCGGATCAACCCAGTCCGGGTTCCGGATTTAGAACCCGGGTTCCGGGTTTTAAACCCGGTACCCGGGTTTTTTTTTTATCCAAACCCAGTATCAAAACGGCGTCGTTTTGATACTGGGTTTAATTCTCTCCTAAAACCGTAATATCAAAAGCCCCCTTTCTGCCTTCTCTCTCTCTCGCTCTCTCTCGTGTGCCAATTCTACCGAAGGAACCCTAGCCTCCTCACTGCCGATCGAAGAATCCCATCATCGTCGTGACCCCACCATCGTCGTCGCCGAGTTCGCCGTCATCCGTGACTCCAGGTTTGTTCTCTTATTTTTATTCCTCCGATTTGGGTATTTTTTTTCGAACTTTTTATGCTCAAATTTGGGTCTGTGTTGGGTTAGTTTTGTTTAGAGGGTTTTATTTCGTTTTGGGTACTGGGTTTTATATTTCCACAAGTATATAAGAACTGAGGATTTTTAAAAAAAAAATTAATATATATACATATATATATGTCTACGCCTGATAAAGTATATATATAAGTATATATATAGCTCCTAATTCTTCAGGTTGTTTAGAATAAATATTGATATGTTTTCTTGCTATGACTATATATGAGGTGTGCATATATAAATATATATATATATATATATATATATATATATATATATATCATCTGTAACATGCTTATATGCAAGAAATCTATCTATGCATTACACATGTTTGATAAAAGGCCCATTTGTTGTGTAGCCGTTGGAGAAGGATTCAATTGCGTCATTTTGAACGTGATTAATTTATAATCCAATGAAATATGTTGAAGAAAATAATGTGTCATACATACATATATATATATATATATATATATATATATATGTGTATACATGCCGAAGACTCTCTTCTTCATGTCATTTTTCATATTCTTAGATTAGTGGAAGGGTTAAGAGAAGAATATATTAGGCTATCATTCTTACTCTCTTAGCGACACTATATCCCATGCATGCATGCAATCAATTACACTTCTCGATCATGTTCTTGGTCGCTTAGGATTATATATATATATATATATATAATAGATTGCACCAATGATGGTCTACATGATTCTCATAAAGAGATTTGGTATACTTTTGGATTTGCCTAGCTAGAAGACTTGGAATAACTCTTCAAAAACTTCAGGAGCTTTGTGTGCAGCATCTAAACAAACAATAGATAATAAAATAATTAAAAGGTATGCAGTGCTTTTGGTTAAAATAAAGATACTAAAACGGGTATGCAGGAAGTATGTTGGTAGAGATTTTCATGCCTCTATATATGTAAAATATTATATTTATTTATTATATATACATCTGCATATATATATAGAGAGAGAGATATTTTTTCTATTCTTGGTTAAAATGTGATTTGTAATAGCGGCTATTGGTTTTATTTACTTCATACTATTTTCAATATTTCTCAAAAATTGTTTTGATCACTTTTGCAAACTTCTTCATTGTTTTGTGGAATCCCTTTTTGGTTCTTTTTACAAATTTGCAAACAGAGATGTTATATTTTGTTATATTTGATTATTAGTATTTGATTATTTATTATATTGTGTTTGGTGATTTTTATTACTCAATAACAGATGGAAGAAGATTTTTTGAGTTGTAATATCGGTACAACCCAAAGGGTTGGTGGTGACTCCTCGTCTATTCCAGTGGATGTGGAGGAGCATGGGAGTCTTCCAACCCCTTCATCCACATATACACAACAGCCTACCCGTTCCATCCCACCTTTATCCAAAAAATAAAAAAAAAACACCTAGTAACCAATCGGTGGTTTGGGAGCACTTCACTAAAGTGCAACCTATTGACCAGGATAACCCAAAAGCTCAGTGCAATTATTGCGCTAAGCTATACAGTTGTCATTATAAGAATGTCACTTCATCTATGATACACCACCTCCAAAATGCATGTGAAACTTCCCCTCTTAGATTTAAAGGAGTTGGAAAAAGTCAATCATCCAGTGTTAAGAGGGATGCAGAGGGAAGAGTGTGTAACCCACAAAGTCTAGTGAAATTTGATGCAGAAAAGCTTAGGGTGTCAACTGTTAAGTTTTTTATTAGGTGTGAATTGCCTTTTAGGCTAATTGAGAATGAAGGGTTTATTGAGTTCGTGGCTGATTTAGAGCCTCGATTTAATTTGCCATCCCGAATCACTTTAAAAAGGGATTGTATTAAGGTGTATAATGAAGAGAAGATACATCTAAAAAAATTGTTGGATGGTCAAAGAATCTGTCTAACCACCGATACCTGGACATCTGTGCAAAATATGAACTACATGTGCATTACTGCACATTTTATTGATTGCACCTGGAAATTGCACAAAAAAATAATAAAGTTTTGCCAAATTCCCAACCACAGGGGTGAAACTATTGGGAGGGTGTTAAACTTGGGGTTGCATGATTGGGAGATTAATAAGATCTTGACTATCACAATTTATGGAAAAGTTTTTGATTTTTTGCAAACAATTTATTGTGTATTAGAGTTTGATTAAAGTAATGTATGTGTTTTGTAATATTCTTAGTAAATTAGTTCAAACAATGTAATATGTAGTTGATTGCATCGTGTATGTCACATGCATTTTACATGATGAATATTGATTTTTTTTTACATGTATTTAGTTAAAAAGTTAATTAATTATTTATGTTGTATTAAAAACTAAAAAGACTAAAAAGAGATTTATATTGGTTTTCTATTGAGAATATGATTTGAAATTTTAAATGGAGACAAAATCTTTGAAGTCTAATTAAAAAAAAAAAAAACCCGGGTATAACCCGGAACTCGGATTTCCGGGTTTTAAAAAATCCGGATCTACCCGGGTTTGACCCGGGTCAATCCGGTCTGGGTTCCGGCCCGGGTTTGAAACCCAGGTTTCGGTCCGGGTGTACCCGGGTTTCCGGGTTGGAACCCAGATGAACACCCCTACGTACATGATCAACCATGTCAACTTTTCTATTTTGATCTTTAATCTTGACATGTTTCTCTTCTTTTTATGGATCGATAAAGGAATAATTTGGTGATGTATTTCAATCCGAATAATCTTCCCAAGCTCACATGAGCTTATAATTTCACAAACTAATTACATGCATGACAATAATATTCGATCGATCGTTATGAGTACTTAGGATAAATGATCATAACATTGATCTATAGTCGTTAAAGGATTCATTTTTCCATAATTACTACATATATTTGATCTTATCACAAAAGCTAGAATAAGTGACTAACAAATACGAGAATTAAATTAAAACCACTCAGCTAAACAAAAATGTAAGTTCAAAACTACTGAAATTAACACGTCATACATACATACATACATATATATATATGCAGTATGGAGATGTGCCACTCTAATGGATGAGCAAATTAACCATAACCTTGTGAATGTCCTCCATTTTTTTCGATAGCATAAATACATGATTAAGACAATCTCGAACCATGAAATTATGATGTAAAAAATAAGGAAGAAAATCGTGACCATACATAAGTGGAGATAACTTTAAGATAAGTTTGAGCCCCACTAAAAGTTGAAGAGTTCAATGTGCAAATAGGGGAAAGAGTTCATTTTTCCATTACCATGGTCAAATATAACGTGCATGTGTGGTTGATTCTGAAAGCCCTTGATCTATCGGTTTCAGACACGATCGATATTGTAGCTGGTCGAGTGCCAGTCCTCCAATTACCGACGTTTTGTTTGACTTGCTGATCAGTCAGTAGTCACTGACGTTCGAGAAACGAATCCTAGTTGCTAATTTTGATCAATATCAGGGGAGTAGTAGTCCAACTTTCTTTTGATGGTGGCCTTCATGGCCTTCGTGCTCGAGTCAAGGGACCAGCCATATATATATATATAGGTACTACTGAAGGTGCGATCGAAGCATAAAATTCAAAGTCCCGATCGATGTGAATCATCATATATATTTATATATATAAATATATTAATTGTATATATAATATTCATGTGGGCTATCATGTGCCTTTTGCAAAGTCTACATTTTGCTCCACTAGTTCTTGATCATGAGACACTGAAGATCTTGTCGTTATTCCATTGATTTTTTAAGACATATATTACTGGAGCTGATCATAAACACATCACTATATATTGAATAAAAAATCTCTTGCATCGAGATCTGCATATATTCTACTTACCCAAATTACCTAATTATAAATGGATGATAAAGATGAAAACATATATACATCTTTTTTTGAGAATTTCCAACCACTTTGTTGAAAAGTAAAAACACACATATATATATATATATATATATATAAGTACTAGAGTCGTCTTAATATATGATTAGAATCATGACTCTGATGATCAGTTGTACGTACAAGTTAGCTAGAATTAATCCACAATATATAATATGCATGCTTTTGAATGAATTAATAAGCTCCTTAAAAGTCCTAATTATGAGAATTAGGACAATAATTAATTAATTCGTTTCTTTTCAAACAACACTAATTATAAACACCACAAATATTGATGAGGCATGCAATTTAATCGTGAAGGAAAATGGTACTATTCTCCTTAAGTTTGCCCTCTGAATTTGACTATTCATGTATTTTATTTTATTTTAAATTTTTTTTACTTAATAATTAAGGGAGTGACTATTAGTATATTAGTTTTTTTTTTAAAATGTTTAAAGATATTTTAAAAATATTTTTAAAAAATGATTAAAAAAATGCAATTTGTACTAAGGGATGGACAATTTTGATGGCATGGTAACTCTACCCAATCATGGATTCCCGAAGCTATTATTTCTTGTCAAGACAAATTAAGAGATATATCACGCGGGAGGAAAAGAGGTAGAGCAAGAAAAGGTCAAGAAAATGGACCTTATTTTCAGCTTCTTCCCTAACTTGGCCCATGCATCAAACCTTTTGACTATGGATGGGATAATGGGTTCAAGCTAGCCTAGCTAGAGGATAGAGATAGACACTGATCATGAAGAGGGACCCTCAAATTCTGGCCAAGAGATGCAGGGACGGTTCCCAATTTGATTGGTAACCACAAATGCCCCAAAATATATACGCACCAATCACTTTCCTTTGATTTCCTTGTCTTTTTTTTTTAAAGATACTTTGATTTCCTTGTTTTCCATGTTTGTTTTCCTTTCTATCACCCGTGATTGTCAAAGCGTCTTATTCTTGTCGGGGTGGACTTTAGACACTTGGAATTTTTTAAAGAAATCATTCGGGTACGCGCTGATTGTTGATATCCTAAAGTCTCTGCCTAACCCTACACACACAGATTGACCTGAGGCACCAAGATGGCGATTCTCTGACCTCTCAGAGTACAGATTCTAAACTAAGAAAAAGAACTTGTAGATAGAAAGAAAAATGTAGTTAAAATGATAAGAATCCGTGTGTTAATTAGGCAGACGAAAGATTTGATTCATTACTGTTCTTGTAAAGCACAAGTTGAGTTTTGAAGAATCCATGCTTGTTATTGGGTCCTATTGAGTAAAGGCAAGCAATAAGCAAGAGAAGCACTCTTTTCCAATAAAACAAGCAAGACAATGTTATCTGCAGAAGAGGGGCGAAGACGTTGTGCGGGAGAAAGAACTTTTTTGTATTTCAAAAAGAGAGAGACAAAAGCTACTAGACTAGAGTGAAACCAAAAAAGAAAGAACGAAAGAACGAAAGAAAAAAAAAAAAACTCCATTGCAAGGAGCTCAAGTGCTTCATCTTGTAATCTCATCCATGTTTACATAGGATTTGCCCTGGTCGGACTTTTTGTAGCTAGGCGTAATCCTTACTGTCGAACCATGCCAATGTTGTCTCCTTTATTTCTTTTTATTTTTATCATTAATGAGATGAAAGTTTTGTTCTTCCGTTATCTCCAAGCCATCTGGCCGCTCAAGTCCAAAACTCGATATCAACAATAGAACAGATTTTCCGGTAGAAAATGTTTTATGCCAAAACAAGTACAGCCCAAAAGACCATTAACATAAGCAAGAAATAAACACTTTCAATGAATTCACTTTAGTCTCCCTTTCATCAACAACAGTCAATTCAACTCGTATATATCAAGTAATTGCTCATTAATAATCCGTGTGAAAACAAAGTATTTAGTATCTAAAAGAGTGCAGATGTTCAACGTTCCTGTGAATTTACATAGAACATAGGTAACACAAACTATGCTCCGAAGAGCACGATTTACCCGCGTGTAGAATGTGAATCCTTTCCACCAAGTGTTTGAATAATAGCTTCCAAGAGTTTAATGTCCTTATCACGCTTTGAGATTTCATCCTGCCTTGCCCGCAACTCTTCCATGTGTAGTTCAAATACCTCTGCAGCCAACAATAATGGGCTACGTGAAATTTTATTTTGGGGGTAATTGCACTGATAAACTCCAGAAATGGACAATAATTTAAACACATTTTGAAATTTCAATAGTATCAATTTGCACCCCCGACTTTTAAACCATATATACATGTTTCTATGGATTGAAGACCTAAGCAATTGTATTTGAAACATAATTAGAAAAATTTCCAACCAACCATTTGGAGACTAACAATTTCTGATACATTGCCAAAGTGTTGTAGCCCAAAGGGTTTGGTAAAGTTTGGTTAACTGAGCAGGGGCAGGACGGACACAGTATTTTTTTCTTGGTGAATTTCAGGGAAGAAAGGCTACCCAGACCTGGATTTACGGAGGATATCGAGAGGG
Organism: Cyclocarya paliurus; assembly: GCA_029856935.1. NCBI lineage: Eukaryota > Viridiplantae > Streptophyta > Magnoliopsida > Fagales > Juglandaceae > Cyclocarya > Cyclocarya paliurus. The sequence continues at coordinate 42,835,942 of CM056945.1, read as the reverse complement.
ACCTCATTTAGGCAGGGCAGGGAGGGGGAAGGAGATGCTCACTCCATGCAATCCTTTGCCATCCACCAATTGCCATCTGGCTCATTACAATGAGAACTTAGATGGAGAAGCTTGCTACTCCAGGCCGTACTTACCTCATTCATCCTTAATCAATTGACAGATTCGGAAACAAAAGAGCACTAAGCATTTTCCTCCATGTATGGAGCAACAGTTGAGGGGCCATCATGTTATAACCCAGCCAGTTATCTCAGGATTAGGATGTGAAAATTATTGAATGCGATTACTACAAGACAGTTTGTGTATCAGCATGCCTCAATCTTTTATCAAGGAACTTGGATGTTAATATAAGAAAAAATGGTTCACAGTTTGAAGAGAGCCTTTTTAAATGCATGCGCACGAGGTGGAGGGAGGGGGCGGGTAGGTAATTCCCTGTTTATTGTTCTTGTTAATCTATTATAAGGAGAATGGGATGACTTGGATACAACATACTTGTGGTGTTCTCAAGCTCTTTTGTAACCTCTTGTGCATGTAATTCAGCAGCTTTCTGAGCTGCTTCCGCCTGACGTTTCTCAGAACGAGCATGAGCAGCAGCCGTAATGGCCGCATCAAGTTCTCTTTCCAAAGTCTCTACCCTTTGTTCAAGAACCTAGAGAGACAGTGTAGACAGCAATATGTAAGTTTCCTGAAACTGCGATGTGTAAGTTTCATGAAACTGCATAAGTAGTTCTTGCAGCTATTTGTGGAAGACAAACATGTGTATGCTACCAATGCATAGTAATAAATAACATGCAACAAAATACTATGAACCCAGTAAATTGAAGACCACTTACCAATGATTTAAAAACAATCTTATTTTAGTTGTTCTGCAAAAAAATTGAGTTCACCCGGAAAGAGGGAAAATATAAGGAAGATCCAATAAAAATTGCTTGTAAATCCTATCGTTGAGAGTTATTGGGGCCTTTAGATCCTTCTAACCATTTTGAATCATTAGGGTCATGGTAACACACTAGTTGATACACGAAGACATTCAGGTTCAAGGATCTCTTTCAACTCCAAGAGGGTGATCTTGAGAGGAAAAGAGGGATTTTGAGAAAAATGGTCATTGAGAGAGTAACTGGGATCAGTTCCACCAAAATAAGCCAAAGATTCACTCAAATACCAATCCAGATCATCCCAAAACCGAAACTGAACTACATCCAACCAAAACGTTTGTCTTAATAAATTCATACATTTGCTATATTACCGATGCATTTTCTTCAGTTGCTGTCGCCATCAATGAAGTGACAGATCATTTGGGCTGGGTTTATTATTTTAAGTTTTGATACGTCCAAAAAAGTGATTGGATAATCCTATAAACCGAATGGCGTATAAATGAATTGATTTAAGTGTATGAATATAGCGAATTAACAACGACGCATACAAAGTTTAGTGCGTGGACTTCATTAAACCAAATACATGCGTATCTCTCGAATCTCGATTATGAAATATAACGCGTCATGGACCAAGTATTATCAAACAATCTATAACTACTCAATTCATCTACATCATCCATAACTCGTACATCCATCAAAACCTGGGATTCATATCCGTGAAAGCTATGGGAAAAAACTTGAGAAAGAAAGAACGAAACAAAAAAACAGTTTGTAAAACCACCGAAGTCAATAATTACTATCAACATGAACCTGGATTCGCCTTTCTTCCGCAAATACAGCTCAAATCAAACAGAATCACGCAATTTCGTTAAAAGATGAAAGAAAAACAGGATAATAAAGAAAGGGATGAATTGGATCGCAAAATCAAAGTCCAAACAAAGAGTGACCAACCTTGATGGTACGGGCTTGTTCGGAGCTGAGAGACGCTTTGGCAAAGGTCTCTTCGTCGACAAAGACGGATTTCTTGAGGAGTAATTTCTGAAGTGACTCCAGATTCGAAGCCATCTCCGTCAGATTGGTTATGGCCCCCGTCCATCTCTCGCTTCCTTTGCTCTTCTCCTCCGTCGCCATGTTTCTGAGAACCCTTGGAAAAAAGCCATAGCAGCAAGCTTTATTGGGCTTTACAAGTTTCTATTGGGCTACGCTCGCCTATCGTGGGCCATAGAGATTCACATTCTGTTGTGAATCCCATTAAGTGGGCTGGGCCAAATGAATAGAAAGTGGTTTAGTGGCCCATGGGCCTAGTTAATGTTAGTTAGAATTCGGCCCATGGCCTTAGTTGACTGTACTGAATTAGATCATCTTCTAGTATATGAGGGAGAGGAAGGAATCGTTGTGGGCATCGAGAATATTTGGCTGAAACAATTTGTTATTTTCATTTGGAGGAATTGGGAGTCTTGAACATTCCAAATCGTAGCTATCTTTTTTAAATTCTATTTTCTTTATTTCATCTCTTGTAATCTTCACTATCAATTCATGTTCTTCATCTACTTCTCAAGGGTTCGTTATAATTGGTATCTAGAGCCACCGATTCTTTATGGGTGTTGCACGATTTAATTAACAACAATTATTATTGTTAGAAAAGATTTTGGAGAAATTAGATCTTATGAGTGAAATACTTAACGGAATGGAACAAAATTTCAATCGGATGAAGGAATCTCTCACGCAGTGGGACGACTGGGACAACAGGAGGATGAAGAAGAAAAGGCTGTAGAGTCTATGGAGAACGGCGCAAAAGTTACAGCAAAAGAGGAAAATATTCCAATAGAGGTGGAACAAATCGTCCACACCACCATTCCGGAGCATCTTCATGAAATTGCACAGGATTTCAACGAAATTTCCAACGGGAACGCAGTGTTGGCCGAAGAAAAATCTATAGTTGAAGAAGATGCAACAGGGAAGGAAGAGAAAATTCATCTGCAGGACCAGGTTAGGGCGAAATAGAATGAAGAAAAAACAATCAAGCATGATTCCAACGAGCTACCTCTTTCATCAATTCTCAAAAATTCCGTCAGAAAGTACTCCATCTTATCGTATCAACTTTCAGATCCTATTTTTCGTGTTTCGTTTTTCTCCTCCATTAACACTCCGTCGTATATGGACGTCACCAAGATAGAGCTCTTAATCACCAAGATGCTTTCCATCAACAATGTCGACAAGCCTAGGAGGTTGGTTGATCATAAATGCAAGGATGTTTCTGTACGTCTCACATGGCATCCTCCATGGAAAATATATACTAGAGAGAACAACGGGGTTGACGGCTCTTATGTTTTCATCGGCGGAAGCGACTCTTTCCAACGATCATGTTGAGCCGTTGGATCTCAATGGGGTTGCCGAAGTTGTGGTTGTTTGTGAAGATGGTGAAGACGTGCTAGATGAAGTTGATCGAATGAAAGTTATCGATATGAAGAGATTAAGGGGTAAGAATTTTTTGGCTCATCTTTTGCTTGATGTATTGCTGTTGAAAGGTGCGTTAGAGCCTTTTGATAGAGGACGAGAGACCTTTGACGTATCACTTGCTTCTACTTGCTCGAAGAGTTCGAAGTGGGAGTAGAACTGGGTTTGAGAAAATGGTCCGTAGGTATGTGAAATTTTGGGGTGCTTTTCATGGTTTGATTAAACCAGAGGAGAATGGTACTAGTGATACAAACCAAAGGAATTTCCAAAGTTGTGAGTTGGGTGTACGCACGAGAAAGGGTGGAAGGATAATGGACCATGTGATTAATGCTACTGGGTGTGCTCGTGTGGCCTGGCAGCTGTTCGATGATATGTCTGAGGAGATTTTTTGTAGTTACTTAAGCAAGCTTGGTGTTGATGGCGTTATTACTCCCTCTCAAAAACTCATGGGATGGAACGACCTAGGGCCTTTGTTCTTGGGCGAGGCATCACTTCTTGGAGCTGCTGGACAACTGGATGATGGTCAGGCAATAACACTCGGAGAGATAATCAATTCAAGGTCTGAAAGATGGGAACTGCAGTTTGAGGGAGAGGGGAAGACTCCTTACAGTCAGGTTGCAGGTAGTGTTGCAATTCTCCGTATTAACATCAAGGAATTCCTTTGTAGTGAAGCGAGGCATGGTCTAGGAATTCCAACGACTCGTGCCCTGTGTCTTGTCACAACAGGAAAACATGTGACAAGAGACATGTTTTATGGTGACAATCCGAAGGAAGAACCTGGGGCAATTGTTTGCAGAGTCGCCCAATGCTTCATATGCTTTGGATTATACCAAATACATACCTTTATAGGGAAAAGGGACCTTGGCATCATTCGCACCTTGGCTAACTATGTAATCAGGCACCATTTTTCTTGTATAGAAAGCATGAATAGAAGTGAGAGTTTATCCTTCGGCACACACAACGAGGATCATTCAATTGTGGATTTAACATCAAACACGTATGCAGCTTGGGCAGTGGAGGTTACCGAGCATACTGCGACCTTGAGTGTGAGCTGGCAGGGGGTTGGATTTACACATGGTGTACTGAATATTGACATTTTGGGTCTCCGTATTGATTATGGTCTTTTTGGATTTTTGGATGCTTTTGATCCAATTTACACACCGAATACAACAGATCTTCCTGGTAGAAGATACTGTTTTGTAAATTAGCTTGATATGGGACTATGGAACATTGGAAAGTTTACATCAACTCTATCGACTGCCAAGTTGATAAATGATAAAGAGTCAGTTGAGATACAAGGGGAATCCTTTGGTGTGCACAAAGCAGTAGGACTAATTTTGAATCATCTTAGGAAGTTCTTGGTTGACCGTAGTATTGTTAGGGTTTTTGAAACTCAAATGCAACTGCCAAATGTCCGAGCAAATCAGGAGGTTCCTCCACACCAATCCTGGGGCCCACCTACTCAAGGTTTTCCAATTAGTGATAGGGCGGGACCTGGTTTTACTCTTAATACTCAAAATATACAGCAGTCTCCACGTCATAATCAAAATTATTACCATCCTGCTGAAATACCCCCTACGGACAAGTAGCATCGTCAGGGGCCTTCTACATATGGAAGGGATGCTTCTGTGGGGCTTCGTTCCTCAATTGGGTGGCCACAACAACCAGTGGATATGAAGGTTATGCAAGGCATGAAAATTCCTCTATTATATGCCGATTCTATAATTGGTAAATCTAATGCGAATATAAGCAACATACGTCATGCAAGGGGAGTTACCCTCCAGATTTTTTGCAAGCTGGCTTATATACACACGGGTACTAGAGTTGGTCCCTATGGAAGCCTAAAAAATCTTTTGGTTGATCATCTCACTCACCAGCTTAAGCCTTGCAATTACAGATGTGCAAGAATGCTAAGGAAAGGCAAAGCTAACAAGTCAGACGTGTTCACCATTCTATCAAGCTTCCAAACTTATAATTGGTGCCACAGAATACACAACCTCACTTGATATAAATTGTTTAGTGAAAATGAACCTTAAGGACAAGGTTCTTTAAAAGAGGAGAATTTGTTGTGAATCCCATTAAGTGGGCTGGGTCAAGTGAATAAAAAGTGGTTTAGTGGCCCATGGGCCTAGTTAATGTTAGTTAGAATTCGGCCCATGGCCTTAGTTGACTGTACTGAATTAGATCATTTGCTAGTATATGAGGGAGAGGAAGGAATTGTTGTGGGCATCGAGAATATTTGGCTGAAACAGTTTGTTATTTTCATCTGGAGGAATTGGGAGCCTCAAACATCCCAAATCGTAGCTATCTTTTCTAAATTATATTTTCTTTATTTCATCTCTTATAATCTTCACTATCAATTCGTGTTCTTCATCGACTTCTCAAGAGTTCGTTACACATTCCATAATAAATAAGAGAGGATATAGGCCGTATTGACTTTTCATAGGCCCAGCGTATAGCTTATTATGGGTCTAAACAACGAGCGGAATGTTAATAAAAGATTTAAATATATATTTTTTCTAATGTTTTTATATACCGTTTTAGAGTGTGCAGTTAGTATTTTTTAGAAAAAAATTAAATTTATCATTAAAAAATATTTTTATTTCATGTGAGTCTTCAATTTACCTAATTTTTTTAAGAGAACTGTTGCATACACAAAGAAATTACACAAAAATAAATTTATAAACTGATGTGATTTCATGAGATTCATTAGATTTATTTTTTAATAAAAGTAACTTTACAATATGACATACCACATTAAATTATATCAGTTTATGAGTTTACTTTTATGTAATCATTTTATGTCTAAAAAGTAATTTTGCCAGGCAAGACAATACTGCCAAAAAAAATTATTATTTATTTAAAAAATTATCCACCGTTAAGAGTGGGTAGAAAGACTAGGAAAGTCTTTAAAGTATGTTTCTAAATCATTTTGTGGGAGATACAATATTACAGCCATGAGAAAGAAGGCAGAAACGGAGTTAAAACTTAAAATATAGATGAGGGAACTAAAGGGTGCTTTACGACCAAGCCATTTTAAGAATTGATCCCTCGTTGCTTTTACATGGTGCTCTGCAGCTAAACAGAGTAGCTTCATTCCAAATATGTCCTTTTCGACCAGCCGTTTGTGCTAACAATTATCATGGGCGTCTGGGCACAATAAAGGACGTTCCACGTCTGATCTCTGTTCTTTTTCCAACTTTTAACCCTTTCCTCTTTCCAACTTTACCCTCTGCACTATGCTCTGTTACCTTTTCTTGCTTTTTTTTTTTTTTTTTTTATGAGATTTTATGAGCATGTAAATAAAATACCTTATGAAAAATACTAACACGTCTAATAAAAAAATTATAAATATAGAATATAAGAATAAATAATAACTTATACATTAGGATGAGTTTGAATGTTGAAGTGAGTTGAATTGAGATGATAAAATATTATTAAAATATTATTTTTAATATTAAAATTTTAAAAAATAAAATTATTTATTATATTTTATATTAAAATTTAAAAAAAATATAATGATGAATTGAACTGAATTAGAGATCAAAACCAACCCTATCCTAAAAGGTAAATAGTCGATCCTCAAAGATTATCTACTGATCCTTTCAGAAAATAATATATATTTCTCGACTAACAAGTCAAATGTCTACTCTTGGGCGGTGGGATTTTTTATTATTTTAAGAGTTATTTTATTTTTAGTACATCATTTAATTTATAAAATCTAAAATTTAAAATTTTATGTTATCAAATAAATTATAATAACAGTATAATTTTTTTTATTATATATATATATATTAAAAAAAAGGGTTTCGGCGAGCGAGTCAAACGAGTAGTCTACGACGAGAATGTTTAGGTTCGTTTCGATTTGTTCGATTCATAAGGTACAAGGATGTACACGTGTCATACATTCATTTGAAAGCAAGCAGATATGCAGACATGGACCCATTATGCGAATCAACTTGTGGGCCCAAAAGGTTTCTCGCTTTCCGGCTAAGTTAAGCCTACAATCACTATTTGTAAGGGTTATTGTATGCGTGCGTGTACGTAATTTTGTTCGCAATTTCGTCGATTCGTTTGTTATGCCTGACAGCATGAATAGAATCCTTCTTTTCAACTTTTGTTGACGTTACTTGCCCCTCGGAACGGATTAAAGTGCCCAACATATCCCTATCTTGGGGACCAAGCAAATACGGATCGACGACTACGAGCAGCCACCTTGCATCAAGGTTTGCAGTGACTCTCGTGGCCACGTCACTGCTCTTTTTGACCGCCTTTTTTTTAGTCTTATTTTTTTATTTACAGGAAAGGAAAATTGGGTATGGAAGTAGAAAAATGTTAGTTTATCTATTTAATTTGTTTTTTATTTTGACACTTTATGTATTTTAATTTTTTAATTTAATAATTAATAAATTGATTATTAGTGTTTTATTTTTTAAAATATTTTTAAATAATAAAAAAATATAAATAAAAAAATCAATTTAACCTAACGAACAGAAGTAATAGGAAGTCACGTTGATATATATTACTTACGGGAGAAGGGCGTGAACGTCGAAATCAGATATGGGAATTATTTCAAATTTAGTCATACATACCTACCTTGACTTTATATGTGACTCCAAAACCTTACCCTAGGCTGGTTCTTCAATTTCAAAATTTTAATTTGTTTATCCGATTATTATTTGATCATTAATTTTTTTTAAATTTTTAAATAGAGAATAAAAATAATTTAAATTTTTTCAAATGTCAAAATAAAAGTTGTATTCTACCAGTATTTAAACTTTATTATTTTTATTCAATTTTTTTCAAAAGTTCATAAAATATCTTAATTTAAATAATTTCATTATTATTCAAAGACTATTTCATTACTATTTATAGTTTTTTTTAATTTCATATCAGTATTTAAATGAGAGCCCAAAATTGATATATTGGTGTAAAAGATGGAGCTTTGGGTAAGATAATTTAAAAAGGAGAAAAGCAATAAATGGTCAAGATCAATGCATGGAAGATGGACAATTCGTTGGCATATTTTTATTAGTAATATATTAATTTATACTGTTAAAGTATCTTTAATTATTATATTTAAATAGATAACTAATTCTTTATTTGAGTTTATCAAAACTTAGTACATGAGTTGTGCTGTTAGAAAGTATTAGTGGTCTACTCTCAAAATAAGATGTTCATTTTAAGAAGAATGTTATGCATTAATTACTATTTATTTTAATTTTTTACAATTATAACTTTTTTATATGGTGTGAGGGTGTTTGCATAAGATGTGATGATATTTTTTATAAGATGTGGAGTGATAAATAGTGATTGATAAAAATAATTTTGTTCTCTTTAATGGCTAAGCATTATTCATCATGATTAGAACTTTTTACTATGTATATACATGTATATATATATATTGTGTGTGTATATATATATGTGTGTGTAGTGGGTAGAGACAACATACTTTTGCATTAAAAGAGACTTCCTTAAGTAATAAAAGTATTTTTAAAAGTAAATTTATAAATTGATATGGTTTTATGCAATCTGTTAAGTCTATTTTATAATAAAAATAATTTTACCATATTAAATCGTGTTAATTTATAAATTTATTTTTTTGTGGTTAAAGTATTTTTTACGAAAAACATATTGGTAGGAAATTTAATATTTTTTGAGTAATGCTAGATGTAGTTCTAGCGTGTACAAGCTCTGCGCTCTCTATTTAAAAAATAGTGAGATCTATTATTAAAAAATTATTTTTTTATGTGTATCTCATACTTATTTTTTTTTTCAAAAAAAACAAAAAAATGATATAAAACGGCATTGATATTTGATACTCCAATGAAAAAAATAACATACGAAACTTACGAAGGAAAAAATTATTTTTATTATTTAGAAACTTACCGGGGAAAGGTCCTGGCAAGGAGGTAAACCGTAAAAGGAAGAACAGCTCAAGGGTCTGGTAATTTCGTCATAAAGATATTCAAAAAAGTTATTGAGATATATTCGAAATCCGTTATTAGAGGAGAGAAATTGGGATGGGTTGTTGAGAGGTGGATACGAATAACAGTAAAATCAAAGCAAATAAAAAAAAAAATCTTCCGAATTTAATTCTCATTAATTATTAAATAAGTATTAATAATTAATACTCAAAATAGTTTATTCTAGCTATAAACTCTTTCCCCACGCGCCGCCCCCAAAGATATACTCTATCTGCAGAGACATCGAAGTCCACTGCAGCTCGGAGTGACAGATGTTCAATGCGAGGTTGAACGGTCTGGGTCCCACACTAGCTTTCGAGCGTGCTCTACACGCATCGTAAAGGAGTGTCAGTCAGGCGTCCTAATTTTCAGATTAAAAATTGTGGCAAAAAGTATGAAAGTAAAATGCTTTTAAAATAGTGTGTTGAGACTCACACAGTATAGTGTCTATGCCGGTGCGTGTGTTTGCGTCGCTTTGCTCTCTGTGCGTTATAATATTTTATATAAACATCGTGTGTATATATATTTCTATTGGGGGCCATATAGCGTCTCTTGCTCTTCAGCTTTAATGGCGTGAGAGACCGTACCGGGTGGGGGTGTATGTGTGTGTATCTACGGTCCCTCAGTAAACCGTATGTAAAATCCTTCAATCTTTGCATGCTTCACCAACTCCTCTCAAAGAAAACCCAAGACCCAAATGAGATGATTATTATCGGAATGAAATGCGATCGAAATGTTTCTCACAACATCACAAACAAAAACCACATTCATTTCGATTTCTGAGCAAAACCCAGATGATAGAAATTGGTAATCTCTTCTGGCTATTTTGGTATTTAGCGTTTGTGAATCACTGTCAGGTGTGGGTTTTCTGATTCCGGGGATTGAAGGGTTTGATTGGTTTGTGGTCTCGTTCTCTGCTGCGTGTGTTTCTATTTTTGTTGTTGTCGCTTCTTGTTGTTTGTTTGCTTGTTTGATGTTTGAAAGAGTTGAGATTGGAGAAAACATGAAGAATGATGAAGAGCTCGAAACGTTGTTGGATGAGATCCCTTCTGCAACATCACGCAATATCCATCATAATCATCATCTGCATCAACAACGCAACGATACTAATCGTGTCGGCCTTGGTCACGGGCCTTTGGTAAGTCAGAAAACTCAGGGCATGTATGGGATGTGTTATGATGACCCTTCATGGCATTATAAGCATACATGTGCATCATCTCCTGTTAGTGGGCTGTCTTTGCATTCAGATGGCTCTTCCTCAACCCTATGCTCTGGCGGGAATTCTTTCTCTGACAATGGATCACCTACCCCACCTCCATTAGAAGAGCCTAAACCCCATATGCCTTTACACTACTCAGACGGATTATGCTTGGATTACAAAATCCCCGATTCATCTGTTAGGACGAAGACCGACGAGAGTTTGATTGATGAACTGAGTCTGTGTAGAAATTTTAGTGAAGTGTATATTGGCAACGGAAAAGAGCATTTTTTAAATTCGAGAGATTTCTTGATAGACCGGGATAGGCGTCTCTATCGTGATTGTTCTTTCAGTGGGAGTAACCAAATTAATACCGATGAATATGGGGACTATAGCAATGTCGGGAGAGGATTTTCTAATTATATGGGCCATCAATCCCCTGTTCCATTAAGTTCTACAAGTTCTGATGGTCAGAGGCGCTCGACATTGTCCCTATTGCAGCAAGAATATGAAAGGGCTAATTCATTGGGGTCAAGATTGTCCCCCAGACAGCCCGATAATTTTTTACCTCAGTTCAATTACTGCAATAGCTCGATGAAATATCCAAGGCAGAAAACACAGGAGCAGACAGGAAAGTATTACCTGAGAGGGAGTCCGGTATCGAATCTCACCACTTCTTTGAGTGGACTGCCAATGGTAGAGTCTCTATTATATGCAAGACAGGATGGGATGAATTTAAATGAAGAAAAAGGTATATTGAATCTGGCCAATTCTCCTGCATTGACTAACCCGAGGCCTCCTCATCTGAGTGTTGAAAACATGCTACCCTTTGGCCTGCCACTATCTAGTGGAAGGACAATGATTTCTCCAAACCTGAGCATCCCACAAGCTGGTCTCGAGTCTGTTACTGGCGAGGAGAGCTTCATTTTTCAAGGTGAGGTTTTAAATCATGCAGGCAGCAAGGGATTTGATCGTTCAAGGGGTCAGAATAAGGGAACCTTGCATGAAATTGGTGCGAGCAAGCATGTAGGAAGGTCACATCTAGATGGTCGTCATCAAAGTGCAGGAATTTGTGATAATGCTCGGAGTACTAGGATATGTTGCCCATTCTCTCTACCTCCTAGTTATAACTCCTTGGCTGACGCCCAAGGCTTCATCTACTTGCTAGCAAAGGATCAGCATGGTTGTCGATTTCTGCAAAGGATATTTGATGGGAGTACTCCAAAAGAAGTGCAAATTGTATTTAATGAGATCATCGACCATGTAGCTGAACTTATGATGAATCCATTTGGGAATTACCTTATGCAGAAGTTTTTGGATGTGTGTAATGAGGAACAGAGAAAGCAGATCCTACTCAAGGTAACTGAAGAACCAGGGCAGCTTGTCAGAATCTCTTTAGACCCCCATGGGTAAGTCATGAGCATAATGTATCTTCATATGACTTTTTCTTATATCTATTTTAACACTTTTTTCTATCAGAACTCGTGTGGTACAGAAGGTCATTGAGACTCTCAAAACCAGGCATGATATCTCACTGGTGATATCGGCCCTTGAACCAGGGTTTCTTCCTCTTGTCAAAGACCTCAACGGAAATCATGTGGTCCAGCGTTGCTTGCAATGCCTTAGCATTGAGCATAACAAGGTGAAGCGATTAATCTTCTTAAATTGCTAGCATTTGCTTGGTATTATTCTAAAGACAAGAATAATATCACCATGGTTGACATGAATTTAGAATATGCTTTAGTAAGCCTGATCTGTGCACGACTGTAATAAATTTGTTAGTAAACTATTGGATTGGTTTTTTATCACTTATCTTAATGCATGTCTTTAAACCGATAATCGTGCGTCCCTTAAAGTCTAACATACTCTCTCTATATAAGTTATGAAGCTCCAATTTTGTAATATCAAATTTGTTAAAAATACATATGGCAGGTATTTACAATTTTCTTGTGACTCTTTTGTGATGATAACTGTTCTTTTAAATTAGAATCACATGGAAGAATGCACTTGTTATTTTACCTTGCAAATGTGAATGCAGAATGAAGTTGTGTTTTCATCTTATGCAAAATTAATTTCCAGAACAGAAAACAATCTACGTCATGGTTAGTTATTGATGAGAAAACAAATGTTTAATCAAAGACAGTTGACCAGCTACTCCTCTACTCTCAATACATTTTACTTATGCGATTTTTAAATCTTGAGATTTTGGCAAGTGTGGCAAAATATCCCAAATGAGAATATATGTACTCATATGGTTTATGATAGTCCACTGCATTGTCATCTTATGTATGCTTTTAGTTTGACATGGCTTGGCAGAAAAGAGAGAATCAAGTCAACTGATACTGAGTGTGAATTTATTTATGAATTGTTTGATAGTCGGTAGCATATTTAACTGCACGCAGGACATGATATAATCAGGCCTCATGTTTGAGGATGGATTGTCATTTACTGCTATTGAGGTCATTTTTTTGGTCATAAAATCTTACTGATTACTGTGTAAATTGCATGGTATGGGTGTTCGTGTAAAGGTTGCAATATCTAGAAGAATCTGAGTTACGTTTTCATGATTTTGTTGGATCTTGCCTTCATCCTCTATGACATATTGCACTCAAAAATATAAATCATGCTTTGCAAAATAAAGGCGGTCATAATTCTGTATACTAAGAAGAGCTGAGATTGTATGAACACATCGAACCAGAAGTGATATGTGTGTGTGTGTGTATAAACAAAGATTTTGTATTTTAAAAATACAAAATCAGTGGCCTGTTAGATGTTTCTACTTGCCATCTTGTACATATTTTGAGTACTTGGTAACAATAGGGGGAATAGGAGACTTAATTTAGCCATTGAAACCAGGGAGGTCCTAGAGGGAACATCTGATATAGGATTATGGTTTCATCCAAATTCTCCTTATATATTGAATGCCCTTGCGGCCAGAAAGTTTTTTTCAATGATTATATAAGGAATGTCGACAAGATGTAGCTGGAAAACAAGGATGCCCTTGTTCGACACAAGTTTCTTTGGCCAGAAGTTGGCCTTGGTGCTTCTGTCTTTTTGGTTGAAAACAGAAAAGGAAAGTTTAGCTACTATAGCTATCAATGGGATATAGTAATCAACCATATGATATATGTTGAAGGAGTATTGCCTACTTATCAAAAAAATATGTTGAAGGAGTATTGCCTTTTGGGGCCATATACACCTAGTTTAAAGCAAACACGATCCTTGCATGATGATTTTTTTTATAGAGTATCTCTTGAAGCTTCTTTTACATATAGTTAGGGCATTCCCTCTGTTCACCAGACTGACACCTGATTGTGTGCATAGGAGTATAAACATAAGATGATAAAGAGCTTTATCAATGTGAAAATTGGTGGAATTGGCCCTTCTACCACAGATAAAATGCAACTTCCATGAAAGAGTCGATGATAGTTCACTGGTCTCCTAATGATTTTTGTTGTGGGTGCCATTAGAAACTGTAAATGCTTGTAATACTTGCTCCAAGATCGAGGAATCTATTCTGATTAAGTTGGTGTGCTAATTTACTATGAACACATGGATCAGAAGGCCTTAATTGTTCTGTGACTGAACGTAAAAACATTCTTATAGATGCGAATCAGATTTGGTTACTAGTGTTTAGAATCACATTCTCTCCCTTCCCCTCACCTTGTGGCCAAAAGAAAATTAGGGTGTTAATAGCCATAATTTTGTATGCAGTTTCTGCGTATTATCATGCGAACTTTCTCTTCATATATAGTTTACACTTCCCTTTATATCTATATTTGGCAGTTTATATTTGTTGCTGCTGCAAAGTATTGTGTTGACCTTGGAACTCATCAACATGGATGCTGTGTTTTACAACGATGCATCAGTCATTCAACTGGGGAGCTTCAAGAAAACTTGGTTGCAGAAATATCTGCCAATGGACTTCTGCTTGCTCAAGATGCGTATGGGTAATCAACATGAAAAATGCGACTCTATTAGTAATTACTGATTATATTTTTAGCTAAAGGACAATAAGAAACTTGCTTTGTTCAAGTGTCAATATATAAAAAACTTCTTCTTTGAGTTATTCTTCGTACAGAAAACATGTCCCATGCCAAACCATGTTTAGTTCATGATAATTTGATGAATCTAGAGTTAAATATTGGGTGGTCAAGCTATCTTTGAATTGGGAAGTTGGTAGACATGCACACTAGAAAGATCTGTATGGGTTTCAGACTAGGACCTTTTTGCATGTGGGCCGTGCCTCCTGCTAAACTAATGATAAAGACTTAGCTTTCTTATAATTACCGAAAATGTATAGTAGCTGCATTCTTATAAAACTCTATGTGTATGTTAATTGTTATCATCATCGTCTTGTTGTTACTTTGTAATAAAATGGCCCATCATAATGGAAATGCATTTGAAAAACATTTACTTATACCTGCAATGCATTTGAAAATTTGTTGTGTTTAATGTTTTTTTTTTTTACTTTCTTATGACAATTACTTTTGTCATTTGGTTCTGTAGAGTGAATCCGTGGAACATGTTGTCCAAACTCTTGAGAAGTTTCAATGCTTTTGTTTTGTCTACCCTTTCTCCTTAGTACCATTTTGGTTTTCTTCTTCCTTTTTTTTTTTCAGAAATTATGTCGTTCAGTTTATCTTGGAGTTAAGAATCCCTTATGCCACTTCAAAGTTGACCTCCCAATTTGAAGGGAACTATGTGAACCTCTCAACACAGAAGTTCAGCAGCCATGTGGTTGAGAAATGTCTTGATGTATTCAATGATGAAATCCGATCAAGAATCATTTATGAATTGCTCTCTGTTTCGCACTTCGAACAGCTGCTTCAACATCCACATGCGAACTACGTTGTTCAAACAGCTCTTCGAGTTTCTGAGGTATAAGAATCAAATTTGAATTTTTTTTTTAGAAAGCAAATTATGTAAATAACTCTATGTTGAATTTTTACAAGAGACATGAATAGGTTGTCACGGGGAAAATCTGGTTTGGCCTCAGTTTTCTGGAAGGAAAGATGAATAAAGTCCATTTATCTCATTAAAAGGAATAAAATATTGTTTGATAATGCCATGCCATGCCATCTAAATGTTTTATTAAATGAATTAGAGTTCAGGATTTATTAATCAATTAATCCTAGTTTTCTGTTTCATGCATGTATACCAGAAGAAAAATGGTGCTTCTAGATGTCTTAGTGCATATTACTAAGAATTAGGTTATCTCGTCTTCAATAATTTACTGGTTTTTTCTTGTCAGGGTCCTGCACACAATTTACTGGTTGAAGAAATCGAGTCCCACAAAGCAATTTCACGCAACAGCCCGTATTCTAAGAAGATTTTCTCTCAGAAGCTTTTGAAGAAGTGATGTACATTCGCATTTTCTCCATTTGAATTAGTGTTGTTATTCTACACCATCACTAGCATGTTAACTCTTCCACTACCATTCATATCTATCTGTAGAAAATTTAATCTGTAAAGTCTGATGCTGATAACCGGACAAAGAGTTCGTCTTCAGGACTGCACAAAATGGCCTCCATGTGCTGACCTGAGTGGTGAAGATAAGCCAATTTTGCTTCCAGTCTAATCCTGGACATCATGTATTATTTTGTGGTGTTGTTGACCTATGTTTTGGATATTTTTGTTTCGTTCATTGTGGGACTTTCACTGTATTATTGTACAGTATAAATTGTTTAGGATCCGGTTGGTGTTGTTGTTGCTGTACAAATTCGGATGCTTTTTCTGTTTTTCTGTCATTTTCTATTTTGATTTTGTATACCCATGTTACGTCCTCTTGCACATGAAAATTCATTCATACTGTTAGTCTGTGAGTTGAAGTTATGCTGGTAATGAGAGGTAGCCATGAACAACAAATAGGAGTTGTGGGTTCAATTTAGCCAACTCTTGAAAGGGGTGTTGGCTGCTAAATGTTAATGGCTGATACAGTATGTAAAGGGAGGCGCTGAAATGGTAGTTAGGGTAGTCGCTGTCTCATTGCTTCTGCAATAGATACTACATCACCGGTGTCTCTGTCAAGCTCTATTGGTTTACATATTGACTTCCAAAGAGTTGGATGTAGAATGGCTTTTCCTTTTACATTTACGCTTATATGACATCTACATTTATAATTTTTTCTGCTTCTATTTCTTATAATATTTTTATTAAATAAATATTATTTCTCATCTTAAATTTTACGTCTTATCTTTTTCCTTAGTTTCAAAATCAAAAGATTTTTAATAACGTTTTGAAAATGAAAGAGTAATGCTATCCACCATTCTTTTTATTGTCATCTTTTTATTATTTCATGATGATGATTTCTTATGTTTTATTTATAGACTAATCATTTATGGCTTGTTTGGATAGAGAAACAATCACATCTCATAATTATAATTTTTTTAAATTTTTACATAAAATATAATAAATAATTTAATTTTTTCAAATCTTAAAATGATAATAATATTAAAAAATAATATTTTATCAATATTTTATTTAAATCATCTAAAATTATTTCATTTCATCTTATCATTCAAACGAATCCTTACTCTTACGTAAAAAAAATTGAGAAGAAGATGAAAAAAAATAATGATAAATAGAATTGTCGATCGAATCAGACCAATAGAAGAACTTATATTTTTCTTTTTCTTATATTTATAAAATAATAGGATCGCATTATTAATAATAACAAGAAAAGAAAAGAAAAGAAAATAAAGGGTGGGCAGCATACCGAAAGGCTCTGCTCCAGTGCTCCGTTGTTTACTTTCAAGTTTTAATTCAATTAAAAAAATAAGGAAGAACAAGTGGCCACAACATGACGCTCAACCACCCACGCTCTCAGTCCACGACACGAGGCCACCACTATATTCCCCCACCAACAATTGGTCCCCAGACACGTGTCGTGGTTCCGAAACCTACCAAGTACGTGGACCAATCACCTCGTCGAAACTGATCGGATCTTATTGCCTACCTCTCGTCCACGAATTCTGATTTCCACCACCCTTGTATTGATCTCCTCACCACGTGTCAGCCCCTGCGTCACCCTTTTTATTCATCCTAAAAATAATAATAAAATATTCTTATCAATTTTTAATTTAATTTTTTTTTGCCCGAGCGCTCGTGCGAGAAGACGACTCTGGAAGCTCCGAGAAGTCCCTGAATCAGAGAGCCAGATTAGTGAAGAGCTGTTTGGTCTTGTTCGCGATTCTCTCTCAACTGTTACAGGGAACTTTAATTTTTCCGGTGAGTATTTATTTTTCCAGGATGTTTTTGTTTTCCCTGTGAGCTTTGCTCGAAGATCGTTGCTGATGTAGCTTCAACTTTACCCTTCTAGTAACTCCAGAATATTTTAGTTTTCCAGGTAAGTTTTGCTTGGAGATCGGTGCTGATTTGGTTCTGTAGCTCCAACTTCCCCTTTTAGCAACTTGTTCTTTTTTTTTTGGTTGGACCAGGGGTGGGGGCGGCTTGTGTATGTTTAAATTTCTTGGTTGTGTTGGATTTACTTGCTACTGAGAAAATATCGGAAATGAAATGGTTTTTTTTCGGAGTTTTCATCGTCAATGTTCAGACGATATGTGTAAGTAGAGCGATAAATAGATAGCCTGTAGAACCCAAGGGGAAAAAAATTGACAGAAAGAGAGAAGGAATGATCTTTTTGAGGGGACCGGGCTTCCTAGTATTTCTCCTGCAAATGAACTATTCCTTGATAACCTGGCATACGGCATCTACAGCTCATTATAGGAGCAGATCACGCCAATATGGTAAATCAAGCATAGTTGCAATGTTGCATAGCTGGTAAAATATAGAAAAACCAGTAGAAATATGTGGGAAAATATTCAGTAATATTCGGGGATCCTAACTACACCAATCCGATTCTAATATTTTTACTACTTTGCTCAATTATTTTGAGCTTTTCCAGTTTTTCCCCTCAAAATAAGCATATAATATTATAAACTGTTATACATATTTTCAATAATTGATTTACGATGTCATTTTTGTATTGTTTGGATCATCAGAAAATGTTAGTTATGAACTGATAATCAAGTACTAAGCCTTAGGGTTTTCAATGCAAGAAATTTCTGAATTGCATTTAAATTAAGCATAATAAAAGGATTGGATTAGTAGGCAAGAACAGAGAAAAGGAAGATCATAATTTTTTCTCTTTCCACGTACACACATTTTCTTCCCTTCCCCTAATTTCCTAATAGTTATTGGGGTTGATTTTTTTGTTTTAATTTTTAAATTTAATTTTTGGGCTCTTGGCACTTGCTTCATTTTTTTGTTTTGAAATGCAAAGATCTGGAGATGTGGGATACTTGCACCTAGACAGAAAGATCCTGTAAAGCTTCACTGTTTCCTTATAAAACTTAACAGGACCCAATTTTCCTTCTTTCTTGGAATCCAACAGATATTAAGTGTCTGTGCATTGGTTTGGGTTTGTGTTTGTGGTCCTAGATTTCTGTTGTTTTTGATTTGTTTAATCATGTAGGACTATGGACACAGAATGCGTCAATGGGAATACTGCTATTTTGTTTATTTTTCTAGTCTATACTTTTGCACTGCTGTTTATTTTCTAATCAGTGACATCAGTGCTATAAATTTTATGACTAAATTGTAAGATTTCCACTTATGTTTCCTTAGTTTATTTTTTACTCAGAAAACAGTTTTTGGTGAGAGGATTTTCTCTTGAAACATGACATCATACAAATCAACTGCATCTTTCTGGGGTGGTGGATAGAAGATCTGGAGGAATGTCAGACTTGTACATGTGTGAGGTATTGTGTGTATTTTTATACGTAATTTTTCTCTTATTCGCCATTCAGTAGGACTGAATATGTTCAACTGAAATGAATCATACATTTTAACAATTCCAAAACCATCAGAAGGTAGAATCAAAAGGAAAAAAGAGGACTTTATCTAATTCCACTAAAATACATGCATCGTAATGAGAATTTGATGGGAGAATGTCTTGAGACTCAAGTGTGCTGACTTTGTTGGTTATTTTATGTCATATATCGGTATATCAGGGCAACTGAGTGGTTTTTGTTTCTTAAATGATGAAAGAAATGGATTTATTGAAAGAGAGGAAAGGAAAAGGAAAAAAGGACGCTGGTGTAGTTAAAATTCAAAATACTTGCAGGAGATGCAATGTACGAAAAAACTAGAAGAAAAAGCTATTAAGCAATGGTAGTCTTTACGTGAAACACATTATCTTCAACTGAACAAACCTCTTACGTCTTAGGTTACATGAGATCTAATGCTTTGAAATAATAAGAAGAAAGATCCTCCTAGAGAGAAAAAGGGAAAATAATTTTTTCTGGGTATGAAGTTTTCTATGTATGTTTATGAAGACTTTTTTTATAATAGTCTTTATGTTTATTAACTTTCCTTTTTCCAACTGCCTTAATGTAGTTCTATCGAATCCTGTCTGAAGCTTTCTTTCTCCTTTGTTGTCGAGTATCTACTCTTCATTCGAATTTCTATCAAATGAACAAGGTCTTATGGAATGATTACTATATGTTTTTCTTTTTCTTTTTCCCTCGTGTGATTTCTATTATAATGGATAAGAAGAAAGAAAAAACCTATTATAATGGATAAGAAAAAGGAAAAAAACCGAACAATCTTTTCCCTATAGATCCTGAATTCTATCTAGTATTCTGTCTAAGTCTCCGGTCATGATGTTGCAGCTTGAAGATAATGTGTGGGATGGCTTTGGTGAGAGTGACGATCATATAGTGCCTCATCATGGCAATGAATGTGAGGATCAAATTGCTGTACAGGGTGATAGCTGTAAGAAGCCACAAGGTGTAGGAATTGGTGTTACAAGTAATGCTGCCAATGAAACTAAATATGGTACACGAGGCAAGGAGGAAAGGAGTTCACCAATATTGACCAAGAAAGACACGATGTTGGAAAAGGATTCATGGTCTCAAACACCTGATGGCATCTTTCCTTCTTCATGTGATGGCGACTCGCATAATGGAGTAACAATTACGGAATCTGATGATACGAGGATGCCCAGCCATTGTTTAAAAAGTGGGAAGATAGATTCCGGTGGCAGCGAGTTTTGTGTGGATGATTCTATCTTGGGTGAGAAGTGTGCTGCAGTTGAGAACAACTTGTACCGTTATCCACTCAGTAACATATCCCAAACAGATAATGATCTCAGTTTTTTGGACAATGAACGTGAAGGCGAAGAAAGCAATGATCTCTTATCCAGTTGGTGGCCGAATATAGAAAATTTTGAGGATGTTGACAGGATGTTTAGGTGGTCTTCAAATTCATTCTTATTATGGTTGACGTTTTCTTATGGTTTTCCTTTCTGTATAATATACTACTGCTGGTTCTCTTTGTAATTGATGATTTAGTAGGTTTACGTGTTACTTTTGATCTTACAGAAGTTGTGATTCAAGTTTTGGGCTAGGGTCACTTAGTAATGAAGACGATTTGTGCTGGTTCTCATCTTCACATGCTGCTGAAGTATCCGAAGATGCATTGAAATCTGACAAGTTTATAGGTCATGAGGCAAGCGTGTTCAAAAGTATTTCAGAATGTGATGAAACGTCCAGTCCAAAAAGTGCATGTCTTCCAATCAATTATCCCAACAAGAAAAGTGTTTCTATACGTGGTGAAATGAATTCATATACTTCACATATTGACGACCCTGCTTCCCTTGGTCAGTTATCATTTGTGAATGGGTCTGATACGAAAACTGAGCACAGGGATGACTTAATGCCTAAAGAACAGGTAGTTTCTGTGATTTCAAATGATTGCACACACACATATATATATATATATATATATATATATTATATTTTAACTTACTCCCTGTTTTGGGCAAAATTTTGAGATTCCAACATCCATCTTGCAGTCAATTGACATCAGTGGTTATATTGACGATCCTGCTTCCCTTGGTCAGTTATCATTATTATTTTAGTTTATTTTATTTTTAAAGGAGGACAAAGCCCCAATTTTATTAATAACTCCTCACTTTTGGCTAGTGGTTGTAGTAAGTTGAAGCTTATAACTACTGATAAAAAAAGTTGAAGCTTATAACTATCAACTTATTTAAAATCTAATATGAAAAGAAGATTATGAGGCATTACCTTACAAAACATTGAAAACACTGCATTGTAATATCCAGACCTTAAGGACCACCTTTTCACGTCAATTTAGTTTTTGACTGATTAAAATGTGATAATGTGGTTGGTAACAAATGTTCTTATTAGAAGAAAGGCATTGTGTGTGTTTGTCATAGAACTTGCAATGGAAAGTGATTGTAATTTTTGTTTTTGTGTTCCCCTTTCTCTTGACCTCATTTCCCTTATTATGGATGTTATTTCATGTGGTTTGTTTTTAAAAAGTGATTTTGGTATATTTTTCCATATAAATTTAAATATTTAATCTATGTGACGGCTGACAGCTGCATATCCATTCTCCCTTCACAGATGAATATGCATAGAAAGAAGTCCAAGAACCATAGCCAAATGGAAAGAAAAAGGAAAGAACGATATCTGGAAAATGGTGGTTCTTTTCACTATTATGGTAAACATGCGGATCTGGGTCATCACTATGGAGATTCATTGTGTGAAGTTTTTTCTCCCACCGGAAATCATCAACACAATCAAGACATAGGACCTGATACTTTGTGTTATATTCAGACACAGATACCCTGTATGCACCTGGAATGTAGTCATCCTTCAGATAAAGTTTCAGTTTGTCCAGCTCCATTAGGTAACAAATCTGAAAACAGTGGCCATGCATATTCTCCTAAGGAGTCTTCCTATGCATCAAATCCAGTCCAGTCCATGGAGTGCTCTCATTGCCCTTCATTCAAGGTTCCAGCAAAAACAGTCAACAAAAAGAGAGGCCAGCTATGCCAGGATTTACAAACTCCTACAACTAGGAAGTTTAAAAATGTCGATATGTCTGCTCCGATGGAATTTTGTCATCCTGTTTCAGCTCATAAGCAAGTTCAGCACTCTGGAAATGAGGTTGAAGTTCATAGTGAAATCGAAGGAGTTAGTGTAGGAATTCCAACAGACTTGGATTCTTCAAACATACAGGAGAGCTCTTGCATGAGCTCTGTGGTGGATGAAATCTCGCTAGAAGCAACTAATTTTCGCCAGCTTCAACAAGTGATGGAAAAGGTACAAATGTTACTGAATATTTATTTACTACCAACTTTTAAATGGAATTCTATGAGAACTTAAGTGCTGGCATGTGAAATGATAAATCATCTAATGTTGTTCATTGTTCAAATTCTGTCATTAGTTTCAGATACTTCTTACTTGCTTGAACATTTCAATATTTGGCAAGGTGGGAGATCAAAGAAATGTGGGAGTTGGTTTCCCAAGTTCAACATGGCCTTCACACCTCTAATCCTTGACAAAAATGAAATGCCAATTAATTTTTTCGCCAATTTCTGATGTTGCAACAATTTCGTTCTTTGAAGTTATAGAAAAATCTTTGAAATATAAAATTATTGAACTAGAAGCACCAATTAGCACTTAGATTTATAAAACATAGACCATGATTCTCATCACCTTTGTTTTTTCTTTTAATGTTAGAAATGCTAAAAATAATAGAGGAGCAAACATTGGTAAAGAGAAGAAACGGAAAAATACAATGTGATACCTAGATTGGTTTGGATTGGATTGTAAAAGGTGTTGTGTGGGCACGTCCTAAGCTGCACATTAGTTGTGTGGAAGTTAATTTTGGGCTGTGGAAGCAATTATAAGGAGCTTTATTGTGATTATTTGTTTTAAGAGTGTGGTGCAGATATAGCTAGCTCTTCACTAGATCATGACAATTGGCATCATTATCAATCTAGTAATGCCCTGTGGCATAAGGGCCCTGCAGCAAGTGATAGGACAAAAATAAGCAAACGTGTCGCGTATTAAGTTGACATTGTTTTATAAGTTAGAATTTGCCTTCAGTGAAAAAGGTGCTATACAAATACACGGTGTATAAACTTGACCTTGAATGATCAACTCTATAATTATGTTTGTAAACGTTTTGTGGCTATTTGGTTTCAAAAACAATAACTAAGAAGGAAACTACTGATGTTTGGCCCATATATTTTGATATGTCGGTTCGCATTATCATTATCTAAAACCTACAGATGCAGTTTCTAAAACATCTTGTTGAAGTATTGGAGGTATTTTTTAGACATTCTAACATTTCATTCTATTGGTTAATACACATAAAACACATAAGTAGCGACAGGTGAAAAAACATTGAAGTAGCATCTGGCTTGCTTGCTTGTAATATTATATCAGAAGTTTGGTTTGGGCTGAGATTCTACATTATTAATGTAAAAAAAAGTTTTAAATAATATGGATGATTAAAATTTCTTCTATTGTTCGTGTGCAACTTATCTTGTGAAAAATTGTCAGAACATGTTGATGCACAACTAGATCACTCAGAATGTTTCAATATCGATGATTACCCCATAGATAGTTCCAACAGTATAGGAACAATAATCAATTTTAGCTACTGTAAAGTGAATAAGATAATCAATTTTGTCTCAATTCTTACATAGATTTACAATTATTCATTAGAGAAAATATAAAAAAGAATCCTATCGGGGGGATGAATCAAGATAATTTTAATTAGAGCTTCCTGTTTCCCTCTCGACGAAGAAGCTTATCCCACATCGTCTCGCTGGCCAACCTTGACCCCTGTTATTTTGAGGTCATATCTAGTATTTAGTTTGCCTCGATTAGGTACTGCCCTCGTGGCTGCACCAAAACAGTGCTTTACCCCTAAATGTCCAGTCAACTAATCATCTTGATATTTAAAAAGTTGGCATAGAAAGAGAACTCCTCGATATTCAATGAATCAATATATGTGACATACCAATAGGTTTCTCATCACATACAAACTCTAGTGTTCAATATTTTTCGATTGACTGACCTGAAACTGCTTGAATTCAGTTGGATATCAGGACTAAACTGTGTATAAGGGACAGTCTGTACCGCTTGGCTAGGAGTGCTGAACAAAGGCATAATTGTGCAAATTTGATTAGTGGCAATGGAGATGGCAGAGATGCAAGTAGAGCAGTGATGTTTCAAGAAACTAACAAGTATGCAGTCACATCTTGCTCTGGCTTTAAATTTTGTTTTCAATGCTTACTGAAGTTACTGTAGACTGGTTTTGCTATAATTCATTTTGTTAAGTAAGATACTAAATGGTGAAGTGGGTCATATTTCTTTGGACTGGGAGTGTTGAAGTTAATTCGTTTTTCATGATAATTACCCTGGATGATGTGTATCTGTCTTGCTCTTTCTTGTAGTTGCTGAATTTCTGCTAAGAGTGTTCTTCAGTCTTTGATTAAGTTTTCTTGTGCTTTTAATAATTCCCCTATTTAGGTGCACTGGATTTGTGGATATGGAAACCGGTACCAATCCCATAGATCGCTCTATAGCACACCTACTGTTTCACAGGCCCTTGGATGCATCCGTAATGCCTGCTAACGATGCCGTCTCTCTTAGGTCTCAAGGCCCGGTAAGCCTTTTACACTTTTAATGCCATATGCTGTATGTTGTGTGTGTCAAAAATCTTGGGCTTATGCCGTGGATCTTAATTAGCAGATTCATGGGTCTGATAATAGTCCACCTGTGATGGCTGAGACACAAGTTTTCCAGGAAGATAGCGTTGCCAGTGCAGATAAAAAATGCTGATGACGGACAACAAATAAGGAAAAAAAATGGTTAGCGTTAGCACCATTTTTGTTAATTATGTTTATTTTTGAATTGACTGCAAATCAGAATGTATAATCAAGCTTTTGAGGCCCAACGTAGATGCCGGGTTTGGTTCGAACGTGTTTGTTAGATAGGCTGTCTTGTCTATGTTGGTGTATATCCTTGCAGCACTCATCTTGATAAGCTAAATGTTTATCCTCTCTATCTGTCTGTCACAAGAATTTCCTTGCATCTCCATCTCACCCTGTTGGTACCATTTGATTTGTTACCTTAACATGTTCCTGGCTCATGCCTGTTAAATTTCTTAGGATAAGACACCGTTAATTCTTCTGTTGGCATCCTATTATTTCTTTACACATGTATGAACCAATATTTGCGCTCACACGTACCAAAGCACTCGGAAAAAGAAGTGCCAAGCGCAACTATTTTGTAGTTTCAATAGCTTTTCGGCATGTTAACCGATGGCACACACAGATCAACTAGGTGTTTGACACTTCGCTCCATCAATAGTTCTTTTTCTTCTAACTTCTTTTTCTTCCTTTCAATGGCGTAGTCTTTAATTAACAAGCCAAGAAGTACCCCATATGGTTCATAACACAACTCGGAAGAAGCAAGTAAAAGCAGAGCACCATGAAAGTACAATAAAATCCTCCGTTTGGGTGCAGCCACTCCAATCACCACGCTTACCAAAAATGATTCTCGGCTACTGCAGCGGCTAACGATTCTGATTCATTTTCCTCTCTCTGTTGCATGATATTTACCCAACGATTTATGCATGCCATGCTTTCAAACGGTTGATTATGATCCATGATCCAGTGTTCGCGCATGGGTTCTGCCTTTCTTGGTTGTCTCCGATTTTATATGTACATGCCAAACAAAATACAAATACGTGCTAGCCAAAAGCACGTGTCAGATTTGACCTAATATATTGCTCTAGCAACTGTCCCAATCTCTAACTTAGCATCCACCTTAGGAAGCATGTCCATTATATAATTTCCTGGTAATCTTGACCTGATTTGCAAGCACAGATTGAAAAGTGCGTTTGCCCGCAAAAACCTCAGATTCTAAATTTATGAGTTCATTTTAAGACACATAGGGTTAGGCTCTCAACTTATGCCCTCCTATCTTGAAAGAATCAAACTGCATAGTCTTTCAAATTGTCATGCATGATGGAATTTCGTCATCCTCAGGTAGGAAAGACCATGTAATCTTCCCTTAAACTTCGAGAATAGGGAGAACATGCATAAAGACAAGGAACTAAGAAAGCAAAAGCACGAGACATCCTAAAACAAAAACTAAGATATATTGTACATGCACATTCCCTGATGGACCTGACCTTCGCCTATCAAACTGCTAGCCCGTAGAACACCATTGATTACATGAGTGTACCTACCTTCATAACATAAAAAATGCTTGACCATGCCAAGGAAATCTGTAAAGAATGAAATCCGCTAATCAAACTGCTGGCGAAGTTGCATCTCTGTTTCACTTTTCCATGTGGCATGAGATGATTGGCCTTTCATCCTCTTACTCTTCTCCTTGTCTTTTATGACAGATCCCTTCTTCTTGGGCTCATTGCTAGCATCATCAGGTGGGCGATCGCCACAAACTGGGCAGACCATTCCTCTTGCATTTGAGTAAGTCTTCGGAATTCCACATTGCAAGCACATCCTACAAATATAAACATTTCACTCAGATAATGATAGAATACCATTGTGCAGAGTGCATGCATGGACATCTTTGGTCTTCAAAGATGAGCACCTGCATGCAACACAAGGATTTCTTTGATCCTTAGAGAGGAAAAGAGTTTTAAGAACTGACACAAAGTGGGAGCTTAAGACATCAGGAGATTCTATGTTTAGAGTTGTATCAGTACAGAGACTACGATCCAGTACAACAACTGCTCAGTGTTGCCAAAATAAAATCTTCTTCGCTACATATTTATAAACCCTCCATACATGCGCAGCACTTGAAAGAATATATGTCATGGTCATCAACTTAAAAACTGTTTGAATAAACAAGATTTACCTCAGTAGCTCAGCAGCATCCTCTGCATTAGGATTGGCTGCAGTGGCCACGCGCTTGCTTCCTTGCATTGTGCTTGAAGCTGATGATGCAGGAGGTTGGTTACCCTCAATATCACTTCTTACTCGCTCATGGATTCCAACTAATTGGGCTTTGGCCTCCACCACAGCACCTACAGACAATATCAGGCAAAGTCAAGCATAATATCATAGAATTGAAGGAAGCTACCACTAAGTTGAGACAAAAATTGATTAGAAGGAAAAACTAAGCTAAAAGAAAAAGATAATGCAAAAACCTTTATAGAATTGTATGTATGATTAGTAAATACTTGAGAATCAATTTTAATGTGGCAGTGATGCTCTGTTTAGTAATGGGGTGGAAGGTGGTGTAAGTGGTGGTGAGGAGAGGTGGACAGAGAGGAAAAGGAAGTTGCAGTCACAGCTAGAGGAGAGGAGGGAGGAGGGAAGTGGCACGGAGGAGTTGGGGGGGGGGGGGCGGGTAGTGGGGAGTGAAGTGGTGGCAGCAGGGAAGCAAGAGGTGGACGGGGGAGAGATAGAGATGGTGGTGGTGTCACAGACACAGAGCTATTTTAGGAGAGGGGAAAGGGGGGGGGGTGTGGATGAGAAAGTAGTAATTGTGACGTGCAGAGGGGGGAGGGGAGAGGTGAGGCAACAGTGCATAGCAGTATCAAGAAAAGGGATGCTGGAAAGAAGCATACTGTAATCAGTATAAATTATTCCGCCTTTTTTAGTATAATTTCCCGTTGATCATGAAAACTGTTTCTTAGTGACACTGGCAACAGGTAGGAAGTCAAGGCCTACACCAAGCAAAGAAAAATACTTCAACTAAAACAGTATGCTATATTAGAAATCAAATACAAGTCAATATAGATTTTTTTTTCTATGAAAACTAACAGAACAAAGTAATAATTAAATTTTCCTTCTGCTTTATTTTCTATTTGAGACTACAGGAGAATGGAAAAAAACGCTTTTAGTTGAGCTTCGGCCCAAAAAAAAAAGGGATTTTAGTAGAACAACAACTTAAAAGTGTGGAATAGCCGAAGTGATGAACTTCCCTCATGCTTGAAAAGGTAGCATACCCAAACGTTTTTTTTTTGGTAAAAAGAAAATCAAAATATATGTTACTGAACCATACCCACACGTATGTTCTTGAATCATACATCGAATAATCATAAGCACACAATTACATGGTCTTAAACTAATTTGACCTCGACGATACAAATATCAGTCCCTGAAAGATGGTTGAAAATAGTTTCTAGAGTTGTTGTGCCTCTTTGGGACGAGTTCCAATACTAGAAATAGGTGAACTCGCTCCCCTCCAGAAATGGACAACTACAAAATGTTGCCTAGGTAGATATCATGTGGTCCATTACGAGATAGAAAACTAAGGAATTATAAATGATAAAACCAAATCCCTAATCGCCTATATCTTGGGTCTATTCAATAGCTCCAAATAATGATTTTCAAACAAAATGAAAAAGGTAACATTTACATTAACATAAATTTACCGGTAGGTAAGTCTTTCTTCGCCTTGCGGTTCCTGCGGCCGCTGCGCCTCCCTTCATTCTGATCCACATCTTTAGCGGAACCATATTCCTCCACGCTATTGTTCAGAAATGCCGGCGGTCCTGAAACCTCCGTTAACGAATAAAAACAAAGTCAGGGCAAAAAGATAAAAACTTTTATATCCACGATTCCCGGCTGGATTCACGATAAATTGAAAAGAAAATAGAGGGAAACGAACTGGAGTACGAAAACACTGGGCAACGAAAGGGTGTAGTAAGAATTACTTGGGAGAATACATCGAGGGCGGAAGGAAGGCCGGATACAGAGGAGGGTTGGGGGAGGTCAACGAAGGACTTCCTGCGGACCGAATGGTTACGGGCGGCGGAGGCTTCGTCTTCGTCGTCATCATCGTCGTCGGAAGAGTGAGGGTAATGGAGATGAGCATGGTGGGGTTCTTGTTCTTGTGCTTCTTCTTCTGCTGAAGAATAACCTTGGAGGAGCGACAAGCTCATTGGGCTCGCCCTTCGAATTGCAAGTAAAGTGGCCTTTTGCAGTTCGGAAGGGAAAATTTTGAGGCAAGCAGATTTTGATGTTTGGGGGGGGGGGGGGGGGTTGTGAACTGAATGAAAATAGTAGTACCTGTACTAGTTGGTGCTGCTGTCTTGGATAGTCAGGACTCAGGTAGCAGTAGTAGTGGGCTGCTTCTTGAAGAGTGCGAGGTGGGTCGTTAAAGCCCGGACATCACCTTCAATGGGCCTATACTATTGATCCACAAAGAAAGACTCTTCAACTTCTAGTATGATGTGATACATTTTTAACGACATCTCTCGAATCAGAAAGTGTTTCGAAGAAATTGAATAGCTGCGTGAGACCTTATGAATAATATGCCTGAAATGCCCAATTTAATTTGAAAAATACTCTAACCACAAAGTAATTACACAAAAATAATCTCATAAACTGACATAACTTGATGTGATTTATCAGATTATAAAATTATTTTTATTATAAAGTAAATTTAATAGATCAAATGAACCTACATCAGTTTATGAAATTGTTTTTATGTAATTTGATGCAGCGATCTTCATTTAATTTTACTCGATAAATGTTGGTGAATATGACTTTGAAGTTAGAAACGGAAGTGTATAATGAATGGGAAACATCACATGGGAATCAAGTCTTGTCAGGCTTCTTCCAAAAGAATCGTTTTTTTTTTTCTTCTTAACATTAACATTAGAGTACATGGATCATTATGCAGACATCAGAAACACGATAACATTAATTCAACGATATTTCCCGCATCCTGCAGGAAAAAAATTCCAATTCTCCGGATGCAACTGAAGAATAATTATGATCGTGTCCCTTGTTATCTGGTTTCCCAATCCAGGTCCCCCCTGATGGCAAAAGGGAGGTCCAAGAGTATAGCCATCCTCAAGCGAGTGATTTTGGCATACACAACGCTAAACGGCCAAATGGAGTTGAAAGGGATCCGCCATCTCAACAATTACAGTGGATTTCATTTCGCTTGCGATGCTAGATAGCTCCTAAATTTTGGTCGGAACCTGTTGTTTGAATTCCAAAACCAAGCTCCACATGATTTCATTTCCATGAAATGGAAATCAGTTTGAAAGAAAACGGTCCCAGTGAAGAGGGTAGAAAAAAATTCGCATGGCCAACCTAAATTAGTTTCGGTTAAACCTTTTATTAATATAGCAATATAACAAATCTCGGCAAAAAAATAAAAATAAAAATAAAAAAACAGAAATCTTAATGGTACAGCCTGCTAGTTGAGAACAAAGCAACAAATATGACAATCATATGTTTCTACATCTTGTTTTCTTTACCTATAAAAGAAAAAACATCTTGTTTTCTAGGCATATATTCTATTTAAAAATAAATTTGGAATAGCTAGAACGGTACTTAGTTAAATCTTGGCAGATGAATGAAGAACTACCAAAAAGAAAGAAGTGAAAATGAACTGATCCCTTGCCCAAAAAAAAAAAAAAGAAATAGAAAATACAAGAAGAAAATGAATTTGATGAACGGAATGAATATCATGGCCTGGGAAGAAAATTAGTTCAGATAAACAACTCAGAATCATATGCTCTCAATAGGAACCTGA
This sequence comes from Cyclocarya paliurus, assembly GCA_029856935.1. Classification (NCBI taxonomy): domain Eukaryota; kingdom Viridiplantae; phylum Streptophyta; class Magnoliopsida; order Fagales; family Juglandaceae; genus Cyclocarya; species Cyclocarya paliurus. Next base: position 42,805,086 of record CM056945.1, on the reverse strand, counting down.
ATGCCTGCCTGATTGATAGAGATGTTGGAAAGCTTCAACCTGATGGCATCAAACTCAGCATTTTGCCTCTCTTCATTTGTCAACCACAAAGACAAGCAACGATCAATTAAGTCCTTGCCGCAACTCAAGGGGGAACCTCCTTTAAAAATCCGGGTCCTCCCAAATCTCATTATCCTTGCTAAATTTGAATCAGAAGGCTCCTCGGCATAACTCTCCAAATTGTCCCTGATGGCCCCGCACCAAATTGGTCTAGCTACCTCAAGGAAGTCACGAACAGCCAATACCGGTAGGTTCACACTTCCCAGTTCAGACTCCCCCTGCCCACCTCTTCCATGATAATCTGATCCTCCAAGCTTCAATAGACCATAAGCATCTGCTAGGTCACTGTATGCTGTTGACCAAACAGGTGAACAACAGTTTAAGTGCCAAATAGAGAATATAAGCAAAATATTTGGCTCCATAAGTTTAAAGGAGATCATTTTCCATCAGAATATCAGCTTTTCAAGTTTTCCAGTACAGCATAAAAATATTAATCTGGTCAACAAGGCTCTACAGTGTAGAAAGCATAAAAGGAGATTTTCATGGATATCAACAAGTGAATAATCCATACAGTTTCCTACATCAATTACAACGATGATGGAAGCAATTTCATACCAGAACTTTGAAAATTTACTGCATTATAATATCGAAAACTTGAGGTTGTGCATTACAAATGATGGATTTTAAGTCAACTGAATTCCATCTGTTGATTTATTCCAGAATTGTTCTTTGATGAAGTTGATTCATTCCCAAGATATGCAATATACATCAATTACATGCCTGAAGATGGAGACATAATTTTTAACATTCTGTGGCAATTGATTGGACAGTCACCAAAAAAATATTATGACTCCATCAAAATGATAAAAGAAAAAGACGGAGAAAAGTAAATAACATACCTGCTAGTTTTCCATCACTTCTGTAAACCTCTATCCCATGAAGGCCAGCCTCTTTCAGCCTCCTGATAACGGCAACAGGATTCTTCAGTGCCCATGGATGAGCTAGTACGGCCATACCCCCCGTATTACATATCAATTGTATTGCTTCCTCTGCAAGAGGCTCACTTCCCCTGAAACCATATGTTAAAAGACAACATAAATAAAAAATTTGCATCAAGAACAAGGAAAGATTTAACAATAAGTTCAGAATACTACATAGAGTAAGCAGGTCCACCATCAAAAAGATATCGGGCAAACGCTTGTTTCAGATTTTCCACATAACCTGCTTCAAGCATAGCACGGGCCACGTGCATTCTCCCAGGAGCAACTCCCTTGCCTGCTATCCTGGCAACATGCTCCCACTTAAGAGGTAGCTTGAGCATGTTCAGTTTTGACACCATGTTCTTTGCACGGACAAAACGACCATCTCTTATATTGGCCAAGAACTTCTCCAGCTCCTCAGACCTTGTTGGTCCACAGCTACTATAATATGCAAGGATGTGCACTGGTTCCTCTAGTTCAGACTCAGCACTGATATCAGTGTCCAAACATCAGAGACTATATAAGGAATGGATGAGGATAAATCCTGAAAACTAGGTTCTCACAATTCTTGACATTTCCAGTCCCAAACATGGTTTTATGCAACTGCACTTTCTAAAGTAAGGGAAAACCAAAATTAAACACTCCAAGCAACTACAGGAACACACTTGTCTGCATGTATAAGCCTTCCAAAGCCAAAACTTCAGAAATTTACCTTGGAGAGAATATTGTACTGATTTCAACACCTGGAATTATCTTGATTCCAAATTTTCGAGCAGCTTCTAGAGCCTCAGGGATGCCTGACATTGTGTCATGATCTGTCAGAGCAAGAACGTTTACCTGTTATAAGCAAATTTATTAATTAAATTTCAAACATCTTTTGATTTATTCAAGGCAAAATATAATAACAGAATAGAAAATAAGAACTAAAAAGCAATCAAATAAAAATCGGCTTAACAATTATAAGTACTGCCAAATAGGCTGGAATTTTAAAATAAATAATACAGTTCTTGAAAACAGTTTGGACTTCAATCACACAACACAAGGGTCCCATAACATTAACAGGCGGCATTGCAGGATATACAGAGGTTCATTGTCTGGCATCCCCAATTTGATTCAAGTCTCTAAATTTTGTTATAAAGAAATTGAATTAAATCTTCCTTTAATATTATTATTGTTATTGGTAGCTGTAAACCACTGGTATTCAAAAATCATTTTGCTGACTATAAGCAAGTAGACAATCCTCTTGAAGCATATTTTCTGGGTCATAGCTAGATATCATCTTTATCCACCATGCTGACATTGTATGCCTCAAAAGCCATATGAAACTGAAGTAGTTATACGACCTTACCAAGCTGTAATCCCAGTTATTTACGTCTCATCTAAAATCATATTGTCGTCTTCCTGAGTTGTTCTAGACATCCCTCTACCTATGTCAATCCTTCAACTAAAATAACTCTCTCTCCTTACACTTATCACTCTCCCTTGCACATGTCCAAACTATCTTAAGTGATTCCCAATCTCTTTCCTTAATAGGGACTGTTCACCTATTCCTAGACCTTGGATCCATTTCCTTAAGCAAGTTCAAGGAAGTGACGTGAAGGTAGCCTTAGGTAAGGAGCTGACGAGATAAACGGGTCTCCACATCTTTTGGTAGTTAATTCCCCTAATCCTAAACCCACATCTCCTTATCTTTTTCGCGATTGAAATAAACATACGATGCAATTGCTCAAAACTCCAAGCTCTACAACATATTTCAAATCTAGTAATTTATGCATCCATTTCTTACTTTTTAATATTATACACAATTATAAAAAGAGCATCAAGTAATGAAAAAGAACCTCAAATAAAATCTCAACTAAAAACATTTTTTGGATTCTATAATTTGCCATCTTCATACAAAAAAAAACTAAAATCCCTAATATATAATAATTAAGCCTCATGGTTTCTTTCACTACTTCAAACCACAAATAGAGAATCTGTTTTTCTCACTATGAAAGGAAGTTAGGGAACTTTGTAGTCTCTGAAGGAGATGTAGGAACCCTAGAGGTGAAGGGACTTGCTGTCACCATAGAAGCTCCAATGGGGACCATGTTACCATTGGAGCAAACCAATGGAGTTGTATGGTCCCCATTGGAGCAAACCAATGGAGTTGTTGGAGAACCAAAGGATTTGGCATTGGTGCCTCGTGTAGATGAATGTATAGAGTCGGGAATGCAATTGGATACTGTGTCTGTGGATAACGTTGCTCCCCTGGTGTCTCTTCCACCAATAGCGGACTAGATTCTGCCTAAAGTTAACGAGATTCAACAGTTTGTGGGAATTTCACATGGAGGATGTGAAGACCAATTCAATAAACTAATCACTGCGATTGAGGCAAGCCACGCGCTTGAAACCAAAAGTTTCAAGAAAAGCAGGGAGTTACAGCGTCTTTTTAGTACAATCAACTACGACGCTAAGGGTGATAGCTCAACTAGAGGAAAATCTAAAGGGAGGACATTGTGAAAACGGGAATCAAGGGCTTGGGTTTGGGGTTGGGGTTGGGTGTTCGGGTAGAGTTTTAGTTCTACGAGAAACAAGGGTTGGGGACCGGTTTGGTGTATTTTGGATTGTTCTTTTCATGGGCTTTTTGGGTTATTAGGGACTTTTTGGGTCATTTTGGACAAGGTGTTTTCTTGTACGCATTCAGTGTACTTGGTTTCTCTTTTGATATATAATATTGTTTACTTATAAAAAAAAAGGGCATATATTCTTACATCTTTGATGATGGAATAGGAATGAACAATTCTAGTCAGAATGGATTTGTAGCTTTACGTGCTATAGGTATTGTGTATTAGACCAACCTCTCACCCAGACAGCAGCTATATAGTGCAGGACAGTTTCCAAAAAACCAACTTCTATACTTACATACCAAATATAAAGTGCAGCCAAAAATGAGAATACTTGACAAAAAAACTATATCATTATTTGCAACCCTAGAAACTCAAAATGGATCAAATCTACGGTCAAAAGCAAAATCCATTTCGGCATATCATTCAGAAACTAAAGAGCAACTGGAACACAGATCATATGTAATCAGAAAAAAGATTTCAGATTTTCATTTAAAAGTTAAAGTAACACGGACAATTTCGAAGAAACTGACCCCATTTCCATGAGCTCTCTCAACCAGCTTCAGGGGCGACAAAAACCCATCACTGAATTTCGAATGCGAATGCAGTTCGAACACCAACTTCTCCCCACCTTTTCCAAGAGCCTTCTGCACGCCAAAGTCATCCACAACAAAGGACGCAGCAGAGGAAGGCAATGAAGAAGGCTGATCCAAGAACACCCATTCACTCACGGACTTGAACGCCAGAGTCTGCTCTGCGGTCATCTTCTTCTTGCTCCCACCACGCTTCTTCTTCCTCTTCTTCTTTTCTTTTGCTTTCTTCGAGTTATGGTTACTGCAATTGGAATTGCTGAAGGTCTGAAGCACGTGGGCGTCTCCCACCATTGCTTCGAGATATCCTGGCCCAAAGAGAAAACTGGGATTGGGGAGTTCTGGTGGTTAGGCCATTAGGGTGCGGTTCCTGGAGTTTATATCCCTATCTATAGGCAATAGGATAAATACATCAGGGATGAAAACTGGGGATAGCCGATAGGTAGACGGCCTTTTAAAAGGGAAATCTTTTTCGTATCACAGGTGTCCTCACGCCTTGCTCAAAGTCCGACACGCCTACTCCGTTGTTCAACCTGTGCGCGCGTGCGTGTGTTAAAAAGAAAATAGGAATAAAAAAAAAAGTATTGTCGGATTATCAAGTAAATCGTTTCTTTTTTCATGGTTGTCGTGATGGAATATATGTCTTGTCAACAATATTAGGAGTAATAAAACTCCTTTTAAAAATATAATTTTATTTATAAGCATGTGTTTCTACACCCAACCTACTACTAAAGTCTAAATTATTTCATAGTTTTTATTATTTTATATAAATAAATTATTAAATTCATGTATTCCTATAACCTCAAGTTTTTAGGACAACAAACCGGTGTTTAACTATGTATAATTGACACAAAAATTTATATAAATAATAAGAACTTCCTCCAAAAGAAAGAAAGATAACCAAAATTAAAATAGGACCGGAATTTTTCCCACCCAAGCCAATCATGAATGCTTAAGAAATCAGAGCATGGTATATTTTTAAAATCTACTTGTTGATATATCAAATATATTATTAATATCAACATTTACCATTTCAATAAGTGTAAAAAATTTGTTATATTTTAATTTTTTTTCCATGATAATAAAATAGAGTTCTTATACTCATCGAACTTACACTACACACTTATTGAATGAAAAAAATATAAAATATGAAAAATAAAAATTGGTGTATGGTATATGACTACTGAGTAAAACTTTTCATTATAATGTCACACAATTGATTATATTACACAAGTAACACACCCCTTACAAATAAATAGCATTACCTTTGTTAGAAATACTAGATCTGAATACACAGCAGAAATGATATTATCTCGTTGAAAATATCTTAAATCTATTGCAGTTGTTGCATGGATTTTTCAACGTTGTTCATCTGAAATTTTCACGTATCGATGATAGAGTGTTCTAAGTGATAAGACTAAAGCAACACCCACATATTCAATAGCTTAAATGTCGGGATTAGAGATAACTAAACTAAAGAGAGATTTTTCTATTTGTGCTACACATTATTACATCCAAATGGTGGAGGGGCTATTTTATTTTCGTAGATGAGATGAAAGTAAACGAGATGATTTGAGATTAAAGTTAAAATTAGTTGAATAAAATATTGTTAAAATATATTTTTAAACATTATTTTGTTTGTAATTTAAAAAAATTGAATTGTTTATTTTATTTTATGTAAAAATTTAATAAAATTATAATAGTTAGATAAGATGAGAATACTTATGAAACAAACAAAAAAGTGTAACCTTCAATTGGTCATTAAAGACTAGCCATCAAAATTTATGAAGTGACTACTTCATAACATCTAAGAGAAGGATAATGGTTGCCTACAATGAATGCCGCTTTTATTACAACCTTGCTTCGTACATGTGCTTCCATTAATTAGTTTTCCTCCGATTATTAATTTACAGCTACAATATTATATATATATATATATATATATATATATATATATATCTATACATATATATTTATGTTCATTATTCATTTATGAATAGCCATTTGGATTCAGGTCCTGATCTAACGGTACCGGTGAGCGCAGCATCTCGATCTCTTCCACTAGATATCTCCACGACACTTTTCTTCTCGTTTACATGACTGCGCTGCTTCCATGCTTGCACGGAAGTAATGGACACTCTCGCGCGCGCGTGTTGCCTTTTTTTTTTTTTAAGCAAGACAGCTAGCCTGGCATATACTTTATTAATTATCCGTTGAGCCTGACAGACATTTTAATCTGAACTTGTATATGGAAGAGATCAGAAAATGGTAAACATTGCTTTTTCGAGCTACAAATGGATATGTACATGTTTGTTGAGTGCCAGGACGTACGTAGCCGTTCAGACCCTAAAAAAGTTATTTAGCTGATTGACATACACACACACATATATTATATATATATATATATGGAGCTAGATAGTGTTTGTTTTTTACCTTGCAGCAAATCAGTATGAACATGCATTGCGGTTGTATTCAAGTCGCAGAGTGATCTGCAAAAAAGATGTCCGAGGGAGAAGGTTGGCATGGGGGTAAAGATACAAGGGGGAGACGGAGTTGCCCTGATATAACACGCGCAAAGTGCTGATTGTGCCAGGGCGTGGGCGTGCATGATTAGCCGAGCAGTGTACGTGCATGCCGTGACTCCCAAGAAGTGAGAGAGAGAGGTCAGGAGAAAGGAGACCTCGTGAAAAACCATCGGATAAAAAGGGTTTACAATTGCATGGAGATTGAGGATATGTTTGGAAGGTGAGATGAGAATTTTTTGTTTTGTTTTAAAGTTTAAAATATTATTTTTTAGTTTGAAAATTTGAAAAAGTTAAATTGGAATTTGAAAAAGTTGTATTGGGATTTGAAAAAGTTGAATTGTTTATTATATTTTATATAGGAATTTGAAAAGATTGTAATGATGAGATGAGATGAGATAAAAATTTTGAATAAGATGAAACATCCAAGCATAATCTGAATGTAGTCAAAAGCATGCACCCGGCCATGCTTTAATTACGCTCTACTTTTTATTTAACTACATGCAATGAATTCAAACCGACATGTACCAGAATTCATATTCAGTATTGGATCATCATAACAGTCATATCCATTCTGCTAAGTTATTTATGTGGCTGTAGCTGGCTGGCATTAAAACTCTTTAACATCGAATTCATGTCTTCTATTATATATAATAATTACATGGAAAAGTGTCCTAATTTCTTCTAGAAAAGCACAAGTGCCTGCACAGCACCCCATAAGTTGTAGCTGCAGGCCAGCAGGCACTGCTAACAATCATTCATGCATGTAAGACTACAGCTTAAGAACCCCTGGGTAACTTACTGCACGTACGTACTGTCTCGCTGGAGAGACAAGACGCCCTCTCCTTAGCAGATGCCAGAGAGTTCGTTGCATGTGAAGAAGATCTGCATGCAGTAGGCGTACTTTGTCTGAGTTCAGGCATGCAGATCGCCCTTTTCACTTTATTGGGTAATAAATCCTGTTGCCCAGGGTCAGGATCAGAGGTAGGAGTACTGCAGGAATGCCAAAGCTTGCCTACCCCGTCCATGCCAAGTTCATGGTTAGTTTAGGTCTAGTTTGGATAGTGAGAAGTTTTAAAAAATATTAAAAAATATTGTGAATAGTTATGAATAGATATTAGAGTGAGTTTGTGGGTCTCATTAAAAATTATTTTGAATTATTTGTATGTATGAAGTATGTTGAGTTGTTGACTTTTGGATAGGTAATTGAAAAATATGTAGGTCCCATCAATGATTATTTTTTTTAATGATGATTTTATTTATATATAATAGTGATAAATATTATAATGATTTTATTTTTATATTTTTATATAATAGTGATAAATATTATAGTGATTTTATTTTTTATTTATATATATTAATGATAAATATTATAGTGATTTTATTTTTTATTTATATATACTAGTGATAAATATTATAATGATTTTATTTTTATATTTTTATATAATAATAATAAATATTATAGTGATTTTATTTATATATAATAGTGATTTGTTTATTTATTTATATATAATAGTAAAAAATATTATAGTAATTTTATAATAACAAAGAAACCATTATTGTTGCATTTCTCTCAATTCGCGTGCAAATCATCTCCCTCTCTCTCATTTTCTATTGTTTCAGCTCAGTTCCAAATCATATTACTGTCTCGGGTTCTCAGAACACGCACCTAAGCTAGGGGGCATCGTCTCGCGTTAAAAAGGTCTCAGATGACATCCGGTCCGTACGAAAACGTGTTTGGATGTTGAAGAACTCTGATCTGTTCGAAAAGTTCTCAGATGACTTGAGATATTTTGACTACCCAAACCCAGATAATAAAATTTCTTAAAGGAAAAGAAATCCCCGTGAATTACAAACCCAAAAATACTATGAGGGTGGCCGGCCCATTTAACAAATTTCTGGCCCATTAAATTGTTCTACGAATTAACCTGACCAAGATAGAAATTGACTTCCTTCACTATAATTAAGACAGTATAGTTTCATTTACTTCTATTTTATGAACATTTGCTTAATTTAATGTATTAATTATGATAATAGAGAATACATATCCTCTAAGAAATAGGAATTTTCCGGGAACAAACTATAATTCCCATCAATAAATCTTCCCAACCTCCCAACACTCCACACTCCATCTTTTTAAATTTTTTTATTAAATAATTTTTATATGAATAGTGAATAAAAAATTTGAAATAGTTTAAAAAAAATAAATTCAAAAAAAATAAAATAAAAAATATTAAAAAATATGGAATGTGGAGTGTGGATAAATAGTAAGAGGTTGTGTAGCAAAACCCTTTAAACAAATTGTTTACAAATCGTTGGTCTATGATTTTTCTTCCCATTGTAGGCTCTATATTCGGTGTACCATTAATGCATCCTTTAGATGATGTCTTATCCCGTCCAATTGCGCTGACAGATATTTTATTGAGGATTAGCTATGAAAAATTCTTTCTCGTATGTTACTGTTTACCATCTATGCTAGCGCTTCACATTTTATAAAAAATACTCTTACACTCTATAAAAAAATTATAAGTGTAGAGTAGGAGAAAAAATAATGACTGATGCATAACATTCTTTACTAGTTATATAAGTAATGGATAGGCTCTTCAATTGTATCAAATTGGATAATTCAATTTAAAAAAAAAAATATAGACTCATCAATAAAAAAAATGATGCTCTTTATTAAATAGACGATGTGTATAGAATCATAGATAGTATAACTATTAGACACGAGCGAGCATAGGTGCCCGTGTATATATATATATATATATATAGCATTAATATTTCAACTATATACGTTTCGTTAATCCAATCAAGATATCAGCTACAATGTTATTAGTCTTATGATCTTTACTATTATTATTGAATTCCCTTCTCACAAGTTTCTCAATGGAACTGCCTGTTTTAGCTGCAAAAGCCTTGTTAACGTCTTTAATATCTATCTCGGACCTAGTGATCACTATCCGGATCAAAATCTCCCGAGCATCAGCATTCTTCATCCTTAGCTGTTTGGCAAAGAACTTTTCAGGATTTTGTATGCATCGAATCACGATTCGTACCTCTCTTCCGAATTGCCCGCATTTGCTTTGTTTCAGCGACTTGCAGAATTCATGGCCATATAGCTGTTTGTAGGAGACGAGAATGGCTTTGACTTGCCCAGAATTCCGCTGACTTAAAAGCGAAATGATGGTCTTCTGGTCCACAGTCCTCCCACTTTCCACAGCTTCATACAGAGTCTTGGCATCGCACATGGCCATGCTCATGTCCACTCTCCCACCAAAGTTGCGACACGACTTCAAAACCGCCAGCAGAATCTATGGATCAATACAAAAAATTTCATGACATGATCTTTTAAAGTAATTGATCGTTAAAAAGAGATGCATGCTAAGTAGTTACCTCTTTGAATCCGCCACTAACTTTTGTTGTGACATCTTGCTCAATTTCAGAATTGTATCTTGAGCGGTAGGTTTGCTTAATACACTGCAGCTCCGAAGAAGGTCGGGTGCATGCAATCTCAATGAGAGTGTTCAGATTCACACTCCCTCCGAAAAGCGAGTTCCTAGTTATCTCGGCATCACGCTCTTGCGGTTCAATCATGCGAAGGTAGGCTGCTCTCTGTATATATGCAACATATTTTCAACATTAGTTTGAGGTCTTGCTTGTGAAGGGTGAAAAAAGGAAAATGAAAGTTACTTAATCAAGCAACCATACTTACAGCAAATGGATTGTTCCTCTGGATATTTGAGAAGAGATGGAGAACATTCTGACCATAAAGAGCAGCATAAGTTTGACGAATGAGCTTGAACTCAAAGGAACTTCTGTGTACGAAGATATCCACAAGCTTTTGGTTGTTGATTGTACCATTGCCTACAATTGATTGGCATTAGCAAGACAAAAGTGATGTTGTTATAGTCCAGATGATACTGCAATATGGAGAGTCCATTAGTTCTTATAATATCTTGTTAAGCTGGAGAGTACAAGACTGTATGTTTATGTTTCATAATAATTACGGTTGGAAAACAGTTCTTTCCACCCAAACACACATGAACAATGAATAAGGGGAAAATGGAAACTTACCAGATAGATAATGATGAAGAATTTGGCAATCGAGTTCATATCGTTCATTGCCTTGAAAAGAACTGGCAGCCATCGAAAAATTCCTCTAAAATGTATGGTCTTTGTATGTCCCTTGTGTGTGATGCTAAAACCCAAGAAACCTGACAGGGACTTTTATAGGTGGAGGAGCTAGCTGTTGTAGACTACTCCAAGGAATAATTTCCTTTTCGCCTTTCGCTCACTAGAACTCTCAAGGAAAAAACAGCCACGTCCAAAGTGGAAGAATATTAAGAACGGAATAAATCCTCATTTCCAGTATCAACCGTACCATTTCTACCACATTTCACTTTCTCATTCATGCCAGCTTGAGCTTCCTCCCTGTGCCGTCGACTTCGTTACATCTCTTACATTGTTAACGGCTCTAATATTGGGTACTAAATTAGAGGAATCCTTCCCCAGCTGGTTTTCAAAAGGCTTCAGAAAAAAAGGTTCTTTTTATGTTTGTTAGCAACCCATTGCGGAGATCTATAGGGAAGTGAAAAATCAAGGGTCCGTACATGGTTTTCTGAGTTGACTTTTGATGCATAATTTCTCTACAATATATGTGCACATATTCCTTTGAAAATCTAGATTAGGAAATCATTCGATGAAAATTTATCAAAATGTGAATTGCAAACAAAAAATAAGGTAAAACCCAAAGTAGGCAGGCACTAAGATCTTTAAATTTAACACTTGATAAGCCATTTGCCAGTTCTCATTTTAATTCGAAGTATGCATTGAGGATCTGCAAAATAACCACACTACTTGGTTGATGTTGGTCGTTCCATATGTTTTAGGGGAAGGTGCTGCTAGATCTTTACAAGGAATGTTACCGATTACAAGAAACGCGCGCATGAATAAATTACGTGAAAACAGAGAGTGAAACAGTTCTCAGATAAATTACACTCTAAACCTTGCAGAGAATAAAATTACAAGAAGCATGCTCATTAATACTTAACAAGCATGCAAAGGATCCTCATGAAATCGAGTCAATCAGAGAAGAGAAGGGTGTTAAGAGTTCAGGAACACGCCATGCAAGCCAGAAAATCAATTGATTCCTTAGGACGATCATCTATGAACCACTCCAAAGGCCTAAAAATTTTGAGCATCTGAAGAAAAATGCCCCAGTTTGTAGGTGATTTTAGAAGCTTAAAGCATCAGAACTCGGATTGCTTCGCTTTCTTGCCTAATATGTCGGTTTCTGAATTCAGTAAAGGTTGTTAGAGATGGGAGAACTTACACACATGAACTAAGACAGAGTAGGAACGTAAGACAAGCAGTAATTCAAAGACTTCTTGTCTTTCACACGGTGGCTTGCTTAAACTGTTTATTTATTTAGATCGCATACAACTCTCACGGGTGTTATTATATCTCCCCCGAGCATGTACATGAAAAACCAAAAGACACAAAAGCTACAAACTCTTAAAACTTAACAACCGGCAAGAACCTCAAAACACCTGGGGGAATTTATTAGAATTAAGTTTGTCTCTCTACAAATTATGAAGGTGGTGTCGATTCAAAAGACCACGAGCGAAGAATGTGCAATTCAGAAAGCAATCCTGTAGAGGAAGAGAAGCCAAATTCAACCCGTTCTGGTAAGTAATCTCTCAAATCAACTATTGAAGAGAGGTGCTGTTGAATTGGAATGATACCATTACTAAACCCAGTGAAGGTGACACTCAAGTTTTGGGCAGCGGAATCGTAACTAATACTAGCACTATATGTTCTATTTTCCTTGATAACACTAGACCATGGTGTGGAGTTCTTAGATCTAATACTGTTGATATTGATACCGACGTGTTCATGAACAGGCTCCGGAGGGTCCAATTCATCGTTGCGAAATGTATCGAACTCAACTGCAACGAATTTATTTGCATCAAAGAAACTCGAGTCTCTTGCTTGGTCGCGGCTGACAAGGCCAATGCCAGCGCCATCCGTTGGTCGAGGTGGTGGGAAATCGGGGCTTGCAAGGAAGAATGTGATCCCATCTGAATATCTGTCTTTACCTTCCGAATCGATGATAAAGGAGAACTTGGTAGTGAATTCTGCGAGTTTTCTGGATTCTTTATCCCAAAGTTGCAACGGTTCTGAATATGTGACTCGACCCCAGTTGTCCACTGCGTTTGGCGTGAGCTGGATGACTGAACCCTTGACTGTGGCGTTTCCAGTAAGTATTAAAGTTTTGTTGAAATCCGAATAGCTGAAGGATAACGGAGTTGCAGAAGGGATTATGAGAAAGAGGAAAATGGTCATCATCAAGCAGGGAAGAAGCAAATTTGGTGGAGGGATACCCATGATTGGGAGAGACTCCAGAGAGAGTTTTGAGCTCGAAGGCTTGCAAATTGTAATGAAATATGACTTGAATTTGCAGCTGAGGTATCTAGCCTTGCATTATTTGGCTGAAATTGATTACAATTTGACTAAATGTCGTCTTGCTAGCCGCCAATCAGGAAAATGCATTTGTGGATATCATCGTGACAAGTGACAACGTTTCAAATCCCCAATTCTCAGGCCTGCTCGCCTTTTTTTTGTTGTTTTTACTGTTATTTTTTAGCTGAATACAGTATTTATTATCTTGTACATATTTTTTTTTGAAAAGTGTAAAATTTACTATTAATAAAATTAATTAATTTTTATATAAATTTCATATTTAACCATTTCTTTTAAATAGAGTGCATGATACACATTTTAAAAATATAAGAGTTTTGCTACAGTTACCAAAAAAGTGGATCGAAGAGGTGTCTCGAATGGTGTATTTTATTTTTTTATTTTATATATATTTTTAATCATCATAAACATTTTAAAAAAATAAAAATTCACAATATCATTAAAAAATATTTCCTTAATCACTAAAAAAAAACATTTCAAACTTAAAACATTTCTCAAAATATAAATATCATTTCTCCTGTTTCAGTGAATGCCTGGCATAAAGTCAATACCATCATTTATGCTTTATATTCTTTTCCAGCTACTATAGCTCTGGTAGCAATACCCAAGCAGGCAGAGTTCATCACTGATGATTTGCTTTATTTCTTTCTTTATAAAGTGATTAAACCATGTGAATGATTTTCAATCCACATATAGTTATCAATAAATGTTTATATTGTTTATATAGGTGATTCGGAGACTCACATGTCTTATGTAGTATTGCCGTATGATTGGCAGACTGCTGATAAATGTCAGGTCTAATTTAGAGGTGTCTTTGGTTTCTTCGATAACAGTTACCACACGATCATCAATCTTTAAATTTCTACAACCAATATTTCCTTCATCATAAGCTTTCATTTTGTCTACCAATCTCAAGATTATTTTTCAATAACCTTTCACATTTTCATGTTATTTCATTCTTATATTATCAAAACCTCTTGTAGAAGTATCTCCTTGGAATTCTACTTGAAGTATATGTTGGGAAATATTTTGAAATATTTTGTAAACTAGAGAATATGTTAAATAACAAGAACAAATTAGAAAGAGAGAACCCGGTATTAAGGCACGTTGTGATAGACGCTATCTTTAGAGTAGATTCCGCCGCCTCCAATTTTAAACATACACTAGACTTCTTGATAATCTACTCTCAAGATACAATAATGTCGATTCCCGTTAATTTCCTCGTCGGTGCACACAAAAGGAAATCTTTGAACCCGATATAAAATAGCCAAAATTCAAAGAAAGAAAGACAAAAGAAGAAGGAAGTGTTTCTATAATTTTTGTAGAAAATTTGGAATCAATGAATTTGTAGGTTGGGTTTCCTATTTATAGAAAATAAAATGGTATTTGTGAAAAGTCACATTACATAAATGAAATGGTACTTGTGAAAAGTCACAACTTATATAAATGAAAGAGTATTTGTGAAAAGTCAATGTGAAAAGTCACAACTAAAATGAATGAGTACTTTTGAGAAGTCACAACTTCTCAAATATTAGAGAATACATTGAAAATATTTCTAATTCACCAAAGGATACAACCTTTTGTTTGGTTGGCAAGCGGTTAAGATTCATATCTCCCCGAGGCATACATTGGTTCAAGTTACCAATACACATTTTCATTTAAATCTAAACAACCGAACCAATACATTGAACAATGGTAATGGTTCACATTATTTTTTCTTTACATCAAATATTTTAATCATTTCGAAGTTTAAAAACCAACAATCCCCCACCTGATTAAAATATTTTAAATGACAGAATATAATAAAATCTTCTTTAGACTAAGTACTATGCATCAATAGAGGTAACTTGCGACTTTGAACGTTTACCTAGTGTTAGCGTGTTTCCATTTGAAAGATCCATGGTGCACCAAGTCTTGAACCAGAATCTTTTAACTTAGGCTTCTCCACACCACACACATAGTACGACATATATCAGGTTCCTTTTAAGGTGGTGCATAAAGGTCGTGTACCGTATCTTGAATTTATGAGCGCTCTAAGGAATAACCCAATTACCATAGACTGCGGCCCCACAGTCACACTCACATAAATGAGTCCTCCAAGAGTACTTGTAATTCAATATCTCGTCTTAGTGGTGGACTCATTCAAAGCATTTCACTTTTTCTTTACCATTGCATTTGTAGCACTCACACCCTAGGGATGGACCTATTATAATATTTTAATAGTGCTATCCAGTTACTCAAATAGTTTGTTCTTCCCATTGAACATTCTTCCTGGGATCTCCAGTCAGGAATGTTGGGTTGCCGCTACTGGTAACCTAATTAATGGGCTTCAGTCCCATTCCCCTTGATGTACGTATAACCTTCAACTTTGCCAGTCCTTTCGTAAAAAAATCCGCTAAATTATCTTCTGACTTTATATATTCTAAAGTTAGGTATCCATTCTTTATCAGATATCTTATCGTAGAATGCCTAATACTCAAATGTCTTCTCGTATGATTAAAGTGTTTATTATTACAAACACTTATCACAGCCTGATTGTCACAAAGAACATAAATAGCTGGCATTGGTTTTTTAACTAGTAGAATTTCTGTTAATAAATTCTTAAGCCACTCTACCTCATGTCGGGTAGTATCCAAGGCTATTAATTCAGCCTCCATAGTATATCGTTAAATCATAGTTTTTTTGGAAGATCTCCAAGCCACAACTGCTCAATCGAGAGTGAAAATATATCCACTCGTTCCCTTACGATCTACTATGTCGGTTATCCAACTAGCATTACTGTATGCTTCTAATACAGTGGGATATCTAGAATAATAGATACCATATGTCATGGCTCTTTTCAAATATTTAAAAATTCTTTCCGATGCCTTCCAATAAGAATTATCAGGCCTACTAGTATATCTGCTAAGTCTACTCACAGCATCTGAAATATCAGGTCTAGCAGAATTAGCAATATATAGTAACGTACCAATAATATGAGAATATCTCAGTTGTGACACATGATCTCCAAGATTCTTACTTAAATGCAAACAAGGATCAAGAAGAGTACTAACAGGTTTGCATTCGAATTTCTAAAACTTTTTAAGAATCTTTTCAATATAATGAGATTGATTTATGCTAATACCATCACGATATCTCATTAATTTAATACCAAGAATTACCTGTGCCTCTCCCATGTACTTCACGTCAAAATTTTTAGATAAAATTTTTTTAATATAAAAAACAATATCTATGATTCTATATTGGTACCAAAGATGAGAATATCATCAACGTAAAGACATAGCATTACGCATACACCATCAACTGTTTTAGTGTATAAACACTTATCAGATTCATTTATCTTGAAATCATAAAATAAAATTATTTCATCAAACTTTTGGTGTCATTGTTTATAGGCTTGCTTTAAACCATAGAGAGATTTAATAAGTTTATAAACTTTCATTTCCTGTCCTAGAACCACAAACCCCTCTGGTTGATCCATGTATATCTATTCTTCTAGATTGCATTAAGAAATGCGGTCTTTATGTCCATTTGGTGGACCTCAAGTTTATGGATCGCTGCTAGAGCAATTAGAACACAAATTGTGGTTATTCTAGTAATAGGAGAATACGTATCAAAATAATCGATACCCTCTCTTTGTGTAAAGCCCATTGCAACGAGCCTAATTTTAAATTTATCAATAGTACCATCATGTCTCAATTTTTTTAAAAAATCCACTTACATCCAATAGTTTTACATCCAGGAGGAAGATCACATAAGTTCCAAGTGTCATTAGTCTTAAGAGATTCCATCTCATTATTTACTATTTTTTTCCAGAAGGTGGAATCAATGGAAAGCATGACATCCTTGAAAGTCAATGGGTCTTTCTCCGTAGAATTATGTATAAAAATCATGTCCAAACTCATTTTCCTTTCTAATTCGTTTTCCTCTTCCAAGTTTATTTTCTAATCCGGATGCACTCTCAGAATTAGATATAATGGTAGGTTGACTATTGGTGAAAGGAAAACTTACTGTAGATAAAGGTCTTTCTAACTTATTTTTGAAAAGAAATAGATCTTCAAAAAATGTTGCATCCCTAGACCTCATGAATGTGTTGGGATCAATACCTTGGACTTTTGATTTGAAAATCAAAAATCTATTTGCAGAACTATGTCTAGCATACCAAATGAATACTGCATCTACTATGTTGGGACTTAATTTCATTTTCTTAATTTTTGGAACATTAACCTTTGCAAGACAACACCAAACTCTAAAAAAATTAATATTTGGTATTCTACCCTTTTAGAGTTCATATGGTGTCTTGTCAGATCCCTTAAATGGTACTTTATTTAAGATAAAACAAGATGCAAGTATTGCTTCCCCCCACTATTACTCAGGTAAGCCGGAACTAGAGAGCATGCATTTGACCATATCTGCCAAAATTCTATTTTTTCTTTCAGAAACACCATTGGATTGAGGAGAATATGGAGCGGTTTCTTCATGTATAATAGCATTCTCCTCATAGTATTGAACCAATTGATTAAATGAGTATTCACCTCCTTTATCAGGCCTGAAAATTTTAATATTTCTCTCTAATTGGTTTTCAATTTCAGTTTTATAGACGACAAATTTACTAAAGGATTCATCTTTTATTTTCATCAAGTAAACATAACAAAATTTGGACATATCATCTATAAAAGTAATTAAGTATTTATTACCACATTTAGAGGAGACGCCATTTAAATAACAACCATCACTATGAATTAATTCAAGTAGTAATGAATTTCTTATAACAGATTTAAATGGCTTTCGAGACTGTTTGATTGAACACAGATTAAACATCTTTCATCCAAATTAACAGGAACTTTAGGAATAATCTCTAAATCCATTATTCTTTTAACATTATGATAATTAACATGACCTAATCTAGGATGACATATTGAAGAGGAACATGTAGAAAATGTAAATTTATTATTAGAATAAAATGTCTACTATATTCTTTTGAATATTTATTACAAACAAACCACCACTTACATAACATTTCCTCACAAATAACCCATATTTAGTTACAATAATTTTATTAGATTGAAATAATAAAGTGTAACCTGCCCCACTAAGTAAAGATCCATTAATTAGGTTTCTCATCGCCTCTGGTACGTAAAATAATTCTTCTAAAGGAAGAGTATTTTCAAACGTTAATTTGAGTTCAATTTTTCTTACTCCAAATCCTTATGCAGAGATTGAGTTATCCATCATCACTTTCATGCCGCTTGTATCCTGATATGTTGAAAAAATATTTGCGGTTAGAAGTGACATGTACATTGGCTCCTATGTCTACTATCTAATCAATAGCACTACAAGTCAGATAAACTTGGGGACTTATGGTTACACATCGTTCATCGGTTCCAACAGAGTCGGTCCCGGAAAGCAATATATGAGCCTGTGGGTTAGGCGATTTTGGTTGTTCATTGCCTTGATATTTCCTCTTCTTAGCGATAATTTTTGGCCAAGTGACCCGGTTTGCTACAGTTAAAACAAATGAGTCTCTTATCATTTTTGTTGATATAGGACTTTGGTTTCAAATTATTCCCATAAATAGTTTTACTCTTGTTGAATTTGGATTTCTGATGTAACAGGTTCTTATGTGTTTTAAGGTATTCTACAATATTTGCTTTAGATTGAAAATTAGAAACCAATGGTGGGATATGATCATTTTCAAGTGTTGTTCTTGGAACCTAATCATAGAGATCAAAGTTTTCATGGTTATATCTTCAGTCTTATGTTTAAGAGATAGGCCAAAATTCTTCCATGAATGAGGCAACTTGTCTATTATACAAGCAACTTAGAGACGCTTGGTAATACCCATTCCCCGTTGGCCCAATTCATGGTAAAGAATAATTAACTCATGGGCTTGCTCTACCACATATTTGAAATCATTCATCTTAAAGCCAACAAATTGGCTTGCGGTGTACTTATCCATTCCGGCATCTTGTACACCATATTTCTTATCAAGAGCATTCCAAATATCTTTGACAGATTTAATGTATATGTAAATATCAAAAAGTGTATCAATTAAATGATTTAAAATCTTACATCTACACAAATTATCTTTTTCTGCATATGTTTGCAATTCAATAGTACGTGCAGGCTTATGCAAATCATCAGAAGGAGGATCATTTTCATTAACAAAATATAATCTAAGCATTGTAAGAAAGATTTTCATATTTTCTTGTCAATACTTAAAATTGACTCCTCCAAATTTCTTGGGTGCAATAAGTTCATTTGCAGTCATGGTGGCAACCAATCAATTAAAATACACTTCTAGTTTAATAAAGAGAATTTCTACTCTAGTTCATTTGCAGTCATGGTGGCAACTAATCAATTAAAACACACTTCTAGTTTAATAAAGAGAATTTCTACTCTAAGATTGTTGGAAAATATTCTGAAATGCTTTGTAAACTAGAGAATATGTGAAATAACAAGAACAAATTATAAAGAGAGAACCCGGTGTTGAGGCATGTTGTGATAGACGCTTTCCTTAGAGTAGATTCCGTCGCCTCCAATTTTAAATATGCACTAGGCTTCTTGACAGTCTACTTCCAAGATACTACAACGTCAATTCCCGTTAATCTCATCGTCGGTACACACAAAAGAATATTCTCGAACCCGATATAAAATAACCAAAATCCAAATAAAAAAAAAAGACAAAAGAAGAATGAAGTGTTTCTCTAACTTTTGTAGAGAATTTAGAATCAATGAATTTGTGAGTGAAGTTCCCTATTTATAGAAAATGAAATGGTACTTGTGAAAATTCACATCACATAAATGAAATGGTACTTGTGAAAAGTCACAACTTATATAAATGAAATGATAGTTGTGAAAAGTTACAACTTTTTAAATATTAGAGAATACATTAAAAATGTTTCTAATTCACCAAAAGACACAACCCTTTGTTTGGTTGGCAAGCAGTTAAGACTCATATCCCCAAGAGGCATACCTTGGTTTAACTTATCAATACATATTTTTACTTAAATCTAGACAACCGAACCGATACATTGAACAATAGTAATGGTTCACATTATTTTTACTTTACATCATATATTTTAATCATTTCAAAGTTTAAAAGCCAACAGTATATTACAGGTTTCTTTAGTTTTTCTTGTTCCTAATTTTCCAGAGAAGATAAATTATAACGCACATTCAATCATTCCAAAAGCACTCAGATTCTTGTTTGCGTTCACCTTCAATTCTCTTTTTATTGAGGTTTTGTCAAGTCTGCCCTAACAGTCTTAAGTGTTTGATATTTTGACTAGAAAAATGATATTCATTCTTAATTTTGTCGTTCACAGTCACACTGTTTATGTAGTGTATTATATGTGGTTTTATATGTAAACTAGTTAAAATGTGCCACCTTAGCAAGCGTGACTGAGGATGACAAAAATCAATGATGAAAAGTAACATTGCTCGACTGACTATGATATCCTATGTTGTGAAGAAGTTGTGTTAGGTTTTACACTGGGTAAGTGGATTTGAATATGATGCATAGGGGCCAGGTCTCATGTTAGTTGCATGCTAGGCAAGATTTTTCCTTCCGAGATATTGCGCCGTGTGACTAGACCTTTTTTAGGTCGTGTCATAGATATAAGGAAACACACAATGTCTTTGCTTTGATGCCTAGAAAGCACAACACAAAAACAAAAGAGAAAACTACAGCAGAACGGGTCTAACAAATCAAAAAACAGAGGAAAAACTAGGGATGTAAAGACAGTTACTGTCTAATTTTATTTTTCCTTCTACTCTTCCAGCCATCTAAGCCATTCATCTCACTTCAGTAAAACATAACTCAAAACTAAACCATAGCTAATATTAGTAACAGTGCTGAGCAATCACATTAACCATAACAAGTTTATAAATTTGTGAAAAATTTGCATAATGACATAATTTATGGTACAAAGAGGTAAATCATACATCTCAACTGTGTAATTTCCAAAGACAAGTTTACCTGGTATCAACCAAGTGCGAATGAGGAAGTGCAGAAGATGAAGAAGAAGCTGCAGAAGATGTGACCTGTGAGGAACCGGTGGAACCGGAATGGCTTGCAGATTGAGAGTGCTTATTTTCTGCAGTGGATGCTGAAGATGCAAAAGCACCAACTGGGGGGGCAAGGTAGGTTAGTAGGGGCATCTCTGGTGCCAGAACGGGCAATGAACCTTCATAACTAAGCACGTGAACGACTTTCCTAATTGAAGGCCTGAGATTGTAGTCTGGGTGAGCACACCAAAGGCCAGCAATCATCAGCCGTTCCAGTTGCTGCTCATCAAAGTCCCCACACAATCTGGGATCGGCTGCATCAACAAGCTTTCCCATTCCATAAAGCTGCCAAACCCACTCTACCATACTTACTTCATCTTCCGTCCTCTGGGTTTCAACAGGTTTCCTTCCACAGGCTATCTCCAAAAGCACAATCCCGAAACTATATATATCTGATTCCTTGCTAGCCCTGCCTGATATAATACATTCAGGGGCCATGTAGCCCCTGGTCCCGGCCACAGCTGTGGTTTGGGATCCTTTTCCATGATCCACCAGCCTAGCCAAGCCGAAATCTCCAAGCTTTGCATTGAAACTTGAATCCAACATGACGTTACTGGACTTTATATCCCTATGCAACACACATTGTTCCCATTCTTCATGCAAGTATAGCAATGCAAATGCCAAGCCTTGGGCAATATTGTACCTCGTCACCCATGTTAGCAAGCTTTCTCCTTTGAAAAGATGCAAATCTAAGCTGCCATTGGGCATGAACTCATAAGCTAGCAGGAGATCTTTTTTCTCGTGGCACCAACCAGTGAGTTGCACCAAATTCCTGTGCCTGAGTTGACTAATACTCTTCACCTCGGATGCATACTCCTTTATCCCTTGTTTAGATTCCCTTGATACCCTCTTAACAGCAACGTAGGAATTCAGCTCGTTTATAAATCCTTTGTAAACCGCTCCGAACCCTCCTTCTCCAAGCTTGTTTTCCTCTGCAAAATTATTCGTTGCAGAAACCAATTCCTCGTAAGAAAACTTCTTTGGCCCTGTACCTCGTTCAAACTCCTCGTCCATGGAAAGAACAAAGCTTAAATCCTCTTCCTCTCCCCCTTTAGTCCGCCTCTTTCTATATACAAGCCAAACCAACCCCATACCACTGATTAAAATGCATCCACCCACGCTCAAGCACAGCACCAATTTTCTCTTGCTTCCATCTCCATTATTCTTTGGTACAGCCGAAGTCTGTATCAGAAAAGGTGATGTGGAGTTAAAAGACCGAGAACGAATAATATGTAATTCGGTAAGGTGTCCCGTCGATGCTGAGAAGCCAAATTCAACCCATTCCGGCAGGAAATATGTCAAGTTGACTATATAAGAAAGTTGCTGTTGAATCGGGGTGACACCATTACTGAACCCAGAGAAGGTGACACTGAGATTTTGCGTGGCGGAATGGTAACTAATACTTGCACTATATGTCCGGTTTTCGGTAATAACAGCATCCCATGGTGCATGGTTCATAGATCTCATACCGTTGATATTGATACCAACGTGTTCTTGGACAGGCTCGGGCGGGTCCCATTCTTCGTTCCGAAACGTATCAAACTCCACTGCAACGAATTTATTTGCAGCGAAGAAACTCGAGTCTTTCAACTGGTCGCGGCTTAGAAGGCCAATGCCAGAGCCGTCTGTTGGGCTAGGATCTGGGAAACGGGGGCTTGTGAGGAAGAATACAAGTCCATCTGAATGTTCTTCTTTACCTTCCGAATCAATGATAAAGGAGAAGCTGGTATTGAAGTCTGCGACTTTTCCGGGTTCCTCCCAGATATGCAGTGGTTTTGAATATGTGGCTCGACCCCAGTTGTCCACTGCACTTGGGGTGAGTTGGATGGCTGCTGAACCTGAGAGAGTAGCGTTTCCAGTACGTCTTATAGTTCCGTCGATGATAGCTTGATTGAAATCCGAGTAGTTGAAGAAAAGCTGAGTTGCACAAGGGATTATGAAAAGGAGGAAGATGGTTATTAACATGTAGGGAAGAAGTAGCTTTGGAGGATGGAACGCCATGGTTGGGAATCGGGACTTGGGACTTGAGATTTGGGGAGAGAATTTTGAGTTCTGAGGCTTGCAAATTGACATTGCAGGCGGTTCAATATATTTTGAGGGGACTATTAAGTACATGACCTTTAATTTAAAAATGATAATAAAATTTAAATATTAAATAATAAAATTTTATTGAAAAGTTATGAGATACAAAAAATATATATATATTAATATTTTTTTGATTAATAATATCTATAAACACTATAATAATTTAAAAGAGAATCTAATTTGTTGTACATAGAATATCATCAATTATTTATATATATACTTCTTTTAATACTTTATTTTGAAAACACTTCTTTTAATAATTCATTTTAAAAACAAATAAGGCTATCGATATCAAAATAAACATTATATTTTATCAAATATTTAAGAGAATTATATCATTATTTTGTTATTTCTATTCTAATTTCAGTATTGTTTGAAAATTTCGTAATAAGATTTTTTTAATAAAACTTCTATATTGATTGTGTTTTTTTTTATCAGAATTTACCAAGATTGATTTTATTTTAGTTAAAAAAAATTTCATCTTTTATGCTAATTAATATTTTTTCTATAAATTATTTTTTAAGGTCATAACAATTTTTTTTTTTCTTTTTTTCTTTTGGGGCCTACTCAAGGCTTAGTTGACCACCGTTGAGCCGGCCCTGACTGACATCAATTAATATGAATCTGGGAGGTTGCAGCTTATTGGCAATGACTAGACGATTCTTGAAGGTGAAATTGCGTACGAGTTATTATCACGTAACTTCAGAGTTCGCGCAACTTTGAGAGCCACATAAATTACCTAGCGTCGCGACTTTTTTGTCGCTCTTTCATTAACTCATTGACTTGACTGAAATTCAGCACCATCTAGCAGTTTATTATTTTTATCTTTTTTAAGATTTTTTGGACAACTAGGCATACAGGATATGATATCAAAGCTCTCACGAGGCAGTTGGAACCGCATATGTTGAGATATATCAGAGAGTGGATACATACATACAAGGGTGGGTTGGTGGGTAAACAAACATAGACAGTTGAAGAACAATACAACAAAGGGTGGTTAAACAAACATAGACAGTTGAAGAACAATACAACAGATTCTATCATATGTAAAGAAACGTCCAGGATATGAGACCATCAGAAAAATATATAAAAGAGAATCACCAATGTTCCTTGAATGGCCGAATCATCAGTATAGATGTGCTAAGTTTTACAATTTTTTCAACCCATTAAAATTTAATATGAAAATAGAAATTACACTCGCAAGTGCACATAGAAAGAACAATCAAACACAGACAAACTGAAGGCTTCGGTTAAGAAGTTTGAAGAAGAAGAAAAAATACCAAATCAGGTATTGATAACAGAATCTTTTGGTGTGTCCTCTTTTGCTTTCTTGTACCGAGCAAGGTGCTTCTGATACTCTTCTAGCTCTTCTTCCAATTTCTCAATGAACTGACTTGTATGCTCAAGTGACTGCATGCTCATACTTGTACTTTTCCAAGGCCTACAATTTTTGACATGGAAGAGAAATAATTATAATTGGGGTTAATTTATGTGGTATAATCAAAGGCATCACTCCACATAAATTTGCCCTCCTTAATGATGGATGTTATGATACAAGGCAGAACATTTTTTTAAGGTAAATACAATGTAGAGTACTTCAAATTAATTTTTTGCTATATATTTTGTGATAATCGTGGATGTCCGGGTTAGCTTGTACGCACATCAATTAATTTTATGGGGCCTTAAAGTTCACGATCAGGTAAACCTCTAGTAATCTTAAAAAATTCAAACTTGTGACCATTGAGAAATAAACTCAAAGTTAAACCAGCTAAATTATCCCTTATGATTAATTTATTTCTATATAAAAAACAAACAAATAATGAACATATTTCCAGAATCTGCCTGTACAAAGAACCGTGTTTTAATTGCTTCCTGTGACTAAGGGCAATATAAGCTATTGCAAAATAACATTGACAAGATGAGAAAACTTTTAGACAATTATCTCTCTCCCCTTGATCAATAGATTCATTGAATGGTCAGCAAAGGGAATGCTGAAATTACCTTGTCTATGGACAATGTATCTAGAGGTGACATTACTTTTGGCTGCACATAGTTCTTTCCCCGGTAGAAAAGTATCACAGGTGTCCTCACGCTTTGCTCAAAGTCCGCACGCCTCCTCCGTTGTTCAACCTGTGCGCGCTTGCGTGTGTTAAAAAGATTCTCAAAAATAGGAATAAAAAAAAAGTATTGTCGGATTATCAAGTGAATCGTTTCTTTTTTCATGGTTGTCGTGATGGAATATCATGTCTTGTCAACAATATTATGAGTAATAAAACTCCTTTTAAAAATATAATTTTATTTATAAGCATGCGTTTTTACACCCAACATACTATTAAAGTCTAAATTATTTCATAGTTTTTATTATTTTATATAAATAAATTATTAAATTCATGTTTTCCTATAACCTCAAGTTTTTAGGACAACAAACCGGTGTTTAACTATGTATAATTGACACAAAAATTTATATAAATAATAAGAACTTCCTCCAAAAGAAAGAAAGATAACCAAAATTAAAATAGGACCGGAATTTTTCCCACCCAAGCCAATCATGAATGCTTAGGAAATCAGAGCATGGTATATTTTTAAAATCTACTTGTTGATATATCAAATATATTATTAATATCAACATTTACCATTTCAATAAGTGTAAAAAATTATTTATATTTTAATTTTTTTTCCATGACAATAAAATAGAGGTCTTCTACTCATCAAACTTACACTATACATTTGTTGAAGGAAAAAAAATATAAAATATAAAAAATAAAAATTGGTGTATGGTATATGACTACTAAGTAAAACTTTTCATTATAATGTCACACAATTGATTATATTACACAAGTAACACACCCCTTACAAATAAATAGCATTACCTTTTGTTAGAAATACTAGATCTGAATATACAGCAGAAATGATATTATCTCGTTGAAAATATCTTAGATCTATTGCAGTTGTTGCATGGATTTTTCAACGTTGTTCATCTGAAATCTTCACGTATCGATAATAGAGTGTTCTACTTGGTAAGACCAAAGCAACACCCACATATTCAACAGCTTAAATATTGGGATTAGAGATAACTAAACTAAAGAGAGATTTTTTTATTTGTGCTACACATCATTACATCCAAATAGTAGAGGGGCTATTTTATTTTCGCAGATGAGATGAAAGTAGATGAGATGAGTTGAGATTAAAGTTAAAATTAATTGAATAAAAATATTGTTAAAATATATTTTTTAACATTATTTTGTTTGTGATTTGAAAAAATTGAATTATTTATTTTATTTTGTGTAAAAATTTAATAAAATTATAATAATTAGATAAAATGAGAATACTTATGAAAACAAACAAGAAAGTGTAACGTTCAATTGGTCATTAAAGATTGGCCATCAAAATTTATGAAGTGGCTACTTCATAACATCTAAGAGAAGGATAATGGTTGCCTACAATGAATGCCCCTTTATTACAACCTTGCTTCGTACATGTGCTTCCATTAATTAGTTTTCCTCCGATTATTAATTTACAGCTACAATATTATATATATAAATACATATATATATTTATGTTCATTATTCATTTATGAATAGCCATTTGGATTCAGGTCCTGATCTAACGGTACCGGTGAGCGCAGCATCTCGATCTCTTCCACTAGATATCTCCACGACACTTTTCTTCTCGTTTACATGACTGCGCTGCTTCTATGCTTACATGGAAGTAATGTACACTCTCGCGCGCGCGCGCTGCCTTTTTTTTTTTTTTTTCAGCAAGACAGCTAGCCTGGCGTATACTTTATTAATTATCCGTTGAGCCTGCGCAGCGCAAAAGACATTTTAATCTGAACTTGTATATGGAAGAGATCAGAAAATGGTAAACATTGCTTTTTCGAGCTACAAATGGATATGTACATGTTTGTTGAGTGCCAGGACCTACGTAGCCGTTCAGACCCCAAAAAAGTTATTTAGCTGATTGACATACACACACATACATATATATATATATATATATATATATGGAGCTAGATAGTTTTTTACCTTGCAGCAAATCAGTATGAACATGCATTGCGGTTGTATTCGAGTCGCAGAGTGATCTGCAAAAAAGATGTCCGAGGGAGAAGGTTGGCATGGGGTACAGATACAAGGGGGAGACGGAGTTGCCCTGATATAACACGCGCAAAGTGCTGATTGTGCCAGGGCGTGGGCGTGCATGATTAGCCGAGCAGTGTACGTGCATGCCGTGACTCCCGAGAAGTGAGAGAGAGAGATCAGGAGAAAGGAGAACTCGTGAAAAACCATCGGATAAAAAGGGTTTACAATTGCATGGAGGTTCAGGCTTGGTTTATTTTCAGAAAACTCTCATCTCATTTCATTTTATCTTAATTTTATCATTATATTTTTCTCAATTTCAATATAAAATAAAATAAACAATTCAATTTTTTCAAATTCATTTCATCTTCTCTCACCTAATCATTACAATTTTTTCAAATTCTAATACAAAATAAAATAAATAATTTATCTCAACTCAAAAATTTTCATCTCAACTCATTTTATCTCAAAAAACAAACGAGGCCTCATGTAGTCAAAAGCATGCATCCGGCCATGCTTTAATTACGCTCTACTTTTTATTTAACTACATGCAATGAATTCAAACGGACATGTACCAGAATTAATATTCAGTATTGGATCATCATAACAGTCATATCCATTCTGCTAAGTTATTTATGTGGCTGTAGCTGGCTGGCATTAAAACTCTTTAACATCGAATTCATGTCTTCTATTATATATAATAATTACAAGGAAAAGTGTCCTAATTTCTTCTAGAAAAGCACAAGTGCCTGCACAGTATCCCATAAGTTGTAGCTGCAGGCCAGCAGGCACTGCTAACAATCATTCATGCATGTAAGACTACAGCTTAAGAACCCCTGGGTAACTTACTGTACGTACGTACTGTCTCGCTGGAGAGACAAGACGCTCTCTTCTTAGCAGATGCCAGAGAGTTCGTTGCATGTGAAGAAGATCTGCATGCAGTAGGCGTACTTTGTCTGAGTTCAGGCATGCAGATCGCCCTTTTCACTTTATTGTAATAAATCCTGTTGCCCAGGGTCAGGATCAGAGGTAGGAGTACTGCAGGAATGCCAAAGCTTGCCCACCCCGTCCATGCCTAGTTTATGGCTGGTTTAGAACTAATTTGGATAGTAAGAAGTGTTGAGAAATATTGAAAAGTATTATAAATAGTTATGAGTGGATATTAGAATGAGTTTGTAGGTCTTATTAAAAATTATTTTGAGTTGTTTGGATGTATGAAATATGTTGAGTTGTTGACTTTTAGATAGGTAGTTGAAAAAGATGTGGGTACTGTCAATTATTTTTTTTAATGATGATTTTATTTATATATAATAATGATAAATATTATAATGATTTTATTTTTATATTTTTATATAATAGTGATAAATATTATAGTGATTTTATTTTTTATTAATATATACTAGTGATAAATATTATAGTGATTTTATTTTTTATTTATATATACTAGTGATAAATATTATAATGATTTTATTTTTATATTTTTATATAATTGTGATAAATATTATAGTGATTTTATTTTTTATTTATATATTACAATGATTTTATTTATATATAATAGTAATTTATTTATTTATTTATATATAATAGTAAAAAATATTATAGTAATTTTATAATAATAAAGAAACCATTACTGTTGCATTTCTCTCAATTCGCGTGCAAATTATCTCCCTCTCTCTCATTTTTCACTGTTTCAGCTCAGTTCTAAATCACATCACTGTCTCGGGCTCTCAGAACACGCACCTAAGTTAGGGGACATTGTCTTGCGTTAGAAAGTTCTCAGATGACATCCGGTTCGTACGAAAACGTGTTTGGATATTGAAGAACTTTGATCCATACGAAAAGTTTTCCGATGACCTGAGGTATTTTAACTACCCAAACTCAGATAATAAAATTTCTTAAAGGAAAAGAAATCCCCGTGAATTACAAACCCAAAAATACTATAAGGGTGGCCGGCCCATTTAACAAAATTCTGGCCCATTAAATTGTTCTACGAATTAACCTGACCAAGATAGAAATTGACTTCCTTCACTATAATTAAGACAGTATAGTTTCATTTACTTCTATTTTATGAACATTTGCTTAATTTAATGTATTAATTATGATAATAGAGAATACATATCCTCTAAGAAATAGGAATTTTCCGGGAACAAACTATAATTCCCATTAGAGCAGTGATAGCCTTACAATCGAATTACGGTCCCTTTAAAATTTTTAATAATATAATATATTTTTTAAATATTTAAACCCATCAAATCAAAATAAAAATTCAAACTAAAATTTCAAAAAATATAGTCTTTTACTTTATAATTTTAAACAAATTGTTTACAAAACGTTGGTCTATCATTTTTCTTCCCATTGTAGGCTCTATATTCGGTGTACCATTAAGATCACTCACATTAGACTATGCATATGCATATGTAAAACTATATTTGCATAATATAGTCATAAAATCACCTGCATTGTATTATGCATATCCATAATTTTAGCTACCTATGAACAGTTGCTATCTAAATTTGGATAGCAACTGTTCATTTCATCAAACATATTTTATCTATTATTTCTCACTCCTCTCTCTATCGAACGACCGAAACAACCCCAACGACATTATTTATTTATTTTTTTTCTCCTCCATTCGTTTCTGCTCTCTGCTTCTCCATTCTTTTCTCTACTGGAAAACCCCAAACGGAGATCAAACCTGTGCGCCTCTCTCTCACGACGGTTGTCGACGGAGCTTGCGACGGCTCTGGGCTCGTCACGGTTGGGTTTTCTATTCGGGGGATTATTTTCTTTTTTTTTTCTCCCACATTCGTTTCTTGTTCTCTGGTTCTCCATTCCTCTCTCGACTCAAAAACCCCAACGGAGATCAAACCCGTGCACCTCTCTCCCACGATGGCTGTCGACGGAGCTTGTGACGGCTTTGGGCTCATCACGGTTGGGTTTTTTGTTTGGCTCTCCACATTTCAGGTATGAAATCCCTAGCTCGAAACGCACAGAAACTTCTCCCTCTGTTTCTTTACGATTTTGATGTGCTGCTATCCCTTCATGGTTTTGATTTGTGCTATTTCATGGATTATTGTTCTTGGTGTTAGATTAGGGTTTTAGATTAAACCTAACTAAGAACATTAACTGCACTGAGAAAGAGAGGGAGGTGTCTGATCTGAACGAGAATTGCATCTATATAATTTTACGAGCTAAAAATTCAGAGAAAATTGCTCCACCATTGTACTTTCGACTGCATAAAACCATAAATAGCCAACACATTGTTAGGGTTTCAATGATGCTGGTTTTAGATTAGGGTTTCTTCATTTTAGACCCTTGCTTTTACATGTAAATTTTAGCCATTGAACTCATGCTTTGTCCCACTAATTTGTCCCACAGAAGATTAAATATTGGGTTATATATAACTGAATTTAGCTTGATCTATGTACACTTATTTAAACATGGTAAAAAGACCCCAAACTAGTTCTGGTTTAACCCCTATTTTTAGCTTGTACTGTTGTAAACTTATAGAACTCATGCTTTCACCCCTGTTTTTAGCTTTATTCTACAATTTGTGCAATATATGCATCCTGTTTGACTGGTTCTCTTTGGCTTGTGGCTTGTTATTGAAGCTCTACAATATGTGCACCCTGGTTTGCTTAATATGTACAAAATTTAATAAGATTTTGTCCTTCAATATTTTGTTGAAGGATGAATGCTTTAATTGATGAGGATCCCTTCTTCACCACATTGTTGGAAGGTGGTGAGGGTGGTAGTAACAACCCTGCTATGGATACTACTTTCGTTGAGGTCCAAGCGACACAACCCCAACGGGAAAAAAGGACACCGAAACAAAAATCCAAGCGGGGTGTGTCATTTACTGTTGAGGAAGATACTCTCCTCATTTCATCTTGGCTTAACGTTAGTATAGATTCCATTCGGGGGACTGACCAAACCTCCACACAACTGTGGTGTAGAATTTATGATTACTACTCCACTTATAAAAAACCTAACGGTCAAGAACGTTCCCTGAATTCTTTGACCAATCGGTGGTCAACCATTCAAAAATGTGTCAATAAATTTTGTGGTTCCATGGCTCAAGTTGAAGGAATGCATCCAAGCGGTGCAACCGAGCAAGACAATGTATAATCGTTTAACCAAATTGTTGCTGTTTATTTCTTGTTATTTTCATAATTATTAATGATTTGTCCCACTAATTGTTAAACAAAATTATAGATTGACAAGGCAAAAATCTTATACCGAGAGACCCAAAAAATCAACTTCACTATGGATCATTGTTGGAATCCGTTGAGGCATCAACCGAAATGGAAATCACACGTGGAGACCTTAAGAAGGAGAGATGGAAAATGTTCAGGTAGTATTCCAAACTCAGTACAATTAGGGGAAGAGATGGAAAATGTGCCCGTGGAGTGTGAGAGACCTCCGGGCAAAAAAACTGAAAAAGAAAGAGAGAAAAAAAGAAAAGCTAGTGAAAGAGGTGATATTGAATTTAGTGACGCCTTAAAGGAAATGACACATGATAGGAAGATTCATATGTCGGAGAGAAAAGAATCAAATTTGAGGTTAGACAATGATAGGTCTGAGTTATTGGCTGTTAAGAAGAGAATGGTTGAAATTGAAATTAAGGCTCAAGAGGAAAAGAAGAGGAAAAATGATATGGAAATTATGAAATTGGATCTTGGTTCCATGAATTCTGTGCAGCAAGAGTATTTCCATAATCTTCAAATGGAAATAATTGAGGAATAAAGGAAAAAGGCAATATCTCGTATATAATTGTATGCTTTGTTTTGTGCAGTTTTTGATAACATTTTTTGACTGTGGTGACATGCTTATAGAACTGATTGTACTGCTGGAATTGTATAATTTTTTGTGTACCTCTATATGGAACTATATTTTGGTTGGTGGTGGGTGGGATGCAAGTCACTTGGGTGAATTTTGTTGTTGGTGGGGTTTTGTTTTGCTGGAAATTTGTGTTGTTGGATGTGGTTGCTGCTGCTGGACGTGTGCCTGCTATTGGATGTGGAAACAAGTGCTGGCTGGACGTGTTGCTGCAGCTGGATGTGGAAACAAGTGCTGGACGTGTTGTTGCTGCTGGACAGGTTGTTGCTGCTGGACGTGTTGTTGCTGCTGGATAGGTTGCTGCTGCTGGACGTGTTGCTGCTGCTGGACTTGTTGCTGCTGCTAGAAAATGTTCATGTTGTAATGATCTTGAATCAAATTTTTATTGTAATGAATTTGTATCAAAATCAACTTTTTGAAACTTGTATCAAGTTGATTTCATACATAGAATAGGTACTTTCTGAATGGTGCCTTGATTTAGCAGATCACCTAGTTGATATAGGGAATTTGTATTAAGATGACATGTTAATGTGCTGTTTATGAGCATATGTGATTCATTTTTTGTATATATAAATTTGATGTATTTATTATATATGGAATTGCTTCTGTTTGGAAACATGAAATTGTATTAATATATGGAAATTATAGGTAAATTTGCATTTAGGATCATGTTAAAAGAGATAATTTTGTATTTATGTAAGAAAATAATAATAATAATAAAATAATATTTTATTATTATTTGGTCTCAAATATGTATAAGCCAATGTGAAAGTTTTGCTTGAATGACCAAGTGGTTATGCAAAAGAGGTAATTTTACATATGCATATGCATAGACCAATGCTAATGCTCTAATGCATCCTTTAGATGATGTCTTATCCCGTCCAATTGCGCTGACAGATATTTTATTGAGGATTAGCTATGAAAAATTCTTCTCGTATGTTACTGTTCATCATCTACACTTCACATTTTATAAAAACTACTCTTACATTCCATAAAAAAATTATAAATGTAGAGTGTGAGAAAAAATAATGACTGATGCATAACATTCTTCACTAGCTATATAAGTAATGGATAGGCTCTTCAATTGTATCAAATTGGATAATTCAATTTTAAAAAAAAATATAGACTAATCAATAAAAAAAAATGATGTCCTTTATTAAATAGACGATGTGTATAGACAGTATAACTATTAGACACGAGCGAGCATAGGTGCCCGTGTATATATATATATATATATATAACATTAATATTTCAACTATATACGTTTTGTTAATCCAATCAAGATTTCAGCTACAATGTTATTAGTCTTATGATCTTTACTGTTATTATTGAATTCCCTTCTCACAAGTTTCTCAATGGAACTGCCTGTTTTAGCTGCAAAAGCCTTGTTAACGTCTTTAATATCTATCTCGGACCTAGTGATCACTATCCGGATCAAAATCTGCCGAGCATCAGCATTCTTCATCCTTAGCTGTTTGGCAAAGAACTTTACAGGATTTTGTATGCATCGAATCACGATTCGTACCTCTCTTCCAAATTGCCCGCGTTTGCTTTGTTTCAGCGACTTGCAGAATTCATGGCCATATAGCTGTTTGTAGGAGACGAGAATGGCTTTGACCTGCCCAGAATTCCGCTGACTTGAAAGCGAAATGATGGTCTTCTGGTCCACAGTCCTCCCACTTTCCACAGCTTCATACAGAGTCTTGGCATCGCACATGGCCATGCTCATGTCCACTCTCCCACCAAAGTTGCGACACGACTTCAAAACCGCCAGCAGAATCTATGGATCAATACAAAAAATTTCGTGACATGATCTTTTAAAGTAATTGATCGTTAAAAAGAGATGCATGCTAAGTAGTTACCTCTTTGAATCCGCCACTAACTTTTGTTGTGACATCTTGCTCAATTTCAGAATTGTATCTTGAGCGGTAGGTTTGCTTAATACACTGCAGCTCCGAAGAAGGTCGGGTGCATGCAATCTCAATGAGAGTGTTAAGATTCACGCTCCCTCCGAAAAGCGAGTTCCTAGTTATCTCGGCATCACGCTCTTGCGGTTCAATCATGCGAAGGTAGGCTGCTCTCTGTATATATGCAACATATTTTCAACATTAGTTTGAAGTCTTGCTTGTGAAATGTGAAAAAAGGAAAATGAAAGTAACTTAATCAAGCAACCATACTTACAGCAAATGGATTGTTCCTCTGGATATTTGAGAAGAGATGGAGAACATTCTGACCATAAAGAGCAGCATAAGTTTGACAAATGAGCTTGAACTCAAAGGAACTTCTGTGTACGAAGATATCCACAAGCTTTTGGTTGTTGATTGTACCATTGCCTACAATTGATTGGCATGAGCAAAACAAAAGTGATGTTGTTAAAGCCCAGATCATGATACTGCAATATGGAGAGTACATTAGTTCTTATAATATCTTGTTAAGCTGGAGAGTACTCCATCGCCAAGACTGTATGTTTATGTTTCATAATAATTACGGTTGGAAAACAGTTTCTTTCCACCCAAACACACATGAACAACGAAGAAGGGGAAAATGGAAACTTACCAGATAGATAATGATGAAGAATTTGGCAATCGAGTTCATATCGTTCATTATTTTGAAAAGAACTGGCAGCCATCGAAAAATTCCTCTAAAATGTATGGTCTTTGTATGTCTCTTGTGTGTGATGCTAAAACCCAAGAAACCTGACAGGGACTTTTATAGGTGGAGCAGCTGTTGTAGACTACTCCAAGGAATAATTTCCTTTTCGCCTTTCGCTCAGTAGAACTCTCAAGTTAAAAACAGCCACGTCCAAAGTGGAAGAATATTAAGAACGGAATAAATCCCCATTTCCAATATCAACCGTACCATTTCTACCACATTTCACTTTCTCACTCATGCCAGCTTGAGCTTCCTCCCTGTGCCGTCGACTTCCTTTTAGCTAAAATTGACACACAAAAAAGGGGCAAGTACTTGAGAGCGTCTGTTACATCTCTTACATTGTTAACGGCTCTAATATTGGGTACTAAATTAGAGGAATCCTTCCCCAGCTGGTTTTCAAAAGGCTTCAGAAAAAAAGGTTCTTTCTATGTTTGTTAGCAACCCATTGCGGAGATCTATGGGGAAGTGAAAAATCAAGGGTCCATACATGGTTTTCTGAGTTTACTTTTGGTGCATAATTTCTCTACAATATATGTGCACATATTCCTTTGAAAATCTAGATTAGGAAATCATTTGATGAAAAATTATCAAAATTTGAATTGCAAACAAAAAATAAGGTAAAACCCAAAGTAGGCAAGCACTAGGATCTTTAAATTTAACACTTGATAAGCCATTTGCCAGTTCTCATTTTAATTCAAAGTCTGCATTGAGGATCTGCAAAATAACCACACTACTTGGTTGATGTTGGTCGTTCCATATGTTTTAGGGGAAGGTGCTGCTAGATCTTTACAAGGAATGTTATCGATTACAAGAAACGCGCGCATGAATAAATTACGTGAAAACAGAGAGTGAAACAGTTCTCAGATAAATTACACTCTAAACCTTGCGGAGAATAAAATTACAAGAAGCATGCTCAGTAATACTTAAGAAGCATGTAAAGGATCCTGATGAAATCGAGTCAATCGGAGAAGAGAAGGGTGTTAAGAGTTCAGGAACACGCCATGCAAGCCAGCAAAACAATTGATTCCTTAGGACGATCATCTATGAACCACTCCAAAGGCCTAAAAATTTTGAGCATCTGAAGAAAAATAACCCAGTTTGTAGAGTGATTTTAGAAGCTTGAAGCATCAGAACTCGGATTGCTTCGTTTTCTTGCCTAATATGTCGGTTCCTGAATTCAGTAAAGGTTGTTAGAGATCGGAGAACTTACACACATGAACTAAGACAGAGTAGGAACGTAAGACAAGCAGTAATTCAAAGACTTCGTGTCTTTCACACGGTGGCTTGCTTAAACTGTTTATTTATTTAGATCGCATACAACTCTCACGGGTGTTATTATATCTCCCCCGAGCATGTACATGAAAAACCAAAAGACACAAAAGCAACAAACTCTTAAAACTTAACAACCGACAAGATCCTCAAAACACCTGGGGGAATTTATTAGAATTAAGTTTGTCTCTCTACAAATTATGAAGGTGGTGTCGATTCAAAAGACCACGAGCGAAGAATGTGCAATTCAGAAAGCAATCCTGTAGAGGAAGAGAAGCCAAATTCAACCCGTTCTGGTAAGTAATCTCTCAAATCAACTATTGAAGAAAGGTGCTGTTGAATTGGAATGATACCATTACTGAACCCAGTGAAGGTGACACTCAAGTTTTGGGCAGCGGAATCGTAACTAATACTAGCACTATATGTTCTACTTTCCTTGATAAAACTAGACCATGGTGTGGAGTGCTGAGATCTAATACTGTTGATATTGATACCGACGTGTTCATGAACAGGCTCCGGAGGGTCTAATTCATCGTTGCGAAATGTATCGAACTCAACTGCAACGAATTTATTTGCATCAAAGAAACTCGAGTCTCTCGCTTGGTTGCGGCTGACAAGGCCAATGCCAGCGCCATCCGTTGGTCGAGGTGGTGGGAAATCGGGGCTTGCAAGGAAGAATGTGATCCCATCTGAATATCTGTCTTTACCTTCCGAATCGATGATAAAGGAGAACTTGGTAGTGAATTCTGCGAGTTTTCCGGATTCTTTGTCCCAAAGATGCAACGGTTCTGAATATGTGACTCGACCCCAGTTGTCCACTGCGTTTGGCGTGAGCTGGATGACTGAACCCGAGACTGTGGCGTTTCCAGTAAGTATTAAAGTTTCGTTGAAATCTGAATAGCTGAAGGATAACTGAGTTGCAGAAGGGATTATGAGAAAGAGGAAAATGGTCATCATCAAGCAGGGAAGAAGCAACTTTGGTGGAGGGATACCCATGATTGGGAGAGACTCCAGAGAGAGTTTTGAGCTCGGAGGCTTGCAAATTGTCATGAAATATGACTTGAATTTGCATCTGAGGTATCTAACCTTGCATTTTATGGCTGAAATTGATTACAATTTGACTAAATGTCGTCTTGCTAGCCGCCAATCAGGAAAATGCATTTGTGGATATCATCGTGACAAGTGACAACATTTCAAATCCCAAATTCTCAGTCTCCCCCCCCCCCCCCTTTTTATTTTTTATTTTTTTTACTGTTTGTAAGTCTTGCACACTTAAAAAAAATAGATTTTATAATTAAAAATATTAATTAATTAATTACTTATATATATATATATATATATATATAAATCTCATATTTAATCATTTCTTTTAAATAGAATACACGATACAGATTTAATCATTTATCTTATTTTCTCTTATTTTCAGTGAATGCCTGGCATAAAGTCAATACCATCGTTTATGGCTTTATATTCTTTTCCAGCTACTATAGCTCTGGTAGCAATACCCATGTGTCTATGAAAAAATCCTCTCTATGAGGTCGTACCTAAGCAGGCAGAGTTCATCACTGATGATTTGCTTTTATTTATAAAGTGATTAGGGTGCGTTTGGATGTTGAAGTGAGTTGAGTTGAGTTGAGTTTAGATGATAAAATATTGTTAAAATATTATTTTTTAATATTATTATTGTTTTGAGATTTGAAAAAGTTAAATTATTTATAATATTTTATGTTGAAATTTGAAAAAGTTGTAATGATGAATAAGATGAGATGAGTTTGGTTCCAAACCAAACTCAATAAATGTTTATATTGTTTTTCAATCCACATATAGTTATCAATAAATGTTTATATTGTTTTATATAGGTGATTCAGAGACTCATATGTCTTATGTAGTATTGCCGTATGATTGACAGACTGCTAATAAATGTCAGGTCTAATTTAGAGATGTCTTTGGTTTCTTCGATAACAGTTACCACACTATCATCAATCTTAAAATTTCTACAAGCAATATTTTCTTCATCATAAGCTTTCATTTTGTCTACCAATCTCAAGATTATTTGTAAATAACCTTTCACATTTTCATGTTATTTCATTCTTATATTATCAAAACCTCTTGTAGAAGTATCTCCTTGGAATTCTACTTGAAGTATATGTTGGGAAATATTCTGAAATGCTTTGTAAACTAGAGAATATGTAAAATAACAAAAACAAATTAGAAAGAGAGAACCCGGTGTAGAGACACGTTGTGATAGACGATTTCCTTATAGTAGATTCCGTCACCTCCAATTTTAGACATGCACTAGACTTCTTGACAGTCTATTCCCAAAATACAACAACGTCAGTTCCCGTTAATCTCCTCGGTGCACACAAAAAGAGATCCTCGAATCCGATATAAAATAGCCAAAATCTAAAAAAAGAAAGACCAAAGAAGAATGAAGTGTTTCTCTAATTTTTGTAGAGAATTTAGAATCAATGAATTTGTGGGTTGGGTTCCTTATTTATAGAAAATGAAATGATACTTGTGAAAAGTCACATCACATAAATGAAATAGTACTTGTAAAAAGTCACAACTTATATAAATGAAAGGATATTTGTCAAAAGTCACAACTAAAATGAATGAGCACTTTTGAGAAGTCACAACTTCTCAAATATTAGAAAATACATTGAAAATGCTTCTAATTCACCAAAGGACACAACCATTTGTTTGGTTGGCAAGCGGTTAAGATTCATATCCTCCAGAGGTATACATTGGTTCAAGTTACTAGTATACATTTTCATTTAAATCTAGACAACCGAACTGATACATTGAATAATAGTAATGATTCACATTATTTTTACTTTACGTCAAATATTTTAATCATTTCAAAGTTTAAAAACTAACAATCCCCCACCTGATTAAAATATTTTAAAGGATAGAATATAATAAAATCTTCTTTAGACTAAGTACTATGCATCAATAGAGGTAACTTGCGGCTTTGAACGTTTACCTAGTGTTAGCGTGTTTCCATCTGAAAGATCCATGGTGAACCAAGTCTTGAATCAAAATCTTTTAACTCAGGTTTCTCCACACCACACACATAGTACGACATATATCAGGTTTCTTTTAAGGTGGTGCATAAAAGTTATGCACCGTATCTTGTATTTATGAGCACTTTAGGTAATAACCCAATTACCATAGATTGTGACTCCACAGTCACACTCATATAAGTGAGTCCTTCAAGGGTACCTGTAATTCAATACCTCGTCTTAGTGTTGGACTCATTCAAAGCATTTCACTTTTTCTTTGCCATTGCATTTGTAGCACTCACACATTAGGGATAGACCTATTATAATATTTTAATAGTGCTATCCAGTTACTCAAATAGTTTATTCTTCTCATTGAACATTTTTCTTGGGATCTCCAATAAGGAAGGTCGAGTTGCCGCTACCGGTGACCAAATTAATGGGTTTCAGTCCCATCCCCCTTGATGTACGTATAACTTTCGACTTTGCCAGTCATTTCGTAAAAAAATTCTTTAGATTATCTTCTGACTTTACATATTCTAAAGTCGGGTATCCATTCTTTATTAGGTATCTTATCGTAGAATGCCTGATACTCAAATGTCTCCTCTTATGATTAAAGTGTTTATTATTGCAAACACTTATCACAACCTGATTGTCACAAAAAACATAAATAGCTGGCATTGGTTTTTTAACTAGTAGAATTTCTGTTAATAAATTATTAAACCACTCTACCTCATGTATTGTAGTATCCAAGGCTATTAATTCGGCCTCCATAGTATATCGTTAAATCACAGTTTGCTTGGAAGATCTCCAAGCCCCAACTGCTCCACCGGGAGTGAAAATATATCCACTCATTTTCTTACGATCTACTGTGTCGGTTATCCAACTAGCATCACTATATGCTTATAATACAGTGAGATATCCAGAATAATGGATACCATATGTCATGGTTCCTTTCAAATATTTAAAAATTCTTTCCAATGCCTTCCAATAAGAATTATCAGGCCTACTAGTATATTTGCTAAGTCTACTCACAGCATATGAAATATTAGGTTTAGCAGAATTAGCAATATACAGTAACGTACCAATAATCTGAGAATATCTCAATTGTGACACAGCATCTCCAAGATTCTTACTTAAATACAAACAAGGATCAAGAGGAGTACTAATAGGTTTGCATTCAAATCTCTCAAACTTTTTAAGAATCTAATATAATGAGATTGATTTATGCTAATACCATCACGAGATCTCATTAATTTAATACCAAGAATTACCTATGCCTCTCCCATGTATTTCATATCAAAATTTTTAGATAAAAAATTTTTAATATAAAAAATAATATCTATATTGGTACCAAAGATGAGAATATCATCAATGTAAAGATATAGTATTACGCATGCACCATCAGCTATTTTAGTGTATAAATACTTATCAGATTCATTTATCTTGAAATCATAAAATAAAATTATTTCATCAAACTTTTGGTGCCATTGTTTATGGGCTTACTTTAAACCATAGAGAGATTTAATAAGTTTATAAACTTTCATTTACTGTCCTGGAACCACAAACCCATTTGGTTGATCCATATATATCTCTTTTTCTAGATCGCATTAAGAAATGCGGTCTTTACATCCATTTGGTGGATCACAAGTTTATGGATCGTTACTAGAACAATTAGAACACGAATTGTGGTTATTCTAATAAGAGGAGAATACATATCAAAATAATCGATACCCTCTCTTTGTGTAAAGCCCATTGCAACTAGCCTAGCTTTAAATTTATCAATAATACCATTAGATCTCAATTTGTTTTTTAAAAAACCCACTTACATTCAATAGTTTTACATCCAAGAGGAAAATCACATAAGTTCCAAGTGTCATTAGTCTTAAGAGATTCCATCTCATTATTTACTGCTTCTTTCCAGAAAGTAGAATCAATGGAAAGCATGACATCCTTGAAAATCAATGGGTCTTCCTCCATAGAATTATGTATAAAAATCATGTCCAAACTCATTTTCCTTTCTAACTCGTTTTCCTCTTTCAAGTTTATTTTCTAATCCAGATGCACTCTCAGAATTAGATATAATGGTAGGTTGACTATTGATGGAAGTAAAACTTACTATAGATAAAGGTCTTTCTAACTTATTTTTGAAAAGAAATAGATCTTTAAATAATGTTGCATCCCTAGACTCCATGATAGTGTTGGGATCAATACCTTGGACTTCTGATTTAAAAATGAAAAACTTATGCAAAACTATGTCTAGCATACCCAATAAATATTGCGTCTACTCTGTTGGGACTTTCCTTTTCTTAATTTTTGGAACATTAACTTTTCCAAGACAACCCCAAACTCTAAAGAAATTAATATTTGGTATTATACCATTCTAGAGTTCATATGGTGTATTGTTAGATCCCTTAAATGGTACTTTATTCAAGATAAAATAAGATACAAGTATTGCTTCCCCCCACCATTACTCAGGTAAGCTGGAACTAGAGAGCATGCATTTGACCATATCAACCAAGGTTCTATTTTTTCTTTCAGAAATACCATTGGATTTAGGAGAAGATGGAGCAGTTTCTTCATGTATAATACTATTCTCCCCACAATATTGAACCAATTGATTAAATGAGTATTCACCTCCTCTATCAGACCTGAAAATTTTAATCTTTCTCTCTAATTGATTTTCAACTTCAGTTTTATAAACGAAAAATTTACTAAATGATTCATCTTTTATTTTCATCAAGTAAACATAACAAAATTTGGACATATCATCTATAAAAGTAATGAAGTATTTATTACCATATTTAGAGGAGACACCATTTAAATAACAACCATCACTATGAATTAATTCAAGTAGTAATGAATTTCTTATAACAGATTTAAATGACTTTCTAGGCTGTTTGATTGAACACAGATTAAACATCTTTCATCCAAATCAACAAGAATTTTAGGAATAATCTCTAAATCCATCATTCTTTTAATATTATGATAATTAACATGGCCTAATCTAAGATGGCATATTGAAGAGAAACATGTAGAAAAAGTAAATTTATTATTAGAATCAAATTTGTCTACTATATTATTTTGAATATTTATTACAAACAAACCACTACTCACATAACATTTCCCCATAAATAACTCATACTTAGTTACAATAATTTTATTAGATTGAAATAATAATGTATAGCCTGCCCTACTAAGTAAAAATCCACTAATTAGGTTTCTCCTCACCTCTGGTACGTAAAATATTTCTTCTAAAGGAAGAGTATTTTCAAACATTAATTTGAGTTCAACTTTTTCTACTCCAAATACTTATGCTGAGATGGAGTTATCTATTGTTACTTTCATGTCGCTTGTATCCTGATATGTCGAAAAAATATTGCGGTTAGAAGTGACATGTACATTGGCTCCTGTGTCTATTATCCAATCAGTAGCACTATAATTCAGATAAACTTGGGGACTTATGGTTACATACCGTTCATCGGTTCCAAAGGAGTCAGTCCCAGAAAGCACCATATGAGCCTGTGGGTTAGGCGATTTTGGTTGTTCATTGCCTTGCTATTTTCTCTTCTTATAGCGACAATTTTTGGCCAAGTGACCCAGTTTGTTACAGTTAAAACAAATGAATCTCTTATCATTTTTGTTGATATAGGACTTTGGTTTCAAATTATTCCCATAAATAGTTTTACTCTTGTTGAATTTGGACTTATGATATAATGGGTTCTTATGTGTTTTATGGCCTTCTACAATATTTGTTTTAGATTGAAAATTAGAAACCAATGGTGGGATATGATCATTTTTCAAGTGTTGTTTTTGGATCCTAATGGCAGAGATCAAAATTTTCATGATCATATCTTTAGTCTTATGTTTAAGAGATAGACCAAAATTCTTCCATAAATGAGGCAACTTATCTATTATACAAGCAACTTGGAGACGCTTGGTAATATACATTCCCCGTTGGCCCAATCCATGGTAAAGAATAGTTAACTCATGGGTTTGCTCTACCACATATTTGAAATCATTCATCTTAAAGCCAAGAAATTGGCTTGCGGTGTACTTATTCATTCCGGCATCTTGTACACCATATTTCTTATCAAGAGCATTCCAAATATCTTTGACAGATTTAATGTGTAGGTAAATATCAAAAAGTATATCACTTAAATGATTTAAAATCATACATCTACACAAATTATCTTTTTCTGCATATGTTTGCAATTCAATAGTACGTGCGGGCTAATGCAAATCATCAGAAGGAGGATCATTTTCAATAACAAAATATAATCCAAGCATTGTAAGAAAGATTGTCATATTTTCTTGTCAATGCTTAAAATTGACTCCTCTAAATTTCTCAGGTGCAATAAGTTCATTTGCAGTCATGGTGGCAACCAATAAATTAAAACACACTTTTAGTTTAACAAAGAGAATTTCTACTCTAAGATGAGAAATATTATGAAATGTTTTGTAAATTAGAGAATATGTAAAATAACAAGAACAAATTAGAAAGAGAGAACCCGGTGTTGAGGCACGTTGTGATAGACGCTTTCCTTAGAGTATATTCTGCCACCTCTAATTTTAAACATGCACTAAGTTTCTTGACAGTCTACTCCCAAGATACAACGTCGGTTCTCGTTAATCTCCTAGTCGGTGCACACAAAAAGAGATCCTCGAACCTGATATAAATTAGCCAAAATCCAAATAAAAAAAGACAAAAGAAGAAGGAAGTGTTTCTCTAACTTTTGTAGAGAATTTAGAATCAATGAATTTGTGGGTGAGGTTCCCTATTTATAGAAAATGAAATGATACTTGTAAAAATTCACATCACATAAATGAAATGGTACTTGTGAAAAGT
This sequence comes from Cyclocarya paliurus, assembly GCA_029856935.1. Classification (NCBI taxonomy): domain Eukaryota; kingdom Viridiplantae; phylum Streptophyta; class Magnoliopsida; order Fagales; family Juglandaceae; genus Cyclocarya; species Cyclocarya paliurus. The sequence goes on along the minus strand of CM056945.1, from coordinate 42,761,030 downwards.
CACAACTTATATAAATAAAAAGATAGTTGTGAAAAGTTACAACTTCTCAAATATTAGAGAATACATTGAAAATATTTCTAATTCATTAAAAGACACAACTCTTTATTTAGTTGGCAAGCAGTTAAGACTTATATCCCTTAGAAGCATACATTGGTTCAAGTTATCAATACACATTTTTATTTAAATCTAGACAACTGAACCGATACAATAAACAATAGTAATGGTTTACATTAGTTTTACTTTACATCAAATATTTTAATCATTTTAAAGTTTAAAAACCAACAGTATATTACACGTTTCTTTAGTTTTTCTTGTTCCTAATTTTCTAGAGAAGATAAATTATAACGTACATTCAATCATTCCAAAAGCACTCAGATTCTTGTTTGCGTTCACCTTCAATTCTCTTTTTATTGAGGTTTTGTCAAGTCTGCCCTAACAGTCCAAGTGTTTGATATTTTGACTAGAAAAATGATATTCTTCATTCTTAATTTTGTCGTCCACAGTCACACTGTTTATGTAGTGTATTATAAGTGGTTTTATATGTAAACTAGTTAAAATGTGCCCCTTAGCAAGCGTGACTGAGGATGACAAAAATCAATGATGAAAAGTAACATTGCTCGACTGACTATGATATCCTATGTCGTGAAGAAGTTGTGTTAGGTTTTACACTGGGTAAGTGGATTGAATATGATGCATAGGGGCCAGGTCTCATGCTAGTTGCATGCTAGGCAAGATTTTTCCTTTCGAGATGTAGCGCCGTGTGACTAGACCTTTTTTAGGTCGTGTCAAAGATATAAGGAAACACACAATGTCTTTCCTTTGATGCCTAGAAAGCACAACACAAAAACAAAAGAGAAAACTACAGCAGAACGGGTCTAACAAAACAAAAAACAGAGGAAAAACTAGGGATGTAAAGAGAGTTACTGTCTAATTTTATTTTTCCTTCTACTCTTCCAGCCATCTAAGCCATTCATCTCACTTCAGTAAAACATAACTCAAAACTAAACCATAGCTAATATTAGTAACAGTGCTGAGCAATCACATTAACCATAACAAGTTTAATTTGTGAAAAATTTGCATAATGACATAATTTATGGTACAAAGAGGTAAATCATACATCTCAACTGTGTAATTTCCAAAGACAAGTTTACCTGGTATAAACCAGGTGCGAGTGAGGAAGTGCAGAAGATGAAGAGGAAGCTGCAGAAGATGTGACCTGTGAGGAACCGGTGGAACCGGAATGGCTTGCAGATTGAGAGTGCTTATTTTCTGCAGTGGATGCTGAAGATGCAAATGCACTAACTGGGGGGGCAAGGTAGGTTAGTAGGGGCATCTCTGGTGCCAGAACGGGCAATGAACCTTCATAACTAAGCACGTGAACGACTTTCCTAATTGAAGGCCTGAGATTGTAGTCTGGGTGAGCACACCAAAGGCCAGCAATCATCAGCCGTTCCAGTTGCTGCTCATCAAAGTCCCCACACAAACTGGGATCGGCTGCATCAACAAGCTTTCCCATTCCATAAAGCTGCCAAACCCACTCTACCATACTTACTTCATCTTCCGTCCTCTGGGTTTCAACAGGTTTCCTTCCACAGGCTATCTCTAAAAGCACAATCCCGAAACTATATATATCTGATTCCTTGCTAGCCCTGCCGGATATAATACATTCAGGGGCCATGTAGCCCCTGGTCCCGGCCACAGCTGTGGTTTGGGATCCTTTTCCATGATCCACCAGCCTAGCCAAGCCGAAATCTCCAAGCTTTGCATTGAAACTTGAATCCAACATGACGTTACTCGACTTTATATCCCTATGCAACACACATTGTTCCCATTCTTCATGCAAGTATAGCAATGCAAATGCCAAGCCTTGGGCAATATTGTACCTCGTCACCCATGTTAGCAAGCTTTCACCTTTGAAAAGATGCAAATCTAAGCTGCCATTGGGCATGAACTCATAAGCTAGCAGGAGATCTTTTTTCTCGTGGCACCAACCAGTGAGTTGCACCAAATTCCTGTGCCTGAGTTGACTAATACTCTTCACCTCGGATGCATACTCCTTTATCCCTTGTTTAGATTCCCTTGATACCCTCTTAACAGCAACGTAGGAATTCAGCTCGTTTATAAATCCTTTGTAAACCGCTCCGAACCCTCCTTCTCCAAGCTTGTTTTCCTCTGCAAAATTATTCGTTGCAGAAACCAATTCCTCGTAAGAAAACTTCTTTGGCCCTGTACCTCGTTCAAACTCCTCGTCCATGGAATGAACAAAGCTTAAATCCTCTTCCTCTCCCCCTTTAGTCTGCCTCTTTGTATACACAAGCCAAACCAACCCCATACCAATGATTAAAATGCATCCACCCAAGCTCAAGCCCAGCACCAATTTTCTCTTGCTTCCATCTCCATTCTTCTTTGGTACAGCCGGAGTCTGTATCAGAAAAGGTGATGTGGAGTTAAAAGACCAAGAACGAATAATATGCAACTCGGTAAGCAGTCCCGTCGATGCTGAGAAGCCAAAATCAACCCATTCCGGCAGGTGATCTCTCAAGTTGACTATAGAAGAAAGGTGCTTTTGAATCGGGGTGACACCATTACTGAACTCAGTGAAGGTGACACTGAGATTTTGCGTGGTGGAATGGTAACTAATACTCGCACTATATGTCCGGTTTTCGGTAATAACAGCATCCCATGGTGCATAGTTATTAGATTCCATATCGTTGATATTGATACCAACGTGTTCTTCGACAGGCTCGGGCGGGTCCCATTCGTTCCGAAACGTATCAAACTCCACTGCAACGAATTTATTTGCAGCTAAGAAACTCGAGTCTTTCAACTGGTTGCGGCTTAGAAGGCCAATGCCAGAGCCATCTGTTGGTAAAGGATGTGGGAATCGGGGGCTTGTGAGGAAGAATACAAGCCCATCTGAATGTTGTTCTTTACCTTCCGAATCAATGATAAAGGAGAAGCTGGTATTGAAGTCTGCGACTTTTCCGGGTTCCTCCCAGATATGCAGCCGTTTTGAATATGTGGCTCGACCCAGTTGTCCACTGCACTTGGGGTGAGTTGGATGGCTGCTGAACCTGAGAGAGTAGCGTTTCCAGTACGTCTTATAGTTCCGTCGATAATAGCTTGATTGAAATCCGAGTAGTTGAAGAAAAGCTGAGTTGCACAAGGGCTTATGAAAAGGAGGAAGATGGTTATAAACATGTAGGGACGAAGTAGCTTTAGAGGATGGAACGCCATGGTGGGAATCGGGACTTGGGACTTGAGATTTGGGGAGAGAATTTTGAGTTCTGAGGCTTGCAAATTGACATTGCTGGCGGCTCAATATATTTTGAGGGGACTATTAAGTACATTTAATTTAAAAATGATAATAATATTTAAATATTAAATAATAAAATTTTATTGAAAATTTATGAGATACAAAAAAATATATATAATATTAATATTTTTTTATTAATAACTATAACAATTTTAGAATCTAATTTTTTGTACATAGAATATCATCTATTATTTATATATATACTTCTTTTAATACTTTAATTTGAAAACACTTCTTTTAATAATTTATTTTGAAAACAAATAAGACTATCGATATTAAAATAAATATTATATTTTATCAAATATTTAAGAGTAATATAATATTATTTTGTTACTTCTATTTCAATTTTAATATTGTCTAAACATTCCGTAGTAAGATTTTTTTAATAAAACTTCTACGTTGATTGTGTTTTTTTTTTATCAGATTTTATCATTTAAGATTGATTTTATTTTAGGTAAAAAAAATTTCATCCTTTATGTTAATTAATATTTTTTTATAATTTATTTTTTAAAGTCATAATAATTTTTTTTTTTTTTGTTTTGAGCCTGCTCAAGGTAGTGGACCACCGTTGAGCCGGCCCTGACTGACATCAGTTAATATGAATCTGGGACGTTGCAGCTTATTGGCCATAGATTTAGGTTATGCTTGGAAGATGAGATAAGATGAGAATTTTTAAAAATTTTGTGAATAGTGTTAAGATGAAAGTTTAAAATATTATTTTTTAATATTATTATTGTTTTGGGATTTGAAAAAGTTAAATTAGAATTTGAAAAAGTTGAATTGTTTATTATATTTTATATGGGAATTTGAAAAAAATGTAATGATGAGATGAGATAGAGATGAGATGAGATCTCATCTTTGTTTCCAAACATAACCTTAGTATGCCAATGACTAAACGATTCTCGAAGGTGAAATTGCGTACCAGTTATTACCACGTAATTCGGAGTTCGCGCAACTTGAGAGCCACATAAATTACCTAACGTCGCGACTTTTTTTGTCGCTCTTTCATTGACTCATTGACTTGACTGGAATTCAGCACCATCTAGCATTTTATTATTTTTATCTTTTTAAGATTTTTTTGGATAACTAGGCATACAGGATATGATATCAAAAGCTCTAACATGAGGCAGTTGAACCGCATATGTTGAGATATATCACAGAGTGGATACATACAGACAAGGGTGGGTTGGTGGGTAAACAAACATAGACAGTTGGAGAACAATCACAGATTCTATTATATGTTAAAGAAACCTCCAGGATATGAGACCATCAGAAAAATATATTAAAGAGAATCACAATGTTCCTTGAATGGCCGAACCATCAGTATGATGTGCTAAGTTTTACACCTTTTTTTTCAACCCATAAAACTTAATACGAAAATAAAAATTAACTTGCAAGTGCACATAGAAAGAACAATCAAACACAGACAAACTGAAGGCTTCGGTTAAGAAGTTGGAAGAAGGAAAAAAAAATACCAAATCAGGTATTGATAACAGAATCTTTTGGTGTGTCCTCTTTTGCTTTCTTGTACCGAGCAAAGTGCTTCTGATACCATTCTAGCTCTTCTTCCAATTTCTCTATGACCTGACTTGTATGCTTAAGTGACTGCACATACTTGTACTTTTCCAAGGCCTACAATTTTTGACATGGAAGAGAAATTATTATAATTGGGGTTAATTTATGTGGTATAAATCAAAGGCATCACTCCACATAAATTTGCCGTCCTTAATGATGGATGTCATGATACAAGGCAGAACATTTTTTTAAGGTAAATACAATGAAGAGTACTTCAAATTAATATTTTACTTCAAATTAATTTTTTCCTATATATACATATATGTATATATATTTTTAATCGTAAGTGTCCGGACTAACTTACGCGCATCTTGACTAATCTTATAGAACCTTGAAGTTAACAATCAAGTAAACCTCCAGTGATCCTAAAGGACTCAAACTAGTGATCATTGAAAAACAAACTCAAAGTTAGACCAGCTAAGTTACCCATCAAGATTAATTTTTTGTTATATAAGAAACAAACAAATAATGATCATATTTCCATAATCTGCCTGCACAAAGAACCATGTTTCAATTGCTTCCTGTGACTAAGGGCAATATAAGCTATTGCAAAATAACATTGACAAACGAGAAAACTTTTAGACAATTATCTTTTTCCCCTTGATCAATAGATTCATTGAATGGTCAGCAAAGGGAATGCTGAAATTACCTTGTCTTTAGACAATGTATCTAGTGGTGACATTACTTTTGGCTGCACATAGTTCTTTGCCCGGAAGAAAAGTATCACAGGTGTCCTCACGCTTTGCTCAAAGTCCGACACGCCTACTCCGTTGTTCAACCTGTGCGCGCGTGCGTGTGTTAAAAAGATTCTCAAAAATAGGGATAAAAAAAATAGTATTGTCGGATTATCAATTAAATCGATTCTTTTTCATGGTTGTCGTGATCGAATATCATGTCTTCTCAGCAATATTATGAGTAATAAAACTCCCTTTAAAAATATAATTTTATTTATAAGCATGTGTTTTTACACACAACATACTATTAAAAGTCTAAATTATTTCATAGTTTTTATTATTTTTGTATAAATAAATTATTAAATTCATGTTTTCCTATAACCTCAAGTTTTTAGGACAACAAACCGGTGTTTAACCATGTATAATGACACAAAAAATTATATAAATAATAAGAACTTCGTCCAAAGAAAGAAAGATAACCAAAATTAAAATAGGACCGGAATTTTTCCCACCCAAGCCAATCATGAATGCTTAGGAAATCAGCCTTGGTATATATGCTAATGAAAAAACACACATTTTTTTTTAAATCTACTTGTTAATATATCAAATGTATTATTAATATCAACATTTACCACTTCAATCAGTGTAAAAAATTAATTATATTTAAATTTTTTTCATGATAATAAAATAGAGTTATTTACTTATCAACCTTACACCACACACCTACTGAAGAAAAAAAATAAAAAAGATAAAAAATAAAAGTAAGTGTATGGTATAGGACTACTAAGTAAAATTTTTCATTATAATGTCATACAATTGATTATGTTACACATGTAACACCCCTTACAAATAAATAGCATTATCTCTGTTAGAAAATATTATATCAGAATATACAGTAAAAATAATATTACCTTGTCGAAAATATCTTAGATCTTAAATCACAAAACAAATTAATGTTAAAAAAATATATTCTAACAATATTTTCTTTTGTCGTTGTTCATCTGAAATCTTCACATATCGATTATAGAGTATGCTACGTGGTAAGATCAAAATAACACACATATTAATAGTCTAAATGTCGGGACTAGAGGGAAGTTCTAAACTAAAGAGAGATTTTTCTATTGTGCTACACATTATTACATCTAAATAAGGGAGGGGTTTGTAAATAGTCTCGTTTGTTTTTACAGATAAGATGAAATGAGATGAGATGAATTGAGTAGATAAAATTAAAAGTTGAATAAAATATTGTTATAATATTTTTTTTAACATTATTTTTATTTTGTGATTTGAAAAAATCAAATTATTTATTTTATTTTATATAAGAATTTAAAAAAATTATAATAATTATATGAGATAAGATGAGAATAATTGTAAAAATAAAAAGTGTAACTTTCAGTTGGCCATTAAAGACTAACCATCAATATTCACGAAGTAGTTACTTCATAACTTCCAAAAAAAGGAGAAGCGTGCCCATTATTACAACCTCATGTACTTGTGCTGCTCCCTTAGATTAGAGAGGTTAATTAGTTTTCCTCCAATTATTAATTTCCAGCTATAATATTATATATATATATATATACACATATATTTATGTTAATTATTCATTTATGAATAGCCATTTGAATTCAGGTCCTGATCTAACGTTGCCGGTGAGCGCAGCATCTCGATCTCTTTCTCTAGATATCTCCACGACACTTTTCTTCTCTTTAATTTACACGACTGTGCATCGTAAATAGCTGCATCACCTGCTTCTATGCTTGCACTGAAGTAATGTACACTCTCGCGCGCGCGCTGCCTTTTTTTTTTTTTTTAAAGCAAAAGAGCTAGCCTGGCATATACTTTATTATTATCCGTTGAGCCTGCGCAGCGCAACAGACATTTTAACCTGAACTTGTGTATGGAAGAGATCAGAAAATGGTAAACGTTGCTTTTTGGAACTGCAAATGGATATGTACATGTTTGTTGAGTGCCAGGACGTACTTAGCCGTTCAGACCCCAAAAAAGTTATTTAGCTGATTGACATATAAATATAAACTAGATAGATTGCCCAGTTGAGTGAAACACTTTTTTTTAGAAAAATAATATGATTTAATAAAAATGATTAATAAATAATTTAATGAATAAAAATAAAAAGTAAATTTTAGTAATAAAAAAACCAAAAGTATAATATTGATGGATTGAAATAGATTAAAAAAAAACTTGTGCGCTTGTTATTCATTATACAAGGTACACATCAACAATAAATAAAAAAATTAATGTTATAAAGTAATGTTAATTTATCTTTGATTAGTTTCATGTCTTTCTCACAGTGTATGATATAAAGAAATGTTAATTTATATATTTATTTTAATGTGATCTTTTTATGATATGGATAATATAAAATATTATAAAATTTATTTAATGTATTTATATATATATATATATATATATGAAAATTAATCAGATAATAATTAGAAGATTTTAGTTTTGTGGTGACACGAGTGATACATATATATGATTCAAAAAGAAAAAAGAAGAATAAGTACTTAAAACGCATTAATATGAAGACTAGAGTTTTTTTTATTTTTTTTATTTTATAGAAATATGAAGACCAGAGCTGATTGCTTTGGATGCTCACAGAGTGGGGATACCCAATTATTAATAATAGGCATAGGCTTTTCTATGAAGTGGGTGGATGTCTTTTCTTTGGGCAGGATGGTGACTTCCTCATCATCTCAATACATTCTTTTCCACTCGTTATATCATTACTTGTATTCATCCAAGTGAAGTCATGTTCATAAAATTAAACCTTACGCTAGTGTATATATAATATATGTGTATATCTAAGCTTTTTCTTTCTTTCTTTGTCTGATCTTGTTCCGCTTAAGGAGTTGCTGTTATCCGAAGGCCATGTCCATGCATATATATATATATATATATATATATATATATATATATATATATATGAGAGAATCATTAGGATAGAGAGGATACATTATTAATTGACACAAAAGCATGCATACACACATAATATCACATGAGGTCGATCGAAGCACCTCATTAATTTAAATATAAACTATATAATATTATTTCTTTATATAAACTATATATTTCTTTTATAAGTGAGATGAAATGTCATCATTTATCTTTCTTTTAAATGTCTCGATTTGATTCAAGGGCAATTTCTTTTATAATATTATCACATGAGGATAAACTATATATAATATTATTTCTTTTATAAGTGAGGTGGAACGTCATCATTTATCTTTTCTTTGATGTCTCGATTTGATTCGAGGACAACTTTTTTTTAACTTATTTAATTATTTTGCATATTTTGGATATGTAAAAACAAAATATATTTTATAATACTATACTTTATAACTTTTTATCGTTAGTTTTTTTTATTAAAAATTATTATTTATGTAAAGTATTTAAAAAACACGACCAAATAATGGATCTGTGACTGTATCTCACATAAATTTTGCAATAATGATAACACCAAAAAGAAATTAAGATGAATAGATCCAAGAAGAAATCATCACCCCACGATCGATATGTCTAAGTCTAGGGCTCATTTTCAAGCAAGAAATCTTGAATATGGCGCCAATGTGCATACATGTCTCTGTATAAAGTTTTGAGGGATATGAGGATGATGGGTACAAAAGGCATTGGATTCTTTAATGGAAAGATTCGTCTAGTGTGGAGAGATTTTCAAGTCAGTTTAGTTTAGATATTATGTGATCTGTTTATTTCAAAAATAAAAATGTGATGCTGTTTGACACATGATGTCATTGATGTGGGTCCGAATGGGATTCAATCCTAAGGGGATTGATCGATCGAACTTCTTACCATTTTACACTAAAGAGGTAATGCTCTTTATGCTTAGGGAAAAAAACATAACAATTATGTTATGTATAGTCGTCATCTACAGTAGCCACGCAGTCAGCTGCTGACGTAAAAGTTACTGTTAATTAAAAAAATAGAGTGCAGAATTTCTAATTACCCAACCTTCGTTCTTCTTCCTCTTCGTATTGGGACAAACCCAGAAGATAGGAATAAAGGAATGAAGACAAAATTATAAACGCAAAGAGGGTTTTTAAATTACATTTACTTACACCAGGGATCTGGAAAAACCCAGAAGATAGCAAGAGGGTTTCTTTGGTTATCCGAAGAAAATGCGGGGGAGTTTTTTTCTTCTTATGGATTCTCTTCTTCCATCATGGAGACTCTCTTCAAACGCACTCTGTAGAGAAATCGAAACCCCTACGTTTGTTTTGCTGTTGTTACGGGCATAAATTAACGTTGTGCACTCAGATACAAATAAAAAGAGTGATTTTTTTTTTTTTCTCACACTCTACTTCAATTCACCAAGTCTCGAAGCAAATAATCATCCACTGACTTTGTTTTTTAGCTTTCAAATTATCAAGATCTGCCCCAGCACTCGCATACACATGCCCACAATTGTTGTTCTCTTACACTATCTACCAATCGAAAGAAAACTAAATAAAAAATAAATTCTTTGAATAAAAAAAAAATCTCTGCAGTGAAAACTCCTACAACCCCCTTTACCAAATTCCTCACCTACCAAACTACACACCTCCAATCTTCTTCTTCTTCTTCTTGTTTTACCTGCATTTCTCAAAGATTCAACAAATGACTCGATGGTCAGTACATAGAAAGCAGAAACCACAATTTCCATTGCTACAGGAAGTGGAGTGTGACTCGTTCGAAAATGAGCAGCCAAAAGGCTATCCCAAGTGCAGGAGCGTGTCGCGTAGTAATTAGGAATAAATTTCTAGATCGTCTCCACAGGGAAAGTGCTAAAATAAACTCGTGTAAAATGGTGAAATTATTTACAATGAGAAAATAAAAATAAAAAGTGATGATATGTACAATGGATGAAAGAGTGCAATGAAAAAGAAAATTTACTGGTCGTGAAAGATTCATTTTTGGTTGGCTGAGTGTTGAGAAGCAGTGATGAAAAGTAAAGAAATTAAAGTACAAGACAGTGAGAATTTAAATTACTGAAAATTAAATGACTGAAATTTAAATGAACAAGAAATTAAATGACATAAAAATAAATTGCAGGATATAAAATTGCAGAAAAAAATAAATGACAGAAATTTAAATAACTATAAATTAAAGTGCAGAAAAAAATAATGACATAAATTTAAAGTGCAGAAATTAAAAGTGCAGAAAAATAAATGACAATGAATTTACAGTGCAGAAATTTTAAATGCAAGAAAATAAATCATCATAAATTAAAATGAAAAAAATAAAATTAAAAGTTGAGACTACAGATGAAGGAGGACAGCTCGGGTAACAACAGTTGGTCCATTAGGCTCGCAACTGCATCACCGAACTCCTCACTTCATCTGCGCTTTCTCCAAAAACTAAAAAAAACTACAGACTAATCCTAAGTCTACTGGGTGTCTAACATCGACCACCCTCCTCTATCTATCTTCAGTTCCTTATATAGGCTTGAAAAGCCACTGCGTTTGCTTGTGTCCGTGATTCCTTATCTCCCACTTGTAATTGCGCTGTGCTTAGCTGCTCATGCGTTGTTCCCCACATGCTGCTTTTCCATCCCGTGACCGAGTGGTTTTTATTCTTTTTTTTTTTTTTTTTTTTTTTTTTTTTTTTTTTCTGTGCTTTCCCAGCCTTGCGCCGAAACCGACCTGCATGCACCGAATGGTTCTTGGTATTTTATTTTCTTTTCTTGTCTAACGCGAACTCATCACATGCACCGAACTCATCACATGCACTGCACCGAACTTCATTCTCTTTCTATTTCCCCAGCTTGCACCGAAACACATGCATGCACCGAATGGTTCTGCTTTCTCATCTCTTTTTATTTTCTTTCGGTTTCTTTTTCTTTCTTTTGTATATCTCTTGTCGGCATCACATGCTTACCAACCTTTTATTTTATTTTCTTATTCTTGCTTCCAGCCGAGACTACACCAAAGTTCCACCCGAAACTACATTGCAATTTCTTTCTTTTCTTTTTTTTCCTTTTCTTTGCAGCTGAATTCTAGTGGAGCCCGACAGTGTGAGTAGAGACCACTTTAACCTGAGAGATGGAGGAGGAATGACGTGGCTTGTGGCATCAACTTCCTCTGTTTTCTCTTCAGAAAACAGAGTATGCATTCTTTCGGTTTTACGTGGAGGTGCTGCCGGGCTGTGCATGGGACCTTCGGACGATGACTCACGGTGTACTTCATGTGGAGGAGACGCCGTGCAGTGGAGGAGATTGGGCACGACTGGGCTGAGGTGGTCCGAACGTATGCTGGAAGTTGAAAATGGTGATGCTGTCGGTGCTCGGTGTTTCCGTGGAGTGCTGCTTCCGAACGCCGTGGAGAAGTGATCTCCGGCGTCTTCTGATGTTTCTGGCAGCTGCAGGTGGTTGACGGTGGCGTTGGCAGCAGCTGTTTGGAGCTGGAAATCGCACGGCTGGAGGTTGGAGATGAAGGTCGCGACGACATGCAGCTTAACGCGTACGACGGGTCGTTTGGGCTTGGACGGCAGAATCAAATCTGTGCTAAACGACATGTCGTTTAGGACCTGTGCAGAAAATAAAATAAAATAAAATAAAATAAAATAATAAATAATAAATAAAATAAAATAAAATAAAATAATTAATTAAATAAAAATTAAACAAAAACTAAACTAAAATATTAACAATGTGTTGTGCATGTGAGACAATAAAATCAAATTAAATCACAAGTTATAAAAATAAGCATAAATTATGCTTTTAATCAATTTAAATCACAACTTGGATTTATTGCCTCTTGATCATTTTTCTATCTAAAATCAATGATAATATGATAAAACAATTAAAAATACATTGATTTTAACTATATAAATTATGCAATAATGCAGCTCAATCAGAGTGTGTGCTTCTTGGTTGAGTTTTTTCTGGTGTTTCGATGGCTAGCACTCTTTCGAAACTGAGGAAGCACTTGGGGTTTTTTTAGGAAAGACGACTATGAGACCCTCGTCCCTGCCCGGAGAACTATGCCACCACTTTTCTATAGACGAAATTAGAATAGGAACCCACAACTTCAATGAAGAATTAATTGTTGGTGTGGGTGGAAATGACACAGTATATAAGGGTTTCATTGACGAGGGTAACTCCCAGCTTGTGGCGATAAAGTGCTTGAAGAAGAGTTCATTGCAAGGTGGACAAGAGTTCAGGAAGGAGACTATATTGCTCTATCAGATTCGCCATATCCACCTCATTCCATTCCTCAGATACTGCCTCGATAAGGGCGAGATGATCCTCGGAAGGGGTTCTATTCTTGGGAGGGAGACGAAGGGATCTCGACAGGGGTGTAACGGGTCTGGTCCGATTTTAGACAAAATTTGAGACCGAACTGGTATGACCGGTTTTTCATTTTTCAAAACCGATTACGTCCTGGTTACCCACCTAAATAGGTACTTTAGGTTTTACCGGTTTTCGGTCCAATCCGGTCCGATTTTTCAGTTTTTTAAAAATGTAAATTTGACATGTAATTAAAAATCTATTTAATAAAAAATAAAAATAAAAATAAAAAACTGCTTTAAAAATTTCTATTATACTTTTATTAAAAAATCTGCTTTATAAAAAAAAAAAAATCTGTTTCAACTTTACTAAAAACTATTTTACTAAAAAATCTGTTTTATTAAAAAAAATCTGATTTACTAAAAACTGCTTTCTAAAAATCTGCTTTATCATAAAAAAATATGTTACAAGCTTATAAATATAACTACTACAAAAACTAAAAAAAAATTCTACAATAAAAAAAAAATTCTGCTATAGAATAAAATAAATTCAAAAGTCTAAATTAGAAGTCAAAGTCTAACAAATTATAATTCAAATTTCAAAAGTTCTAAATTACAAATTTACAAGTCGAAAAGTCCAAAACATTAAATATCCCAACACTAAAAGTCTAAATTATAAAACCAAAAGTCCAACTAAAAGTCTAAGTTCAAAAGTCCATCAAGTTTCAAGTCAAAAAGTCCAACAAATTACAAGTCTAAATTACAAGTCCAAACACCAAAAGTCTAAATTATAAGTCCAAAAGTTTAACAAATTATAAGTCTAAAAGTCCATCAAATTACAAATCCAAATTAGAACATCCAACAAAATATTTTGGATATAGAATCAATAGCTATGCACCAAGCCACCAACTCCAATAGTCCATTCAACAAACATTGCAATTATATGAAAACAAATCAAACAATTAATTCCAATAAAAAGTTAGTAAGTACATTAAATAGGAAAAAAAATTTAAGGAAAAATGTTATACAAGTTGACCTACCTTAAATTTAATGATCTGCAACCAAAGAAGTAGGTATTGAAGAATTTCATGGGTCTTCCATGAGCTCTACACAAAAAGGAAAAAAAAAGCATAATAATTAAAACAAATTACTAATATGATTTACACTTTAGAGATAGTTAAAGAAAAGATAAATAATATTACATACCTGTATCAAATTTCTCAAACTCCTCAAGACAATCCATTAAAGTGTGAATGTTAATAGGGGTAGAAGAACGAAGTCCATTTTGTGTACAAATAAGCGTTTTTTCCATAAGTAGAGATAGGCTACTGCGGAAAAGATTAAGCACTCGACCTGCGGTGCTAAAAGTAGACTCAAAGTTCACTATAGATATCGGAATTGCAAGAACATCCCGTGCAACTCTTGAAAGCACACGGTATCTCATGGAGTTAACCTTCCACCAAGTCAACAAGTCAAATTTCGAATAATCTTTTTCACATTTTCCAGATAAATATCTCTCCAGTTCAGATTTACTTGACAAAGAGTTCTCCAACTCCAAACGCTTCTTAATTTGTGCATGGATTAATGATATGAAATCACCTTGACCTACCCTAGTAGTTGAACTTGTACTACTAGCCCTTCCATCGCTTGATTGGCTCATAATTTGATCTTGTGCCCCTACATTACTTCCGTCATTTTCACAATAACTATCATATAAACGATTCAAGTCATCTTTAACCTGATCCACCAACATAAGAACTTCTAAACTATTATTCTCATATATTACTTAAAAAATAATAGTTAGAGGAATGATTTTATATCGAGGATCAAGAACCAACCCAACATACAACAAAAGATTCATTTTTTCAATATTTTTCCAATACTTCTCACATTTAGATTTCATACTAAATGCCATTGTTTTCAAATTATGAGGCCCTTCTACACACTCTACATTAATTGTACCTTGAATTGTCGCTAGCTCAAATATAAAACTATTGCAAGTGACATAATTGATCTCCGAAAAACGCAAGGTTGCATCGTAAAAAAGTTTTAGAAATTTTACAAACAACCTACTCTTATTCCAATCATCCACGGTTGGAGGCCATAACTTGGATTCTCGTCCTTGCCCCAACTCACTAACACCCTCATCATCCTCACTATCATTATCTCCAACGCTCTTGACATATCCCGAATCTTCTTCTTCTAGCCGTTTAAATTTTTGTCAAACTTTTTAGCTCTATCCAACATCATATAAATGGAGTTCCAACGAGTTGCAACATCTAAACATACACCACTTTTACAAGTAATATCATCACTATTACAACATTGCTTAAATGTGTTCCACTTTTGTAGAGATGTTTTCACATACTTCACAGCCCTTCTAATTCATGTAATTGATTGATCATATTCTTTCAAACCATCCCGAACAATCAAGTTCAAGATATGAGCACAACATCTCATATGCAAGAACTCATGTTCTAAAATCGTATCCTTTCTTTGTCTTGTCTTTCTTTTGATATACAAAACTGTCCCATTATTTGAACTGGCATTATCAAGTATAATTATCAATATTTTGGACCTCCCTCATTCAAGCAAACATGCTTCAATTTTTTTACCTAGTGTCTCACCCTTATGGTTTTCAACCTTATAAAAATTGATTATTCTTTTGTGCATTTTCCAATCATTATCGATAAAATGTGCGGTGAGACACATATAGTTAAAATTTTGCATGGATGTCTATGTATCCGTGGTTAGACAAATGCGCTGCCCCTTAAGAGCGCTTTTCAACTTCTCTTTCTCTCTCAAATAAAGTTTAAAAATATTTTTTGCACAAGTTACACGTGATGGAATCCCATTCCATCTAGGTTGCACAACAAGTATAAATTTCTTAAACCTCTCCCCTTCCACAAATTTAAAAGGAAGCTCATCAACAATCAACATTTGTGCTAAAGCTTCTCTATAAGCCTCAACACTAAAAGCAATAGGTACAAGCCCCCCACTACTTGATCCAGACTGGAAACCCAATATAGCTTGGTTTTTATCCACTTTTCTAAGTGGAGACTTCTTACATATTTTTTCTAAGTGCCCCAACATTGATTTTGTATCATTTGTATTAGAATTACAAGCATAAGTCATCTCACAAAGGTTACAAGCAGCCCTAGGTTTCGACTTATTGTCAGTATCAATCTCAGTAAAATAATCCCAAACTACATATATTTTCCTACCA
The DNA here is from genome assembly GCA_029856935.1 of Cyclocarya paliurus. NCBI lineage: Eukaryota > Viridiplantae > Streptophyta > Magnoliopsida > Fagales > Juglandaceae > Cyclocarya > Cyclocarya paliurus. The sequence continues at coordinate 42,745,000 of CM056945.1, read as the reverse complement.
CTCTTAGGAGCAATAGATGGCTTACTTACAGTAGCTTTGGGAAAAAGCAGATAATTAGTTGCTGTTGATTTCATGGTCCTTTGACTCCCTCCCATTGAAGGTCGAACATTGCCGGGTGTTTCATTTGAAGAATCCATCTATATTAACAAAAATAAAATTAATAAAAATAAACAAATCCAATCACAAAACCCAATCTAAGTAATTTCAGATTAAAAAAACTCTAATATCATAAATATCATCTATCATAATTTCAAGGTAATTCACAAACCCAATCACAAACCCTAATAAATGATATAAACGTGATGCTGCCTTGCAATCCATACATGATATTTTATTTTTGGTTATTTGGGGGGGGGGGGGGGGGAACCTCTTTATCTAAGTAAACAAAGAACAGAACTTTTGGATTCAAAACCCTAATTTTTGCATGATAACTTACTCCTCCACCCAATCACAAAACCCTAATATTAGTGTATCACGAACACAATAATAAATACAATCACAAAAAATCCTAAATTTCGGATTCAAAAACCCTAATATCACAAAACCAAAAACCCAATCACAAAAATCTCAATATCACAAAACCCAATAAAAAAAACCCTAATATAACAAAACCCAATCATAGAAATCCTAGAATGTAATTTCAAAAACAATAATAAACAATAAAAAAAAAGACTTACTGTTGAATTGTTGATGTTGGAGACTCGGTAGCTGGCAAAGAGACAGAGGATGAGAGAGTTGAGAGAAGAGAGAGTGAGAGACGGGAGAGTTGAGAGTGAGAGATGAGAGAGTGGGCGATGGGAGGCAATCGACATAGAGAAAGAGGACGAGAGAGTTGAGAGAACAGAGAGTGAGAGACGAATTGAGAGTGAGAGACTCGGCAAAGTTGAGAGTGAGAGACGGGAGAGTTAAAACTTGAGGGGCAGAGACTTGAGAGTGAGAGTGAGAGATGGGAGGCAGAGAGTTGATTTAGGGTTTAGTAACTTGTATAGAAAAACGGCGCCGTTTGGGTTTAGTTATAGGATAATAATATTTGATTATTTTCAATGTATTTTTTTTAAATGATAGTTAAATTTTTTTTTTGATGGTTTGGGAAATTGATAATTATAAGTTATATATATTTGTAATACTGATACATTTAATATAATATAGTCTAATATATTAGACTATGTAATATATATATTGATAATTGATATAAGTATAACTATAACTATAGTCTAGACTCTATATTAAACTATTAGTATTAGTTAAATAGTTATAGACTTATATATTAGTATAGGTATATAATATATTAGACCATGTAATAGTATTAATATTAGACTATTGGTATAGTTATGTATTAGTATTAATTATAGTGATTTAGTGTAACTATATTAGTATAATATAACTATAGTCTATACTCTATATTAAACTATTAGTATTATTTAAATAGTTATAGACTTATATATTAGTATAGCTGTATAATATATTAGACCATATAATAGTATTAATATTAGACTATTGGTATAGTTATATATTAGTATTAATTATAGTGATTTAGTGTAACTATATTAGTATAATATAACTATAGTCTATACTCTATATTAAACTATTAGTATTAGTTAAATAGTTATAGACTTATATATTAGTATAGGTATATAATATATTAGACCATATAATAGTATTAATATTAGACTATTGGTATAGTTATATATTAGTATTAATTATAGTGATTTAGTGCAACTATATTAGTATAATATAACTATAGTCTATACTCTATATTAAACTATTAGTATTAGTTAAATAGTTATAGACTTATATATTAGTATATGTATATAATATATTAGACCATATAATAGTATTAATATTAGACTATTGGTATAGTTATATATTAGTATTAATTATAGTGATTTAGTGCAACTATATTAGTATAATATAACTATAGTTTATACTCTATATTAAACTATTAGTATTAGTTAAATAGTTATAAACTTATATATTAGTATAGGCTATAGCTATATAATATATTAGACTATATAATAGTATTAATATTAGACTATTGGTATAGTTATATATTAGTATTAATTATAGTGATTTAGTGTAACTATATTAGTATAAGTATAAATATAGTCTAGACTCTATATTAAACTATTAGTATTAGTTAAATAGTTATAAACTTTCAGTGATTTAGTATGGCTATATTAGTATAATTGTATAAGTATAACTATACTCTATATTAGACTATTAGTATTAGTTAAATAGTTATAGACTTATATATTAGTATTAGTTATAAACTTTTAGTGATTTAGTATAACTATATTAATTATAAGTATAACTATAGTCTATATTAGACTATTAGTATTAGTTATAAACTTATATATTAGTATAGCTATATAAATTATTAGACTATATATTAATATTAATATTAGACTATTAGTATATCTATATATTAGTATTAGTTATAAACTTATATATTAGTATAGCTATATAAATTATTAAACTATATAATAGTATTAATATTAGACTATTAGTATAGCTATATATTAGTATTAGTTATAAACTATATATTAGAATAGCTATATAATATATATATGATCAACTAAATTTTCATTTTTAAGATTAAACTTTTATTTTATAATAACATTATAAATATATTAATAGCATATGATCAAACAAATTACAAATGTTCATATTTAAGAATTAAGATTAACATTTTATGTTATAATTAATTAAATTTTCATTTTTAAGATTAAACTTTTATTGTTTAATAATATTATCTTATATATAATTATATTAATAATAATATAATTTATTAATTATACATTATATATAAAAATTTTAAACTTATATATATTAATATATAATATTTTGTATAATTTTAATTTTTAATAAAACTTATATATAAAATATTAGTTTTTATATATTTTTTTTATCAACCGGTCCAGTCTAGAAAATCTCAAAATCAGAATCGGACTGGTTCCAACCGGTTTACGTATTTTAGAAACCGGTTCCAGACCGGACTTGTTCAAAATCGGTAAAACCAGTCCAGACTGGTTTTCCAATTTTTCAGATTAAATTTACACCCCTAGATCTCGGAAAATGAAAGGAAGAGGGCGTTGTGGTGAGGCAGAGTAGGAAATGGAGAGGGAGCAGCTTCGTGGGAGGGAAGATCTTGGAAGACGAAAGGAGGAGGGCTTTGAGAAATTGAAGGGAGGGGGAGAGTTGTTTGCTGTGGAGATGAAGAGAGGTCTTCCCGGGAGGGAGGGAGAGAACTCGATGGGAGGGAAAGGTGGAGACGAAGGAAGGTCTTTGTGGGTATTGGTCTTTGATAAGAAATGCACCGTTTTGTCTTCATTTTTCACATTAGCCGCTGCTCCGCTTCCCCGCGCTTACACAACGCCGACTGCGTTTATCATTTTTTAAAATCTAAAGCCCCATTTTTTCCCCTTAGTTTTACGTGCATTTTGTAATCTTTTTTAATGTTTGATCGCATGGCCCCAAAAAGAAAAGGTAGATCAATCGAACACCTCGATTGAGCCAATTGATCAATTTCATAAAGACAGTTTTTTATAAAAGGAAATTAAAATTAATATATATATATATATATATATATATATATATATATATATTAAGTGCATGTTTGGGATTGTGGTGTAAAATATAACTTATAGTTTTAGGACTTATAGCTGATAACTTAAATAATAAGCTCTATACTTTAAAAGTTATTTATTGTTTGATAAACATGTATCTAAAGTACTTTTAAAGTTAGTTACATTAGTTTTTTTTAAAAATATACAATTATTTGTAGGAGCTTTTCGATAAAAGTTTTAATTTAGTGCTTTTTAAAAAAGTAGATTTTCAACTTTTTTAGATGATTAAAATATTTTTTATAAATTTATCAAACATATTATTTTTTCTTTAAAAGAATTTTAAAACAGTTAAAAATACTTTTTAAGTTTTTAAACTCAATCCCAACACAGGCTCTAACTATTAGATAGTTAGGTCTGAGTTGCTTTTTATTTTAGAGTACTTTCTCATCTTCAATATGCTTCAACAGCTGGATTGTAACTATGATAGGAGTTAGGGTGCGTTTGGATGTTGAAATGAGTTGAGTTGAGTTGAGTTTAGATGATAAAATATTATTTTTTAATATTATTAGTGTTTTGGGATTTGAAAAAATTGAATTGTTTATTATATTTTATGTTGAAATTTAAAAAAGTTGTAATGATTAATGAGATGAGATGAGTTTGACTTGACAACCAAACGAAGCCTAAAGTACCTAAAAATCTCAGGCATAGGGTCAACAAGTAATAATTCCGAATGCTTTCCGTCCAATTCACCGAGCCATGCTTTACTTTTTGTGTTGTTTATTTCTTCTTGTCTCTTGCGTGTGTGCCCAGCCGAAAGTATTTTTTCCTTTGCCTGCCTTCCAGCCATGCATGGCAGCTCTCAATTCGCCCAAGCCTCAATTGTGCGTCTTGCTGTCCAAACGAAAAGGTGTCCTGCGTTCAACATGAAAAATCGAAAGACACAGAAAGCCACAAACTCTTTAAAATTAACAACCGACAAGAACCTCAAAACACCTGGCGGAATTTATTAGAATTAAGTTTGTCTCTCTACAAATTATTAAGGTGGTGTCGACTCAAAAGACCACGAGCGAAGAATGTGCAATTCAGAAAGCAATCCTGTAGAGGAAGAGAAGCCAAATTCAACCCGTTCTGGTAAGTAATCTATCAAATCAACTATTGAAGAAAGGTGCTGTTGAATTGGAATGATACCATTACTGAACCCAGTGAAGGTGACACTCAAGTTTTGGGCAGCGGAATCGTAACTAATACTAGCACTATATGTTCTCTTGTCCTTGATAACACTAGACCATGGTGTGAAGTTCTGAGATCTAATACTGTTGATATTGATACCGACGTGTTCATGAACAGGCTCCGGAGGGTCCCATTCATCGTTGCGAAATGTATCGACCTCAACTGCAACAAATTTATTTGCATCTAAGAAACTCGGGTCTCTCGCTTGGTCGCGGCTGACAAGGCCAATGCCAGCGCCATCCGTTGGTCGAGGTGGTGGGAAATCGGGGCTTGCAAGGAAGAATGTGATCCCATCTGAATATCTGTCTTTACCTTCCGAATCGATTATAAAGGAGAACTTGGTAGTGAATTCTGCGAGTTTTCCGGATTCTTTATCCCAAAGATGCATCGGTTCTGAATATGTGACTCGACCCCAGTTGTCCACTGCGTTTGGCGTGAGCTGGATGGCTGAACCCGAGACTGTGGCGTTTCCAGTAAGTATTAAAGTTTTGTTGAAATCTGAATAGCTGAAGGATAACTGAGTTCCAGAAGGGATCATGAGGAAGAGGAAAATGGTCATCATCAAGCAGGGAAGAAGCAACTTTGGTGGAGGGATACCCATGGTTGGGAGAGATTCTAGAGAGAGTTTTGAGCTCGGAGGCTTGCAAATTGTCATGAAATATGACTTGAATTTGCAGCTGAGGTATCTAGCCTCGCATTTTATGGCTGAAATTGATTAGAGACATGTAGTCTTGCTACCCACCAATCAGGAAAATGCATTTGTGGATATCATCGTGACAACGTTTCAAATCCCAAATTTTAATTGTCCTATTCTTCCGGTTGGTGAAAAATTGTCAAGATTAATAGCTTGGAAGCCGCCGGATATGGATTTTATTAAATTTAATGTTGATGGTGGATCTTGTGAAAACTGAGGAGGTCCGGTGGTGGGGGCATCCTTCGGGACTATAGGGGTAAGGTGATAGCGGGTTTTGGTTTTTTTAAGACTTTTGAGAAGAGATAAAACTCTTGTTAGTTTGCTTAATATTCGCTTTCGATATAATTTTAGAGAGGCTAATATATGGCAGCAGACTTTTTGGCAAAAGAAGGCATGATGGATAGATCTTTTGATTTTATTGGTGAGGATTTGGTGCAAGAAAGGCTTTGGTATATTGTTCGACTAGACTTATTGAGAATTCCAAATATTCGTTATTGATATATTTTTATGATGAAACGTTGTAATCATAGTTTTTCTCTGCCTTAGTAAGGGTTTTTAATAATTAGAGGCTTGACATCGCTATAAAAAAAATTTCAAATTCTTTGTCTTTTATTTGTTACTGTTATTTTTTAGCTAAATATATGCAAATCTCGTAAACTTTCTTTAAAAAAAAGGGAGTAAAGTCTACAATTAAAAAATTAATTTTTTCATATAAGTCTCATATTTAACTACTCATTTCAAATAAAGTGCACGATGCTTGCATACTTTAAAACTACAAAAATTTCATTTCTCGTGTTTCAGTGAAGGAAGTCAATACCATCATTTATGGCTTTATATTCTTTTCCAGCTACTATAGCTCTGGTAGCAATACCCAAGTGTCTATGAAAAAATCTTCCCTATCTGGTCATACCTAAGCAGGCAGAGTTTATCACTGATGATTTGCTTTATTTCTTTCTTTATAAAGTGATTAAACCATGTGAATGATTTTCAATCCACATATAGTTATCAATAAATGTTTATTTTGTTTTATGTAGGTGTTTTGGAGACTCACATGTCTTATGTAGTATTGCCGTATGATTGGCAGACTGCTAATAAATGTCAGGTCTAATTTAGAGGTGTCTTTAGTTTCTTCGATAACAGTTACCACACGATCATCAATCTTAAAATTTCTACAACCAATATTTTCTTCATCATAAGCTTTCATTTTGTCTACCAATCTCAAGATTATTTTTAAATAAACTTTCACATTTTCATGTTCTTTCATTCTTATATTATCAAAACCTCTTGTAGAAGTATCTCCTTGGAATTCTGCTTGAAGTATATTACCGGTTTCTTTAGTTTTTATTGTTCCTAATTTTCCAGAGATGATAAATTCTAAAACTTTCAATCATTCCAAAAGCACTCAGATATATTCTAGTTTGCGTTCACCTTCAATTCTCTTTTTATTGAGGTTTTGTCAAGTTTGCCTTAACAGTCTAAGTTCTCGTTTGTTTCTGTAGATGAGATGAGATGAAATGAAAATTAAAAATTGAATAAAATATTGTTAGAATATTTTTTTTTAATATTATTCTTGTTTTGAGATTTGAAAAAGTTGAATTATTTATTTTATTTTGTGTAAGAATTTGAAAAAGTTGTAATGAGATTAGATAATATGAGTTGAGAAAGTGTTTGATATTTTGACTAGAAAAATGATATTCTTCATTCTTAATTATGTCATTCACAATCACACTGTTTATTTAGTGTATTATAAGTGGTTTTATATGTAAACTAGTTAAAATGTGCCACCTAAGCAAGCGTGACTGAGGATGACAAAAATCAATGATGAAAAGTAACATTGCTCGACTGACTATGATGTTGTGAAGAGGTTGTGTTAGGTTTTACACTGGGTGAGTGGATTGAATATGATGCATAGGTGCCAGGTCTCATGTTAGTTGCATACTAGGCAAGATTTTTCCTTTCGAGATATAGCGCCGTGTGACTAGACCTTTTTTAGGTCGTGTAACCGATTCTATCATGTGTTATATATATAAGGAAACACACAATGTCTGTGCTTTGATGCCTAGCAAGCACAACACAAAAGCAAAAGAGAAAACTACAGCAGAACGGGTCTAACAAAACAAAAAACAGAGGAAAACCTAGGGATGTAAAGACAGTTACTGTCTAATTTTATTTTTCCTTCTACACTTCCAGCCATCTACGAGACCATACATATGGGTTGATTCTAAGCCATTCATCTCACTTCAGTAAAACATAACTCAAAACTAAACCATAGCTAATATTAGTAACAGTGCTGAGCAATCACATTAATTATAACAAGTTTAATCTGTGAAAATTTTACATAATGACATAATTTATGGTACAAAGAGGTAAATCATACATCTCAACTGTGTAATTTCCAAAGACAAGTTTACCTGGTATCAACCAAGTGCGAGTGAGGAAGTGCAGAAGATGAAGAAGAAGCTGCAGAAGATGTGACCTGTGAGGAACCGGTGGAACCGGAATGGCTTGCAGATTGAGAGTGCTTATTTTCTGCAGTGGATGCTGAAGATGCAAATGCACTAACTGGGGGGCCAGGGTAGGTTAGTAGGGGCATCTCTGGTGCCAGAACGGGCAATGAACCTTCAGAACTAAGCACGTGAACGACTTTCCTAATTGAAGGTCTGAGATTGTAGTCTGGGTGAGCACACCAAAGGCCAGCAATCATCAGCCGTTCCAGTTGCTGCTCATCAAAGTCTCCACACAATCTGGGATCGGCTGCATCAACAAGCTTTTCCATTCCATAAAGCTGCCAAACCCACTTTACCATACTCACTTCATCTTCCGTCCTCTGGGTTTCAACGGGTTTCCTTCCACAGGCTATCTCCAAAAGCACAATCCCGAAACTATATATATCTGATTCCCTGCTAGCCCTGCCTGATACAACACATTCAGGGGCCATGTAGCCCATGGTCCCGGCTACAGCTGTGGTTTGGGATCCTTTTCCATGATCCACCAGCCTAGCCAAGCCGAAATCTCCAAGCTTTGCATTGAAACTTGAATCCAACATGACGTTACTGGACTTTATATCCCTATGCAACACACATTGTTCCCATTCTTCATGCAAGTATAGCAATGCAAATGCCAAGCCTTGGGCAATATTGTACCTAGTCACCCATGCTAGCAAGCTTTCACCTTTGAAAAGATGCAAATCTAAGCTGCCATTGGGCATGAACTCATAAACTAGCAGGAGATCTTTTTTCTCGTGGCACCAACCAGTGAGTTGCACTAAATTCCTGTGCCTGAGTTGACTAATACTCTTCACCTCAGATGCATACTCCTTTATCCCTTGTTTAGATCCCCTTGATACCCTCTTAACAGCAACGTAGGAATTCAGCTCGTTTATAAATCCTTTGTAAACCCCTCCGAACCCTCCTTCTCCAAGCTTGTATTCCTCTGCAAAATTATTCGTTGCAGAAACCAATTCCTCGTAAGAAAACTTCTTTGGCCCAGTACCTCGTTCAAACTCCTCGTCCATGGCAAGAACAAAGCTTAAATCCTCTTCCTCTCCCCCTTTAGCCCACCTCTTTCTATATACAAGCCAAACCAACCCCATACCACTGATTAAAATGCATCCACCCACGCTCAAGACCAGCACCAATTTTCTCTTGCTTCCATCTCCATTATTCTTTGGTACAGCCGAAGTCTGTATCAGAAAAGGTGATGTGGAGTTAAAAGACCAAGAACGAATAATATGCAATTCGGTAAGGTGTCCCGTCGATGCTGAGAAGCCAAATTCAACCCATTCCGGCAGGAAATATGTCAAGTTGACTATATAAGAAAGTTGCTGTTGAACCGGGGTGACACCATTACTGAACCCAGAGAAGGTGACACTGAGATTTTGCGTGGCGGAATGGTAACTAATACTTGCACTATATGTCCGGTTTTCGGTAATAACAGCATCCCATGGTGCATGGTTCATAGATCTCATACCGTTGATATTGATACCAACGTGTTCTTGGACAGGCTCGGGCGGGTCCCATTCTTCGTTCCGAAACGTATCAAACTCCACTGCAACGAATTTATTTGCAGCGAAGAAACTCGAGTCTTTCAACTGGTCGCGGCTTAGAAGGCCTATGCCAGAGCCGTCTGTTGGTCTAGGATCTGGGAAACGGGGGCTTGTGAGGAAGAATACAAGCCCATCTGAATGTTCTTCTTTACCTTCCGAATCAATGATAAAGGAGAAGCTGGTATTGAAGTCTGCGACTTTTCCGGGTTCCTCCCAGATATGCAGCGGTTTTGAATATGTGGCTCGACCCCAGTTGTCCACTGCACTTGGGGTGAGTTGGATGGCTGCTGAACGTGAGAGAGTAGCGTTTCCAGTACGTCTTATAGTTCCGTCGATAATAGCTTGATTGAAATCCGAGTAGTCGAAGAATAGCTGAGTTGCACAAGGGATTATGAAAAGGAGGAAGATGGTTATAAACATGTAGGGACGAAGTAGCTTTGGAGGATGGAACGCCATGGTTGGGAATCGGGATTTGGGACTTTAGATTTGGGTAGAGAATTTTGAGTTCTGAGGCTTGGAAATTGACATCAATTAGTATGAATTTGCGGGGTTGCAGCTTATTGGCCATAGATTGATTATGCCAATAACTAAACGATTCACGAAAGTGAAATTAGATACCAGTGATTACCACGCAACTTCGGAATTCGTGCAACTTTGAGAGCCACAAGTTTTTGTCGATCTTTCATTTGGCTCATTGAAATTCAGCACCATCTCGCATTTTATTATTCAAAAATGTTGTTCGCAGTCGTGTCGTGTAGTCGCCGCGCAAACGGCGTTGATGTGGCAAGCAAAAAAAGCACCATTTAGTGCTGATCAAAGCAACCGTGCATGTAATTTGGATATTTTAGTAAACCAATTTGAGTGATGTCCTAACATAAAAATAATAATAATAATTAGAATGCTAAACATTGAGTTGCAATAAATTTTTAATTATGAAATAACATATCGAGTTTTGGGAATTTGAGCTAGATGGTGTTAGCGAATATGGGTATTCTTTCTCTTTTCCCACGTCCTGTACAAGTTGTTCAATATCCAAGGTCAGTCTTTGAGAAGTTTTTAGAAAAATTAGTTCAATCGACCAAGTATGAAGACTAATATTGTACATACTTCTTCCAACCAAAAAAAAAACATATCAAAATTTGATTTAATCAAATAAGATTTTTACACATGCCAAACATGTACCAAACCCATAAATAGCGATGACTAAACCAACTCTCCACATGCAATCCTCTGTTCATGCACCTAGAAACATATGTTTAACAACAACTAAATCACAATAATTAAACCACAATATTTAACCAGAAAAAAATATTTTCAGCCAACAAATTTATACATATCTAAACTCTGTGCAATGTATTCTAACTCTATGCAATGTATTTTCAGCCAAGAAATTTCTACATATCTAACTCTATGCAATGTATTTTCAGTCAAGAAATTTTTAGTTATCTAACTCTATGCAATGCAAAAATCTTATTAACAATAACTAAATCAACATGTTGTGGAAGGAAAAAAGACTAAATCGCGATGGATTATCAATGAGCAAAATTGCAGATTGAAGCGAAGTGGAAGCAAAAATAAAATTACTTGATGGTGACAAGATTGCCTATGAAGCTGACCCACTCAAACCAAACCCACGAAGCTCGTCACTGACCTGAGGTGCTGGTCGCCCACGAAGTTGACCCACGAAAACCAGACCCACTGAGCTCGTCGCTGACCTGAGGTGCTGGCCGCCCACATAGCTCGTTGCTGACCCAAGGTGCAGGCCGCCCACAAAATTTGACCCACGAAGCTCGTCGCTGACTCGAGGTGCAGGACGCCCACGAAGCTAACCTGAGGTGAAGGCCCATGAACTTGACCCGAGGTGCTGGCCTACGAACCTGACCCAAACCAAGCCTACCCAAACGCTTGGGCTTGACCCACCCAACAAAGATGCCCACCCAATCTTCTGGGTTCCACACGATGAAGGAGGTGAGTTGGTTGGACCGACCCTCACCTGGGATTGTCTCCTCTCGCACGTAGAGCAGCAGAAGCAAGCAAGCGGGAAGTTTGCATTTTGATTTTCATCTGCATTTTTCTTTTGTTTTTGTTTCCCTTTTTTTAATAATTAAATAAGCTAACGTGGCATGACGCCACGTCAGTCGACTGCACAGAGTCTACATAAGACGACTGTGCATACCAGTATTATTTGTTATTTTATCTTTTTAAAGATTGTTTTGGGACAACTAGGCATACAGGATATGATATCAAAGCTCTAACATAAGGTAGTTGGAACCGCATATGTTGAGATATATCAGAATGGATACATACATACAAGGGTGGGTTGGTGGGTAAACATAGACAGTTGAAGAACAATACAACATATTCTATTATATGTAAAGAAACGTCTAGGATATGAGACCATTAGAAAAATATATAAAAGAGAATCACCAATGTTCCTTGAATGGCCGAACCATCAGTATAGATGTGCTATGTTTTACAACTTTTTCAACCCATTAAAATTTAATATGAAAATAGAAATTACACTTGCAAGTGCACATTGAAAGAACAATCAAACACAGACAAACTGAAGGCTTCAGTTGAGATGTTTGAAGAAGAAAAAAAAATACCAAATCAGGTATTGATAACAGAATCTTTTGGTGTGTCCTCTTTTGCTTTCTTGTACCGAGCAAGGTGCTTATGATACTCTTCTAGCTCTTCTTCCAATTTATCAATGAACTGACTTGTATGCATAAGTGACTGCTCATACTTGTACTTTTCCAAGGCCAATTTTTGACATGGAAGAGAAATTATTATAATTGGGGTTAATTTATGTGGTATAATTAAAGGCATCACTCCACACAAATTTGCCCTCCTTAATGATGGATTTCATGATAAAATGTAGAACATTTCTTTAAGGTAAATACAATGTAGAGTACCTCAAATTAATTTTTTGCTATATATATATTTTTTATAACCGTGAGTGTCTGGGCCAGCTTGCGTGCACTTCGACTAATCCTATGAGACCCTGACGTTAACGATCAGATAAACCTACAGTGGCCCTACAAGGATTCAAACTGGTGACCATTGGGGAGCAAACCCAAGGCTGGACTAGTAGAGCAACCCCTCAGGGTTAATTTTTTGCTATATAAGAAACAAACAAATAATGAACATATTTCTAGAATCTGCCTGTACAAAGAACCATGTTTCAATTGCTTCCTGTGACTAAGGGCAATATAAGCTATTGCAAAATAACGTTGACAAGATGAGAAAACTTTTAGACAATTATCTTTCTCCCTTTGATCAATAGATTCATTGAATGGTCAGCAAAGGAAATGCTGAAATTACCTTGTCTTTAGACAATGTATCTAGAGGTGACATTACTTTTGGCTGCACATAATGCTTTCCTCGGTAGAAAAGTATAACGTCGTTAGCTTTTATGTCAATCAAAATTCCTTTGCTCAGTCTAGCAAGCTCTTCAGCATATATGTGTATTACAAGAACACAAATTTTGGAATTCTTCCCTGTATTGTATTGCACTAGTAATGAGATTTTATACAGAGTTGTACGACATTCTAGAGAATCAGAAAAGAATAAAAACGGTTACAACTTGAGACAAAGAATGGAAAGAAAAATGTCTACGGTTCCCCTGCAGTAGCACTCGACTTCTCTGCAGTGAAGTTTGTTGAGGCAGCAGTAGAGTCTATGTTAATACGCCCCCTCGAGTCCAAGGGTGTATCAACAACTTTGAGGCTTGATCTAAGTCTGAAGAATCTGTTCGCAACTAGTGGTTTGGTGAAGATATCAGCTAGGTGATCTTTAGAACTGACAAAGGAGATGTTCAAGGTCTTGGCAGCAACTCGAGCTCTGACGAAGTGAAAATCAATCTCCATATGTTTCGTTCTTGAGTGAAAAACTGGATTGGCAGCCAGGTAAGTGGCTCCAATGTTATCACACCATAACGTTGGAGCATGACGAAGGGGTATCCCAAGTTCTGAAATAAGTTTTTGGAGCCAGATTATCTCAGCTGCTGAAGAGGCTACAACTTTGTACTCTGCTTCAGTACTGGACCTAGCAACAATTTGTTACTTTTTGGAGCTCCAAGAAATCAGGTGGTTACCCAAGTAAATGCAATACCCACCTGTAGATCGTCTGTCATATGGGCATCCAGCCCAATTCGCATCCGAATGAGCATGTAATTGAAGGGAAGATTGAGAAGAAAAGAAGAGCCCATGGTTGATGGTAGCTTTCAGATAACGCAATATGCGTTTCACAACAACCCAGTGAGGTAATTTAGGTGTGTGCATGAACTGGCACTCCTTATTTATCGCATAAGAGATATTGGGTCTTGATAGAGACAAGTATTGTAATCCTCCAACTATGCTTCTATACATGGTAACATCATCAAAACTAGGGAAGTCTAGTTTAGAGAGTTTTAAAGATGCAGCCATGGGTGAAGTGACGGACTTGGCATGTAACATATTACTTAGGGTAAGGAGATCTTTAATGTATTTTCATTGAGACAATAGCAAACCATTCGGTAATTAAGTAATCTCAAACCATTCGGTAATTAAACTTAGGGCCAAGATCCTTTACAGGGAAGGCCACGCTTAAATCTCTAATAAAGGTGTCAACTGCCGTGGATTTGGAAGCAGTGATAATGAAGTCATCAACATACACCAACAAGTAGATGTGCAGATCACCATGATTAAGGATAAATAAGGAAGCATCGGATTGAGAAGCCACAAATCCATAGTCTAACAACCATGAGCTCATTGAGCAAACCAAGCCATTGGGGCTTGTTTTAGGCCGTAAATGGCCTTACGGAGCTTACAGATGTAATCAGGAAACTGTGGATTGATAAATCCTTGAGGTTGATGCATGTATACCTGATCTGTGAGTGTTCCATGAAGAAACGCATTCTAAATGTCGAGCTATCGGAGAGGCCATTCGCGAGCAATAGCCAGTGACAAGATGAGTCTGATTGTGGGGGCTTTGACCACTGGACTAAAGGTCTCATGAAAATTGAGACCGTGCTGCTGGTGGTAGCCTTTGGCTTCAAGCCTTGCTTTTCTCCTTTCGATAGACCCATCGGCATGACGCTTGGTTTTGTACACCCACATGCAACCAAGAACATTGATGGAGGGGCTAAGAGGGACTAAGGACCAGGTCTTATTTTGGATTAGAGCTTGGTATTCCTGAGACATAGCAGCACGCCAGGCCGAGTGTTTAGAGGCCTCTGTATAACTGGTAGGAGAATTGGATGGAGAGACTGTAGTAGTGAAACACGTCCGAGAAGGGAACGGGATTGTGCCATCCAACCGAATACGGGGTCATGAAGAGTTGGTCTGTGAACGTGTGATGATGGGAGAGCGGGGTGGAACGAGAATATGAAGGGGATGTGCAGGGGGTGCTGAGAAGTTAGGGATTTGATCGGGTGAAGGAGAAATTGGGGAAGAAGAAGCAAAGTTGGGCTGTTGAGAGGAGAGGCTGGGTGATGTTGTGATTGGGCTTGGGCTTGGGCCGAGTAGAGAAGGAGTCGATTAATGAAAGGTAAGGGAACGTGAGTTGAATGTGGGTTAGGAGAAGGAACACCTGGGCTGGGCTGAGAAATAGGAAACGGAAAATGGTCATCATGAAAGAGGACATCATGAGAATAGTAAAGACGATGAGTTTTTAAATCCATACACTTATATCCTTTGTGTGTGGAACTGTAACCCAAAAAGAGACACGGAGATGAACGAAAATTTAGCTTGTGTTGATTGTAAGGCCGCAAATTTGGAAAGCATAAGCAACCAAAAACTTTGAGAAAATTGTAATCGGGATCATGATGATAAATTTGATAAAATGGAGATTTATTTTTTTGAGTTGGGGTAGGTAGACGATTTATGAGATAGACAACAGTTTCAAAAGCCTCAACCCAAAAGGTGAAGGGAAGAGATGTTTGGGCCAAGAGTGCAAGCCCAGTGTCGACAATATGTCAATGTTTCCTTTCAACAAAGCCATTTTATTGATGGGTATGCAGACAAGAAAAATGACGATGGATGCCAAATTTTTGACAAACTAGCATAAGAGGTTTGAATTCACCACCCTTATTGGTTTGAAGGGTGATGAGTTTAGTGTTAAAAAGACGTTCAACATACGGTAAAAAAATGGAGAAAATATGTGAGACATCCGATTTTGCTTTTAATGGATAAAACCAAGTGTATCGAGTAAATTGATCTACAAAAGAAAGATAGTATTTAAACCCTTCTCTAGAAACAAAGTGGGCTGCGCCCTATACATCAGCACAGATTAACTCAAGTGGCTTAGTTGAATGGACCTTTGTTGAAACAAACGGAAGTTGATGAACTTTAGCAAGTGGACACTTGGTGCACTGGAAAGTGGAGTCATGTGGAACAACTTTCAAACAAGTAGAGTGCAGGACACGAGACAACGTGGAGGATTGAGGATGACCGAGCCTTTGGTGCCCTTGAGACCAAGAAGTTTTCTTGCCTAGATGAGCTGACGGAGAAGAAAGAGAGGTGGAGGAAGAGGGCTTCACGGATAGAAAAACATAGAGCTCGTCACGGCGTGGTCCGGTAAGGAGGGTCTGTCCTGTCGAAATGTCCTTCACAGAAAAAAAAAGACGCATGAAATTCAAAGTAGCAGGAATTATCACTACAGAATTTTGAGACAGAGATAAGATTCTTGGTTATGTTAGGAACATGAAGTAAATTTTGATGTAAGAAGGAAGAAGATCTAGAAGATAAGGAAGAGGCACCCGTGTTCTGTATTGGAAGACCCGATCCATCCCCGACACGAACTTGATTACTACCACAATAAGGTTCTGAAGAGAGGTTCAAATTATTGAAGTCATGTGTGATATGGTGGGTTGTAGCTGAATCGGGATACTAGGTGGATTCCATGAGGTTGCTTGGTGCAGTATAGTTGGCAGAGAAGGAAGTGGGTGCTGCAAATTGGTAGCTATGATCAAAATGGTAGAAGCATTGTAAGGCCACATGTCCTGCCTTTCCACAAACCTGACAGGTTGGGCGTTGTGTTGGTGCTGAGGTATTCGACACTGTTGGTGAGAAGGTACGACCACCATGTGAAGGAAAACCAGACCTTCCTCTGCCATGACGACCACGCCCACCACGGGACTGATTACGACCACGTTCGCTTGTATTGGTGAAATGAACAAATGGTTCAACAGAAAGGTGTGTGCGTGCACTGTGAGCAAGGCGACTTTCATGTACCAGCAATAACTGATATAGTTCATTGGATGAGATTAGTTCAGCTCGTGTTGTTACTGACGTGACAAAGACTCATACAAAGAGCCAAGTCCAGTGAGAAGGTAGGTAACAAAATCTGGGTCAGGTAATAGGGAACTAGTGGCTGCAAGAATATCAGCTAGAGCCCTTACTTTACCAAAGTATTCAGTAATACTTTGATCACCTTGGGTGAGATTGGCTAATTGAAAACAAACTTGAAACTTTTTGGCTTGAGTGAGAAGTAAATAAGGAGGCGAGGGAACGCCAAAACTCACGGGAAGTTTTTGAAAAAAAGACATGGCCAACAACTGACTCAGAAAGGGAAGAGAAAAGAATGCTAAGAATAGATTGATCAATACGCCTCCATGAGGAATATGCTGGATTAGGTTCAGTAGAATCTGGAAGATATACCAGTGGAATGGCAAGAGTGCCATCAACATACTGATATAAGTCTTGGCCACAAAGGTAGGCAGAAATTTGGACTTTCCATAATGGATAGTTATCGATAGTTAGTGGTGATGAGATGAGAGAAGGAAGGCATGGTTGTGGAGGGAGGAGAGGGAAGGGGAGAAGAGACGGCCATGGATCAGATTTGCTGGGACTGTAAGTCTCGAGCTCTTGATACCATATTACAAGAACACAATTTCTGGAATTCTTCCTTGTATTGTATTGCACTAGTAATGAGATTTTATACAGAGTTGTACAACATTCTAGAGAATCAGAAAAGAATAAAAATGGTTACAACTTGAGACAAAGAATGGAAAGAAAAATGTCTACGGTTCCCCTGCAGTAGCACTCGACTTCTCTGCAGTGAGGTTTGTTGAGGCAGCAGTAGAGTCTATGTTAATAACGTGAACCTGTCCGGGTTTGCATGGCTTGCAAATTACCTCTACAGTCTCGTGCTTCTTCCAATGAAGATACATATTAAGAACAACCCTTCCAAAGACGCCTCGTTTTCCAACTGGGACATAGTTCTTTTTTTTCTCACCAGTTTGCTTAAAGTAATGCCTTTCTTCTTCATTTAGGATTTCAGGATCATATATTTCAGTAGGTGCTTTGGGAACTTCAAATTTCCTCAACATCTCAATCAACCATGCTTCCTTTCGTTTGGCCTGAATAGAACTCATAAATTATATAGTCATGAAAAAGACCCTATGTTTGTATAATTTGAAGCACTAAAACTTATCAAGATATTCTAGACCACTATAAACAAAAAAGATAAATTAAAATTGCAATCAAAAGTTAAGATTAGGAGAAGGTTCTTATGCATTGCAGTGCAATCTTTTTTTTTCCCATTAAAATAAAATATAGTGCGAAACGCCTACATGTGCATAACTAAATGCATCTTTCATGCAATGGATGTCAGTCATGACAGAAATATCGTGAAAATCAGAGAGGTGTTTATAGTAATTTTTGAAATGCAGCAGGACCAAAAAGAAAAAAAGAAGTTGAATACAAGTATAAAGGAAAAGCTGTTGTTAATGCATTATATTTGTATCAAATAAAATTTCATTAGGCTTTAATCCCTGCATCATGTTCAAGAAAATTACAAATGGAAAAAATTGAAGCGTCTATAAAAACAGAAGCACTAAATTTAAACGTTACTGCGAAATCTAGACAAATAAATTGTAGTGTCCAACCTTTTCGAGTTTATATCTAATCCTAACTTCTGGATTTGGAGAAATCATCTTCTTTTTGGCCTTCAGGCGATAGAATCTGAGTTCATTCAGTTTGGCCCTTTTAGAAATTTTGACCCGTTTGTTCTTCTTCTTTCGTTGTGTTCTGGAAAAGGCATTATCAACAGGCTTACCAATTGAAAACTTGACAACATCATTTTCTGTCTTCAGCTCAACGGATGCATTACTCATGTACCTCGCAGGTATCCAAATTCCAAGAGTATGGAAACCAAACACATTTAATCTATGTTCTAATGAAAAACCGGATGGAGACAATATGCCTGGTGCTTCTAGAAGAGGCTCCATTGCACTGTAGCTTCTCTAGCCCTCACACAAACTTTAAGATAGGGACTGGGTAAATGAAGTTGCTGCAGGCAATGCTGAGAGACTTGGAATATTTTTTCAGGAGACAACAGAAACAATGTAGAGATTCGCTGCAATTGCATGGTGAACATAACTAATCTATTACCAAATGCCTTAAAAATATATACGTTGCAAGAAATTTTCAAGTTATGTTAAGCAATAGTTTTGCTGAATAAATCATACTGCTATTCATTGGAATTGTTTACAAATATATATCTATGTACGAGTGATGCTTTACATGGAAATAAGATCAAACAATTGCTATACAAGGAAATCAAATATTGGATGGCAAAACTGGTGGGATGTGCTAGAATCATGGAGATTCTGTTGTGCTGGATGTGCTAGAATCATGGAGATTTTGATGTGCTGTAATACTCTCCCTCAAGTTGGAGCATGAAGATCCGTAATGCCCAACTTGCGAGATAAGTGATGAAAGAGATCAGAACCCAAGGCTTTGGTGAAGAGGGAAGATGAGCGGTGGTGAAGAGACCAGAATGAAGTTTGTCACGAACAATGTGGCAATCAATTTCGATATGTTTGGTGCGCTTGTGAAAAACTGGATTTTGAGCAATGTGAAGGGCAGACTGATTGTCACAATAGAGAGTCATAGGGTCGGTGTGAGAGATGCCGAGATCATGAAGTAGCTATTGAATCCAAACAAGTTCACATGTAGTGACAGCCATGGTGCGATATTCAGCTTCCGTGGAGGAGAGAGCCACTGTAGTCTGTTTCTTAGTACGCCAAGAAATAGGACTAGAACCAAGTGTGATGAAGAAATCGGTAGTGGAACGACGAGTGGTGGGGCAACTGGCCCAATCAGAATTAGTATAAACACAAACATGCAAATCATTTGAGGAAGAGAAGAAGATGCCTTGGCCTGGAGTGCCTTTAATGTAACGAAGAACACGTGTGGTAGCGGTCATGTGCGGAACCCGGGGGGCATGCATAAATTGGCTAAGAATGTTCACTGCAAAAACAATATCGGGTCTGGTGATGGTAAGATAAATGAGGCGTCCAACTAACCATCGGTAAAGGCTTAGATCAGGAAGAAGGTCACCATCAGTGTTACTTAGCTTCAAGTTTTGTTCCATAGGAAAGAAAGTAGGACGAGAACCAAGAAGGCCGCTATCAGCAAGGATGTCTAGGGCATATTTCCATTGATTGAGAAAGATGCTGGAAGAAGAGCGAGCAACTTCAAGCCCAAGGAAGTATTTGAGAGGGCCAAGATCCTTGGTTTTAAAGTGAGTGGAGATAATTGTTTTGAAGTAGGTAACCTAAGAAAGATCATTGCCGACAACCAAGATGTCATCAACATAAATAAGGACAATGGTGAGATTGGTAGCAGTGATCAAAGTAAAAAAGAGAATGGTCTGCTTGAGACTGAACAAAACCTGCAGTAAGAAGAATAGATGTTAGTTTAAAAAACCAGTTCCAGGAGGCCTACTTGAGACCATAGAGAGATTTTCGTAGACAACAAACCCGTGTCTCCCCCTTAAGACAATAACAGGATGGAAACTTCCTCATCAAGGTCGCCGTGTAAGAATTCATTGTTGACGTCCATTTGGTGAATAATCCAATTTTTGGTGGCGGTAACAGTGAGAACACAGCGAACTGTGGTCATTTTGGTGACTGGAGCAAAGGTTTCAAGATAGTCAATGCCTTCAACTTGAGTGTAGCCTTTGGCCAGGAGGCGAGCTTTGTGAACCTCAATAGTACCATCTGCTCATAATTTGGTCTTAAAGACCCACTTGCAACCGATGGGTTGCTTACCAGGAGGGTGACTCGTTCGAAAATGAGCAGCCAAAAGGCTATCCCAAGTGCAGGAACGTGTCGCGTAGTAATTAGGAATAAATTCCTAGATCGTCTCCACAGGGAAAATGCTAAAAATAAACTCGTGTAAAATTGTGGAATTATTTACAATGAGAAAATAAAAATAAAAAGTGATGATATGTACAATGGATGAAAGAGTGCAATGAAAAAGAAAATTTACTGGTCGTAAACCAGATTCATTTTTGGTTGGCTTTGAGTGTTGAGAAACAGTGATGAAAAGTAAAGAAATTAAAGTGCAAGACAGTGAATTTAAATTACTGAAAATTAAATGACTGAAATTTAAATGAGCAAGAAAATTAAATGACATAAAAATAAATTGCAGGAAATAAAATTACAGAAAAATAAATGACTGAAATTTAAATGACAATAAATTAAAGTGCAAAAAAATAAATGACAATAATTTAAAATGCAGAAATTTAAAGTGCAGAAAATAAATCATCATAAATTAAAATGAAAAAAAAATAAAATTAAAAGTGGAGACTACAGATGAAGGAGGACAGCTCGGTAACAACAGTTGGTCCATTAGGCTCGCAACTGCATCACCGAACTCCCTCACTTCATCTGCGCTTTCTCCAAAAACTAAAAAAAACTACAGACTAATCCTAAGTCTACTGGGTGTCTAACATCGACCACCCCTTCTATCTATCTTCAGTTCCTTATATAGGCTTGAAAAGCCACTGCGTTCGCTTATGTCCGTGATTCCTTGTCTCCCACTTGTAATTGCGCTGTGCTTAGCTGCTCATGCGTTGTTCCCCACATTCTGCTTTTCCATCCCGTGACCGAGTGGTTTTATTCTTTTTTTCTTTCTTTTTTTTTTTTTTCTGCTTTCCCAGCCTTGCGCTGAAACCAACCTGCATGCACCGAACTCATCACATGCACTGCACTCATCACATGCACTGAACCGAGTGGTTCCTCTTCTTTCCTTTGTTTTCTTTCCAGCTTATCTCTTGTCGGTGCATCACGTGCATGTAGTTGTGCTGAGCGAAGGTGAAACCGTGTTGTGTAGGAGATTGCCGTGGAGGAGTCCTCTGTTTCGGACGTATGAAAACATAGGAGATGAGCTGGGCATGCACACGTGTTGTGCAGGAGGTTAGGTGGTGCAGGCGAGGCCGAAGTGGCTGGGCACATGCTCGGAACGCATGCATGGCGTTTGTATGCAGCTGGCGAGAGGTTGAAGACGATGGTCGACGCTGCCGTAGCTGGGTGGTTTCGTGGAGTTGGACGTGCATTTGGCCATGCATGGTAGTGGAGAACTGATCGCCGACGTCGTCTGGTGTTGCTGGTGGCCGGCGGAGGAGCTGCTGTGCACGACGGCATTGTAGCACGAAGTGCAGTGCGGGAGGTAGAAGATGAAGGGAACGACGTGTCGTTCGGTTTGCGGACAAACGGCACGTTGTTTAGGCCAGACGACCGAAATTAAATCTGTGCTAAACGACATGTCGTTTAGGACCTGTGCAGAAAAATAAAAAAAATAAAAAATAAAAAAAATAAAATAAAATAAAATAAACAGAATAATAAAATAAAATAAAATTAGAAAAAGAAAATAATTAATTAATTAAAAATTAATCAAAAACTAAACTAGAATGTTAAAAATGTGTTGTGCATGTGAGACAATAAAATCAAATTAAATCACAAGTTATAAAAATAAGCATAAACTATGCTTTTAATCAATTTAATTCATAACTTGGATTTATTGCCTCTTGACAATTTTTTCATCTAAAACCAATGATAAAATAATAAAACAATTAAAAATATATTGGTCTTAAGTGTATAAAATATGCAATAATGCAGCTCAATCAGAGGGAGAGGTTCAAGGGTCCAAGTAGAATTTTCTTCAAGAGCACAGAGTTCAGAGGACATAGCTTCACCCCAGTGAGAGTGGCGAGTAGCTTTTGAATAAGAGGTGGGTTCAACAGATGCAGTAAGGGCAGTTAAGAATGAATAATGAGTAGGAGAAAAATGAGAGTATGAGAGAAATGTAGATAAGGGATGAGAAGTACCTGAGGACTATGCAGTGGTCGAAGTGGCAATGGACTTTGTGGGTATGGTGGGACAAACATAATCAAGAAGACAAGCAGGTCGGGTGATAGTACGACGTGGGTGAGAAGTGGGAGGGGTAGGGTCAGGAGCTATGGTCAAAGGAGAAGTGCTAGGAAGAACGGGATTTTCGGGTATGGGTAAAGGGATAATGATAGAAGTAGGCGTAGGTGGAGACACAAGAGTTTGGAAGGAAAATTGATTTTCATGGAAGGTAACATCACGGGAGTAGAGAATGACATGTGTATCCATATTATATAACTTATAAGCTTTGCGATTGCTTGGATAACCAAGGAAGACACAACGAGATGCACGAGGTGAAAATTTATCGCGATAAACTGTAAGAGTTTGAGCATAGCAAAGACAACCAAACACCCGGAGGTAAGTGTAGGTGGGTGGAGTGTTGAGAAGAATTTGAAAATGAGTTTGATTTTGAAGAGAGCGAGTAGGGGTTCTATTGATGAAATAGGCAACAGTGAGGACACACTCGCCCCAAAATTTGAGGGGTAAATGTGCCTGAAAATGAAGACTTCGGGCAACATTAAGGAGATGTCGATGCTTACGCTCTGCAATACCATTCTGTTGAGGAGTTTCAACACAAGTACGCTCATGAATGATGCCTTGATCATGGAAATAAGTTTGTAGATTTTGAGAGAGAAATTCTTGGCCATTGTCGGTGCGAATATGTTTAACGGTTGAATTAAATTGATTTTTGACAAGGGCAAAAAAATGCAGTAAATGACTAAATGTTTCTAATTTAAAACATATTAAATAAATCCAGGTGGTGCATGAAAAATCATTAACAATAGTTAAAAAATAATGTGCGCCACAAATAGAAGCAGTAGAATATCCACCCTAAATATCACAATAAAGTCGATTAAATGGAATCGTACTTTTAGTAGCAAGAGTTGGAAAAGGTAAGCGAGTATGTTTAAAACGAGCAGAAACATTGTAATAAGAAAGAGTACATGGACTATCAAAAATATTAGAAATGACAAAACTGGAAGGGTGACCTAGACGTTGATGCCATAAGGTCTTATTGTCAAGGGTGTGAACAGAGAAGGCAGTGACTTTTTGTGGCCGAAATATATAGAGTCCATTGCAAGCTTCACCCGCTCCAATCAACCTCTTCAATTGAAGGTCCTAAAAAAAACTTTAGAAGATGAAAAAAGGGCAACACATGGTAAATTACTAGTGAGTTGAGGGATAGAGAGGAGATTATAATGAAAGAGAGGGATATAAAGGACATTGGAGAGGATGATATTTTCGGTGAGCTGAATGGTATCCATGCCTTCAACAGGAATCATGGCACCTGTGGGTAGCCGAATCTCATGGCTCAAAGGAAGCTGTTGAAGATTCAAAAATGATGATCGGCAGTGGCTCATATGATCACTAGTGCCACTATCGATTATCCAATCAGTATGAGAATAGAAAAAGGAAGGGTTTGAGAAAGAGTTACCAACAAAATTCGTAGTGGGTGAGGGATTTTGTAAGAGATTCATGAGCTGTTGATAGCTCTCGGAGGAGAGGCCTGGAATCGGGCTGGAGGAAGGAGCAGCTGGAACCGGGCTGGAGGAAGAAGCAGCCAGATGGACAGTGGCAAAAGGGGGTTTCCCGAGAAGAGATGGCTTGTGGTGGTTGCGAGGTTCACGGCCAGGGGAATAGCCGATAACACACCAGCAACGGTTTCCCAGGTGGCCATCCTTACCCCATTCGGTTCATTTAAGAGGTGGCTGTTCATGGGAAGAACTTCGAGCAGCAAGAGCAAGATTTTCTGGGTTAATGCGGGACACTTGAAGTAGCCGTTGTTGTTCCTCTTGAAAGAGGATGGAAAAAATCTTGTTCAGAGATGGAAGAGGGTTGGTGGCAAGGATTTGGGACCGAAGAGCAACGTATGAATCATTGAGGCCAAGAAGAAATTGAAAGACACGTTCATCTTCGGCCCTTTTTTCCAAGGTACTGGCAGCGGTGAGAGGTTGGAGATTTCCCAACTCATCCCAGAGTTGTTTGATACTGTTGTAGTAGTCGGGTATGGAAAGTTGGTTTTGATGAAGGTGGGAGATCTCTCTTTTAAGATGGAATAGACGAGCATTATTTCCATGGCTAAAATGAGATTCGAGATCAAGGCAAACATCTCGAGGATCATCGTGATAGTCCAATTAATTGGCTAGGGAATGAGTGATTGTGTAGAGAATCCAAGTTAGGACCATATCTTTGGTCCGGCTCTATTGGGCATGATCAGGGGATGTTTTAGCTGGGGGGTTGAGAGTGCCATCGACAAAGGAGAGCTTGTGTTTAGCGTTGAGTGCATGCGAATGGCACGCTGCCATTTGGGAAAATTGTCACCGGTGAGGAGACTGGAAACAAGAACAAGGCTAGGAGAATCAGAGGGGTGGAGGAGATATGGGGAAGAAGGTGGTGGAGGATTTGGATTTGGAGGAGGGTCGGTTGCAGAAGCCATCGGCAGGGCAAGGGGTAAGTCAGAACCTGTTTTGGCCTGATACCATGTTAAGCAATTGTTTTGCTGAATAAATCATACTGCTATTCATTGAAATTGTTTACAAATATATATCTATGTACGAGTGATGCTTTACATGGAAATAAGATCAAACAATTGCTATACAAGGAAATCAAATATTGGATGGCAAAATTGGTGGGATGTGCTAGAATCATGGAGATTCTGTTGTGCTGGATGTGCTAGAATCATGGAGATTCTGATGTGCTATAATAAGTTATTCCCTTCAGATGAAACAAAAAGTCTTATCTCATAAAAAAAACCACCCAGAACTAGCAAAGAGCATCTATATATATTCAATAAACTGACTCTTATCTTATAAAGCCACCTAGAAGTAGCACTGAACATCTGGATTAAAAAAACTCTAAACTATGTCCTGGCTATTTTATTAACCCTCTATTTGATTTCTTAGAAAATCCAGGGAAAAATGGGGGAAATGGTATTTTAACTCTCAACTGATCAAAATACGAAGATTCCGTAAGAATCAAAATCAAAATTTTGATTATTTTATTACAATTTCTCATCAACCAAATATATAGTTATCATGAATAAAATGTAACAACGCCGGCCAACTAAGAGGAGCACACGGTGGAGAAAGGCATGGGGGTGTGAAGATGGAAGTAGAACCCGAAGCTACAGAAGTGACCGACAGAAGAAGAAGAAGCGAAGTGCGTGTTCTGTGTTTGAGTCAGAGATGGAAGTACACGAGTCTTGACTGGTTCTCAATAGACGATGGGCAAGGTTGCTTTATTGGAATGGGACTTTAGTTATTGTTATGAGTTGGGTCATTTGGCTTCAATTAGCTAGCGTGGGTTGGGTGCTAATGGGCCTTCTATGTTATTGGTTATTGATTTACTTGTTTTGAGTCTATGTAAAAGGCCATGTGCCTGGGTCATTCTATTTCTATTTTGAGTTTATATGTAAGGCCCCTGTAGCCCAGTAGAGAGTCCTTTTATGTTGGAACCTATAACTTGATAAAGCATCTGAAAACATTTATCAAAAACCCTATTTCTCATCTAAACTATCTGGAGGCGCTTTCCCTCGAAGGAAGCATTGCTAGTTTCCTATCCATTTCCACTATCCATCTCATTTATTAACAACAAGTGTTACAAGTGGTATCAGAGATACCGATTCTCTGTTGCTCAAAATATTATAAACATGGCCGAAGGCACAAGAATGAGTCAATTACAAGGTCTTAATGCTGTAAAAACAACAACTAAAGGGTTGGGAATAGAGGTAACAACCATAAAAAGACAGCTTGAGGCAGTTATACAATAGCTAGCAATCATGAATGCTAAAATGCTGCGGCGAAATAGCGGTGGAGATTCTTCTTCCGGTGTCCAGAATCATGAGAAGTCAGACCCACATCGGCCACACGGTGAGGTCCAAGCTCGCACCATCAGACTTGATTTTTCGGTGTTTCATGGAGAGGATCCTGCAAGTTGGATTTACAAGGTGCATCAGTTTTTTTCTTTCCATAATACACTACCACAACACAAACGTAGTCTTGTCTCATTTCACATGGAGGGTAAGGCCCTCACTTGGTTCCAAGGAATAGAAGAATCTGGACAGATTCCAGATTGGGAGATATTTATTAAGGCATTATTAGTAAGATTTGGCCCTAGTGTATATAATGACCCCATGGAGGCATTGACAAGATTGAGACAAAATGGGACTGTAGAGGACTATAAAGCAAGGTTTGAAACCTTAGCTAACAGATTAAAAGCATTGACAGATCCCTACAAACTCAGTTGTTTTGTTGGTGGACTAAGCAGTGACATCCAGTTGACCGTGAAAATGTTCAACTCACCTGACTTAACCTCAACCTACAGTTTAGCCAAAATCCAAGAAGAAAAAACAACACATCATTAAGAAAAATCCAACCAGATTTAGCCATAACTACTCCCCAGGCCCAGGCATCCTCAGAAGTCCCAACCAACCACCCTTTTCCCATCCAAAAAACCCACCAAATGCCAATAAACCCTTTTCAAAACCATCATTTCCCACACAGAAAATCAACTAACAGCAAATGCAAGAGAGGAGGGAGAAGGGACTATGAAACACCCGAGTCTAGCAAGAAGCTCGCATACAAATTTTTATTTATTTTTACTTGTAATTAGGTTAAAGCCCAGCACAACTACGCAACAATTCTATGCGCGATTCTTCCTCCTCTTTCCTCCTCTAAGTTTCCAGCTTTCTATAACTATGCACACCCTTAATACACTAACCCACTCTCTACACACTCCATACATGGACAGCCACACCTTTCCAGCATATTTTTGTCAACTGCCCAAGCCCTTCCCACGTACATCATATTTTGTTCAACTTCCCATCACCCCACACCCATCGACAGTTGCTCCTCCCCATTAGTTTCTCTCCCATATTTTATTTTATTTTTCTCACCTAAGGCAGGCGTCTCTCTCTCTCTTTTTCTGTGAGCTTTCGTCGCACAAGCCCTACCCCAGCCCGACACCTTTATCCTCCACCTCTGTCATGCACCTCCTACCAGCAAGCCGCCGTCCAACCCTTCATGTTGCCAACTAGAAGCCCAACTGAGGCAACGTAGCACCACTTTTCGCATAGCCAATAACCACCACGATCCCGTGAGTTTCCTTGCTCCTTCACAAAAGCCAACATCGAAAACCACCTCCCACAGCCAAGGTAAACAGCAACCACGACTCCTCCTTGCACAACGTAAACACCTCCCCACTGTGAGCCTCCTTCCCGCCTCCTCCCTCTCTCTGTTTCTTCCCCACAACCCAACGGCCAGCAAGACCACCACAGAAGTTTTTCGCTCAGCCTCAGTGCAAGAAAGAACTCCTTCATCGCGCTGCCCCTACACCATCAAGCCATTGTTCAAGCCACTGCATGTCCCCTGTTTTTGACCCCCGAAACAGAGCAATAAAACCACTCTCCCCTACCTCAATTTTGCAGCCCCGAGACACGTCGGTGAAGCTTAATGACGCCGACCAGCAACCCTTCTGCCACCCATGTGCCACTTCATGATCTGCCGCCACCCCAAGCCACCGTTCTCTCGATAACATCTCATTTCTCCCTCAAGTCGTGGTCTCTCTCTCTCTCTCTCGCTCTCTCTCTCTCTCTATTCTCTCTCACTCATCTAGCTCTCTTTCTCTCTGTATGCCACCGTCGGGACAGCCACCTTTCATTGCAACCCAACTCCGCTGCGACCTCTTTCCCCCATGGTGCCACTGCCTCTTAGTTTTCCTTGGGTAAGTGCTGCTGCCGCACTCATGTCTTAGTCCTCTGTTTCTGGTAGTTTACTTAAAAAGGAAATATTTTTGTGTCTCGGTTAACCTAATAGATGAGTTGTACTATTACCATTTTGCCCCTTAGTATGATGTTTCCAGATATATTATTTCGGATGTTTAGGTTAATGGATTTATATTTTAATGAGTTGATTATGTCTATTGGGTTTGAAATCATGAGTTTTATATTACGTGCAGGTAATATTTTCATTTGGACGTAGACCTATGGACTTATAGTACTAAGTCAGTATACTGATGCTTTAAACAGAGTAATTATAAGTTGATCATGTTTTAGTTTTTATATATTAAACTCACTTGTATGAGTTTTGTTTTAAATATAGATTAAATAAATATTTGAAATATATTATTAGTATTAATATATTTTTTTAGTAGTTCATAGTAGTGTAAGATTTTTATTTTAAACTCTTTAAAGAGAAACTAATTAGTCTATTTTTATTAAATGAAATATTTGCTCTCTTACTTTAATCAGTTTTTTTTTAGTGAGTCTTTAAACCAGAAATGTATTTTATTGCATATTTGTATTTATTATTAATATTATTATGTAATTTTATAAATATTATGAGTTTAATACGTATGTGGATATTGAGAAATTTAGGAAGTGATGGTATTTTAGAATTAAGAGAAATTTAGGTTTTGAAAAATTAAAATAGGTACTTCAAGTGTAATATGAGATTATCTGTTCATTAGAGATTTATTTAAGTTACATGAATTTTTATAGGTGACGATTAACAATTATTCAGTACTGTTGTGAAGAATTTCTGAAAAACTAAGAAGACCTGGTAAGCAGGGTTCTATACTAGTTTTGCATAAAGAAATGAAATGAGGTTGACTTTGAAAATAAGTATGTTTGTTTGTGAAAATAAATGAAAACGACCTCAGATATTTGTTCTGCATATGCATAAATTTTATATAAGAAAAAATATTTTCTGTCATAACTGGTGTAGACATGAGCTAATTTGTGTATTCTGTTTTATGAACTATGCAAAAAGAGCGAATATGAAAATCTAAAAGTTTTTGCTGTGAATAAATAAAGATGTTTTGATTCTGTTTATTTCTAACATGTGAAATGATCTGAAGCTGTATTCTATTTTGTTATGATGTGGCATCTGAAAACTTTGACATGAATTTCTGATTCTGTATTTGAATATGATCTGGTTTCGATGTTGTTTTATTTTGTTTCTGTTAAGGCCTAGCTATAATGGTCGTTTATAACCCTACCACGGGGTGAAATATGGTATACAGCCCAATCACGGGTATAATGGTGATTTATAACCCTACAACGGGGTGAAACATGATATATGGCCCAGCCATGGGTATAATGGTGGTTTATAACCCTACCATTGGGGTGAAACATGGTAGACGGCCCAGTCACGGGTATAATGGTAGTTTATAACCCTATCACGGGAGTTAAACATGGTATTTGTCCCGATGAAATGCTCCGATATGATATGAAGATGATGTCTCAGTTTATGATATGCTGAAGGATTTTTGAATAAGAAAGTTTTCTGAAAGTTTCGCTCTGATGTTTTGTAACAAGTTTTGTTTATGCATTGTGAAAGTAAATATGTTGTTTCTGCATTCTGAAAGTAAATATTTTGTTCTGCATACCGAACTTTATAAATGCTCATGTTTACATGCTAGTATAAGTTTTTTGCTTGCTGAGTTGTTGATAACTCACCCTTTATCTCCATAATATTTTTCAGATATTTTGATGGTTCAGTTGAGGATCAAGATTTTGAGGCATTGGGTGAGATGATTTAAGTATAGTGGATTAAGTATAGAAAGTTTTTATCAGTATTGTCGATTTTTATTAAGAAATTTTATTGTGTTATGATGACTTGACATTTTAAAAAATTGGTTATATTGAGGAAATTAGATTGAATCGAAATTTGTATATGATATTGGGAATTTGGAGTCTATTTTTATATTGTTGAAATGTGAGTTTAAGTGATAGGAAGTAACTCTCTGACCCGTGCGGGACCGGGCGTTAGACTATGCTATTATTGTGATTCAAAATGGCACCGGGGGCACAAGTGCGAAGGGCCTAAGCTGTACGTATTTGAAGATGTGTTGCCAGAAGTTGATTTGGTAATGGCTGCTTGTGAGGATAGGTTGTGTGATGATGTCCCAAGTGAGGAAACAACCCCACCCGACCTGGTTGAAACCCAAAACAGCCCAAAAATTTCACCCCATGCACTCACCGAGTCTCATAGCCCAAAGATGTTAAGGCGTTTATTCGGAACTGTGACGTATGCCAACGAGTTAAGGTGGACAACATCCTACCTAGTGGGCTACTACAGCCAGTACTGTGCCGACTCAATCATGGTCTCATACAACCATAGATTTTGTGGAGGGCTTGCCTAACTCCCAAGGATTCAATACTTTTTGGGTAGTGGTCGACAGGCTGACCAAATATGGCTCATCCCTATCAAACACCCATATACAGCTAGGGATATTGCTCATCTCTTTTTTAAGCATATTTTCAAACTTCACGGGCTACCACAGTCCATTGTCTCTGAGCGTGACTGCACCTTTACAAGCCAGTTTTGGCAAGAAATTTTCTCTTTGCAGAGTGTTCAACTCTCTCATTCAAGCCAGCTTGAGCTTCCTCCCTGTGACGTCGACTTCCTTTTAGCTAAAATATAACACAAAAAAAAAGGCAGGTACTTGAGAGCGTCTCATGTTACGTCTCTTACATTGTTAACGGCTCTAATATTGGGTACTAATAAATAAGAGGAATCCTTCCCCAACTGGTTTTAGGTCGTGTCATAGATATAAGGAAACACACAATGTCTTTGCTTTGATGCCTAGCAAGAACAACACAAAAACAAAAGAGAAAACAACAGCAGAACGGGTCTAACAAAACAAAAAATTGAGAAAAAACTAGGGATGTAAAGACAGTTACTGTCTAATTTTATTTTTCCTTCTACTCTACACAAGCCAAACCAACCCCATACCACTGATTAAAATGCATCCACCCACGCTCAAGCCCAGCACCGATTTTCTCTTGCTTCCATCTCCATTCTTCTTTGGTACAGCCGAAGTCTGTATCAGAAAAGGTGATGTGGAGTTCAAAGACCAAGAACGAATAATATGCAACTCGGTAAGCAGTCCCGTCGATGCTGAGAAGCCAAATTCAACCCATTCCGGCAGGTGATCTGTCAAGTTGACTATAGAAGAAAGGTGCTTTTGAATCGGGGTGACACCATTACTGAACTCAGTGAAGGTGACGCTGAGATTTTGCGTGGTGGATTGGTAACTGATACTGGCACTATATGTCCGGTTTTCGGTAATAATAGCATCCCATGGTGCATAGTTCTTAGATCTCATATCGTTGATATTAATACCAACGTGTTCTTGGACAGGCTCGGGCGGGTCCCATTCTTCGTTCCGAAACGTATCAAACTCCACTGCAACGAATTTATTTGCAGCTAAGAAACTCGAGTCTTTCAACTGGTCGCGGCTTAGAAGGCCAATGCCAGAGCCGTCTGTTGGTTTAGGATTTGGGAATCGGGGGCTAGTGAGGAAGAATACAAGCCCATCTGAATGTTCTTCTTTACCTTCCGAATCAATGATAAAGGAGAAGCTGGTATTGAAGTCTGCGGCTTTTCCGGGTTCCTCCCAGATATGCAGCGGTTTTGAATATGTGGCTCGACCCCAGTTGTCCACTGCACTTGGGGTGAGTTGGATGGCTGCTGAACCTGAGAGAGTAGCGTTTCCAGTACGTCTTATAGTTTCGTCGATAATAGCTTGATTGAAATCCGAGTAGTTGAAGAATAGCTGAGTTGCACAAGGGATTATGAAAAGGAGGAAGATGGTTATAAACATGAAGGGACGAAGTAGCTTTGGAGGATGGAACGCCATGGTTGGGAATCGGGACTTGGGACTTGAGATTTGGGGAGAGAATTTTGAGTTCTGAGGCTTGCAAATTGACATCAATTAGTACGAGTTTGGGAGGTTGCAGCTTATTGGCCACAGATTGATTATGCCAATGACTGAACGATTCTCGAAAGTGAAATTAGGTACCAGTGATTACCACGCAACTTCGGAATTCGTGCAACTTTGAGAGCCACAAGTTTTTGTCGCTCTTTCATTTGACTCATTGACTTGACTGAAATTCAGCACCATCTAGCATTTTATTATTTTATCTTTTTAAAGATTTTTTTGGGACAACTAGGCATACAGGATATGATATCAAAGCTCTAACATGAGGCAGTTGGAACCGCATATGTTGAGATATATCAGAGTGGATACATACATACAAGGGTGGGTTGGTGGGTAAACATAGACAGTTGAAGAACAATACAACAGATTCTATTATATGTAAAGAAACGTCCAGGATATGAGACCATCAGAAAAATATATAAAAGAGAATCACCAATGTTCCTTGAATGGCCGAACCATCAGTATAGATGTGCTATGTTTTACAACTTTTTCAACCCATTAAAATTTTATATGAAAATAGAAATTACACTTGCAAGTGCACATAGAAAGAACAATCAAACACAGACAAACTGAAGGCTTCGGTTGAGATGTTTGAAGAAGAAAAAAAAAAAAAATACCAAATCAGGTATTGATAACAGAATCTTTTGGTGTGTCCTCTTTTGCTTTCTTGTACCGAGCAAGGTGCTTCTGATACTCTTCTAGCTCTTCTTCCAATTTCTCAATGAACTGACTTGTATGCTCAAGTGACTGCTCATACTGGTACTTTTCCAAGGCCTACAATTTTTGACATGGAAGAGATATTATTATAATTGGGGTTAATTTATGTGGTATAATCAAAGGCATCACTCTACACAAATTTGCCCTCCTTAATGATGGATGCCATGATACAAGGCAGAACATTTCTTTAAGGTAAATACAATGTAGAGTTCTTCAAATTAATTTTTTGCTATATAATTTTTTTTTTAAACTGTGAATGTCCGGACTAGTTTGCGTACATCGACTAATCATATAGGACCTGAAGTTAACGATCAGGTAAACCTCTAGCAGTCCTAGGGGGACTCTAACTGGTGACTATTGGAGAGCAAATTTAAGACTGAACCAGTAGAGCAACCCCTCAGGATTAAGTTTTTGCTATATAAGAAACAAATAAATAATGAACATATTTCCAGAAGAACCATGTTTCAATTACTTCCCGTGACTAAGGGCAATATAAGCTATATTGCAAAATAACATTGACAAGATGAGAAAACTTTTAGACAATTATCTTTCTCCCCTTGATCAATAGATTCATTGAATGGTCAGCAAAGGGAATGCTGAAATTACCTTGTCTTTAGACAATGTATCTAGAGGCTAGGTGACATTACTTTTGGCTGCACATAATTCTTTCCCCGGTAGAAAAGTATAACGTCATTAGCTTTTATGTCAATCACAATTCCTTTGCTCAGTCTAGCAAGCTCTTCAACATATACGTGAACCTGTCCGGGTTTGCATGGCTTGCAAATTACCTTTACAGTCTCGTGCTTCTTCCAATGAAGATGCATATTAAGAACAACCCCTCCAAAGACGCCTCGTCTTCCAACTGGGACATAATTCTTTCCCCGGCAGAAAAGTATCACAGGTGTCCTCACGCTTTGCTCAAAGTCCGACACGCCTACTCCGTTGTTCAACCTGTGCGCGAGTCGTGTGTTAAAAAGACTAAAAATTTAGGAATCTAAAAAAGTATTGTCGGATTATCAAGTAAATCGTTTTTTTTTTCATGATTGTCGTGATAGAATATCATGTCTTGTCAACAATATTATGAGTAATAACATAAAATACTCCTTTTAAAAATATAATTTTATTTATAAGCATGTGTTTTTACACACAACACAGTATTAAAATCTAAATTATTTCATAGTTTTTATTATTTTATATAAATAAATTATTAAATTCATGTTTTCCTATAACCTCAAGTTTTTAGGACAAACAATCGGTGTTTAACTATATATAATTGACAAAAAAAAATTGTATAAATAATAAGAACTTCGTCCAAAAGAAAGAAAGATAAGCAAAATTAAAATAGGCCTGGAATTTTTCCCACCCAAGCCAATCATGAATGCTTAGGAAATCAGCCTTGGTATATATGCTCATGACAAAACACATATTTTTAAATCTACTTGTTGATATATCAAATATATTATTAATATCAACATTTACCACTTCAATTAGTGTAAAAAATTAATTATATTTAAATTTTTTTTCCATGATAATAAAATAGAGTTCTTCTACTCATCAACCTTATACCACACACCTGCTGAAGGAAAAATATAAAAAAGATAAAAAAATAAAAGTAGATGTCCAGTACAAGACTACTGAGTAAAATTTTTCATTATAATGTCATACAATTGATTATGTTACACATGTAACACCCCCTTACAAAGAAATAGCATTACCTCTGTTAAAAATACTAGATTAGAATATATAGCAGAATCGATATTAGCTCGTCAAAAATATCTTAGATCTTAAATCATAAAACAAAAATAATGTTAAAAAAATATATTCTAACAATATTTTCTATTGTTGTTGTTCATTCAAAATCTTCACGTATCGATTGTAGAGTATGCTACGTGGTAAGACCAAAGTAACACACACACACATATTCAATAGCCTAAATGTTAGGACTAGAGAGAAGTACTAAACTAAAGAGAGATTTTTCTATTTGTGCTACACATTATTACATCTAAATAGGCGAGGGGTTATGTAAATAGTCTCGTTTGTTTTCGCAGATGAAATTAAATGAGATGAGATGAGTTGAGATAAAAGTTAAAAGTTAAATAAAATATTGTTATAATATATTTTTTTAACATTATTTTTGTTTTGTGATTTAAAAAAATTGAATTATTTATTTTATTTTGTGTAACAATTTAAAAAATTTGTAATGATTAAAAGAGATGATATGAGAATAGTTGTGAAAACAAAAAAGTGCATTCGGTTGGCCATTGAGGGCTAGCTATCAAGATTCATGAAGTGGCTACTTCATAACTTCTAAGAGAAGGAAAATGGTGCCTATTGATGCAACTTCAATCAAGAAAGTAGAGATCGAAGAAGAAGAGAGAAGAGAGAAGCAGAATACTTCTGATTTTATTCAATGTGTTATTGTACATCAAGTTACCATCTATTTATATACAATGAGTTAACTAACTCATAGTAAAAAGACTGAAAACAGAAAGTAACTAAACTATAACATAAAGTAACTAAGCAGAAAGGACTAAAATGAAATTTACATTTACAATAGTCCCCCTCAAGATGAATGATATATATTATGAACATTCATCTTGGACAACAAAGAATGAAAAACATTAGAACCAAGAGGCTTAGTTAACAAATCTGCTAGCTGATGAGAAGATGAAACATGCAGTGTTCTGAGTAATCCAGCTTGAATTTTTTCTCTAATAAGGTGACAATCCAATTCAATATGTTTTGTTCTCTCGTGAAAAATGGGATTGGCTGCAATATGGAGTGCAGCTTAGTTGTCACAAAATAACAAGGATGGTTGAGAATGAGACTGATGAAAATCATTAAGCAAAGACTTTAACCAAGTTAATTCACAAACTGCATAGGCCATGGATCGATACTCAGCTTCGAAAGAGGATCTTGATGCTTCTTGGATTTCCAAGAAATCAGTGATTCACCAAGAAACACACAGTAGCCAGAAATAGACCTTCTTGTATCAGGACAACTTCCCCAATCCGAATCAGCAAAGGCTTTCAAGTGAACTTTAGATGATGCTGGAAAAAAAAATACCTTGGCTTGGTGGCATCTTTATATATATGAGTATTCTGAGAGCAGCTTGTATGTGAGGAACTCTAGGAGATTCTAAAAATTGACTTAAGTAATGAACTGAGTAAGTGATGTCTGGCCTAGTGTGAGTGAGGTACAATAACCTGCCTATAAGTCTTCTGTAGGCAGTTGTGTCTTCAAGTAATTTCCCATCAGACTTGGAAAGTTTGCAATGGGAATCCATAGGGAAATTAACTGGCTTAGAAGCCAATAAATCAGTGTCAGAAATTAACTCCAGTGCATATTTTTTTTGGCATATGGAAATGCCCTTTTTGGATCGAGCTATTTCCATCCCTAGGAAATACTTGACAGGACCTAAATCCTTTAGTTTAAAGTGTGCACTTAGAGACTTTTTGATAGTCTGAACAATAGAAATGTTACTGCTGGCTAATAGTATGTCATCTACATACACCAAAAGAGCCACAAAACAATCATTTGTTTGCTTAGTAAACAATGAATAATCTGATTTAGATTGTACAAATCCCAAATCAACCAAGGCTGTAGTGAACTTTGAGTTCCATTGCCTAGAAGCTTGTTTCAATCCATATAAGGATTTTTCCAATTTGCAAACTCGAGTGTCCCCCTTTCTAAGATACCCAGGTGGTGGTTTCATATAGACTGTTTCATCTAAGTCACCATAAAGGAATGCATTGTTTACATCCAAATGCACTAGATGCCAGTTATGAATTGCTGCCAGAGATAAAAAAAACACCTCACTGTCACCATTTTTGCAACTAGGGAAAAAGTTTCTACGTAATCAAGCCCTTCCCTTTGAGTATAACCTTTGGCAACTAATCTTGCCTTATACCTCTCAATCGAGCCATCAGCATTAAACTTAGTTTTAAAGACCCACTTACAACCAATGGAAGTTTTATCTGGTGGAAGGTCAGTGAGAGTCCAGGTATTATTTGATTCTAAGGCAGCTAACTCAATGGACATAAC
Source organism: Cyclocarya paliurus (assembly GCA_029856935.1). Taxonomy (NCBI): domain Eukaryota; kingdom Viridiplantae; phylum Streptophyta; class Magnoliopsida; order Fagales; family Juglandaceae; genus Cyclocarya; species Cyclocarya paliurus. The sequence continues at coordinate 42,707,822 of CM056945.1, read as the reverse complement.
ATCTCTCCAATGAGGATGCTTAACAGCTTGATGATAAAAATTAGGTTCTTTTTTAGATGAGATAGCAATGCTAAAAGCTCTATGAGAAGGAGACAAATGCTTATATGATAAAAATTCAGAAATATTGTATTTATTACCTGAAGTTGTATCAATTGAGCCAAGAGATGATGTGGTAGAGGTAGAAGCTGTTGAAGATGCTAAATTGCAGTGATAATCTTGCAAATAAGCAGGAGCTTTGTGTTGTCTGGTGGATTTTCTAAGAGGAGGGAATTGGGTCATATCTTGTAGTGAAGGAATGTGTGGATTCTAACTTGAATGACTTAAGGATTCTGGTATAGAAATAGAATCTGAACTAGTATTGGAATCACTTGACAACAAATTATTATTTGGAATGTTGGAAGAATGTGATATATGATCTGTAACTGGATGAGGCAATACAAACTTAGATGGTAAGCACGTCTGCTATGAATGAACTTTAGTCTGAAAAGGAAATATATGCTCATGGAAAATAACATCTCGAGAAACAAAAAAATTGTGAGAGTCTAGATCATATAACTTATATCCTTTTGTTCCAAAAGAATAACCAACAAATATGCATTTTCTAGCTCTAGGAGAAAATTTTGATCTGTTATTGCTTAGAATAGAAGCATAACATAGGCATCCAAAAACTTTAAAGTGATTGTAAGAAGGAATATCACCATAAATAATCTGTTGTGGTGATTTGTTGTTGAGAATATGAGATGGAATGTGATTAATGATGTGAGTTGCTGTTAAAACACATTCTCCCCAAAAATTTAATGGAACATTTGATTGAAATTTTAGAGCTCTTGCAACATTCAAAAGATATTGATGTTTCCTCTCAATAATTGAATTTTGTTGAGGAGTCTCAACACAAGAAGTTTGATGTATAATCCCTTTTGAATTGAAAAACTCTCTCATTAAAAATTCTGAACCATTATCTGTTCTTATACATTTTATTTTCTGTTAAAACTGTGTATAAACCAGATTGTAAAAAACTGTAAGAATGTGTTTAACTTCACATTTGGATTTCATTAAGTCTACCCAAGTTGATCTAGAATGATCATCAACAATTGTTAGGAAATACTTGAAACTATCATGAGTAGGTATTGAAAAAGGATCCCATATATCACAGTGAATCAAATGAAAGGATGAACTAGGTTTGTAAGAATGAACTGGAAATGATAATCGTTTCTATTTTGCCAAAGGGCAGACTGTACAATGATGCTCATGTACAAGTTTATTTGAAGGAAAATTTGGAATTGATCTTGAAAGAACTAACAATCTCGAAGATGATGGATGACCTAGTCTACTATGCCATAAATGGTAAGTAGAATCTGAAATGAAATTTACACTAGATGAAAGAATAGAATTAACAACTGTACTGACTGATGGTTGTTGCAAGAAGTAGAGACCAGCTGCTTTTCTACCCTTCCCAATCATCTTCCATGGGGTAAGGCCCTGTATATAGCAAATCTCAGGCATTAAAACAAAGCAACAATTCTGATCAGATGTAAGCTTAGTTACTGAAAGAAGATTATATGCAAAACTAGGAACACATAAAACATCTTTCAAGATTAGGCCTTCTGATAAATGGACAGTACCAAGATGTGTTACTGTAACATTTTCTCCGTTTGGCAATTTAACAAATGTATTAAGAACTTGTGTAATTGTGGTAAAAAGGTTAATAGAATGGATAATGTGGTCTGTGGCACCTGTATCTATGTGCTAGAAGCAGATATTAAATTCTCATTTTTCATAGATGAAAAACTTGAATGACAAACTGTTTTACCTGAAAAAGAAGGCAAAGGATTTGATGTGGATAGTACATTAGCTGCCTGATGACTGGTTTTGGATGGTTCAGTTGATTGTGGTCGAATTAATGCCAATAGTTGCTGATACTCTTCTTGAGAGAAAGACATGCAATGCTGATCAAAGGGTGTACTCGAGGGTTAAGTCATAACTTGGTTTGCTGATAAAACTTTTCCCTTTTGTTTGAAGCTTAGAGGATATCCATGTAACTTGTAGCACTTGTCTACTGTGTGATTGGTCATACCACAGTGAGTACATAACACTTTTTCTCTTCTGTATTGTTGTTTTCCAATGTTATTCTTTGGAGCTTCAACTTTTTTGTTCATGAAGGCTACATTAGGTTGAAAACCTACTCTTCCCATAGAACCAACCTCCCTTTGCTACTCTTCTTGAATCACCAAAGAAAAAACTTTGGTAATTGATGGTAAGGGTTCTATCAACAAAATCTGACCCTAACATGAGCAAATTCCTCATTCAACCCCATTAGAAACGTGATTACATGTTGAAGTTGTTGATATTCAAGAACTATACGAGCAGCACCACAACTACAATTTTTATATGCCCCACATGTACAACTAGGCATTTGATTGTAATTCATAAGCTCATCCCACAAACACTTGAATTTTCGATAATAGACACTCATCGAGGTTTGATCTTGAGTTAAAGAAGACAGCTCTTTCTGCAACTGGAAAATTTGTGGTCCATTACCTTGAGAAAATTGATGCTTCAACTCATCCCACATATCCTTAGTAGTTTTCGCATAGACAATGGTTTCTTCGATATCTCTTGACATCGAATTGAGAATCTATGATAAAACCATACTGTTACACCGATCCCATCTAGGGTACGAAGGATCTATTTCAACTGGTTGAGAAATCGAACCATTGATGAAGCCTATCTTGTTCTTGGCCTTTAAAGCCATTTCCATTGATCTACACCAACTATTGTAGTTGTCTCCCGTAAGGAGATTAGAAACCAAAATCAAACCAGGAGAATCTCCATTTTGGAGATGAAATGGACTAGTAGAATCCTCTGCAATCACCGAAGCAGAGGAGCTAGAAGAGCTAGGGCTAGAAGAGCTAGCCATTCTTGCAGCGGAAAACGAGTCTTGTAGTGAAGCCAAAGCAAAACCCTAAGATTATTGCTCTGGTACCATGATGCAACTTCAATCAAGAAAGTAGAGATCGAAGAAGAAGAGAGAAGCAGAATACTTCTGATTTTATTCAATGTGTTATTGTACATCAAGTTACCATCTATTTATATACAATGAGTTAACTAACTCATAGTAAAAAGACTGAAAACAGAAAATAACTAAGCAGAAAGGACTACAATGAAATTTACATTTACAATACCTATTATAGGTGTCCCTTTATTACAACCTCTTGTACATGTGCTCCCTTAGATTAGAGAGGTTAATTAGTTTTCCTCCAATTATTAATTTCCAGCTACAATATTATATATATATACACATTTATATTTATGTTAATTATTCATTTATGAATAGCCATTTGGATTCAGCCATTCAGGTTTGAATCCTGATCTAACGTTACCGGTGAGCGCAGCATCTCGATCTCTTTCTCTAGATATCTCCACGACACTTTTCTTCTCGTTTACATGACTGTGCATCATACATAGCTGCATTGCCTGCTTCTATGCTTGCACTGAAGTAATGTACACTCTCGCAGCACACGTTGCCTTTTCTTTTTTTTAAGCAAAACAGCTAGCTTGGCATATACTTTATTAATTATCCGTTGGGCCTGCATAGCGCAATAGACATTTTTATCTGAACTTGTGTATGGAAGAGATCAGAAAATGGTAAAGATTGCTTTCTCGAACTCCAAATGGATATGTATATGTTTGTTGAGTGGCAGGACGTACTCCAAATCCGGTATCGGATGTTCTACCAGTTAAGGTATTAGAACGAAATATTTTGATACTGATACCGTTTCAAAATAGTTGATATATGAATACATTATATAAATAAATATATATAAATTGTATTTCAAAATAATAATCTATATATGAATAAATTATATATAAATACATATATATAAATTATAAATAGGCTAGTCTGAATTGGGAGTCAAAAAATGAGTTTGTAACTTGAAAAAATGAAAAAAAAAAAAAGAAGAAAAAATTAAAGGCCAAAATACAGATCAGTACAGGCCGAAATATCGGCCGGTACAGCCGGTATTTGAGCCAGTACAAAATATATATAATATTTATACCGGACCAGTGGCCAGTACGGCATATACCGACCGTACCGGCCGGTATGATACGGTATTTAAAACAATGGGTGATACCCTATTATTAATAATAGGCATAGACTTTTTTATGAAGTGGGTGGATGTCTTTTCTTTGGGCAGGATTGTGACTTCCTCATTATCTCAATACATTCTTTTCTGCTCGTTATATCATTACTTGTATCGATCCAAGCGAAGCCATGTTCATAAAATTAAACCTTTCGCTAGTACGTGTGTATATATATATATCTAAGCTTTTTCTTTCTTTTTTTGTCTGATCTTGTCCCGCTTAAGGAGTTCCTTTTATCCGAAGGTCATGCCCATGCATCATATATATGAGAGTATCGTTAGGGTAGAGAGGATAAATTATTAATTGACACAAAAGTATGCATGCACACATAATATCACATGAGGTCGATCGAAGCACCTCATTAATTTAAATATAAACTATATAATATTATTTCTTTATATAAACTATTTATTTCTTTTATAAGTGAGGTGGAACGTCATCATTTAGCTTTCTTTTGATGTTTTCGATTTGATTCAAAGGCAATTTCTTTTATAATATTATCACATGAGGATAAACTATATATAATATTATTTATTTTATAAGTGAGGTGGAACGTCATCATTTATCTTTCCTTTGATGTCTCGATTTGATTCAATGGCAACTTCTTTTTAACTTATTTAATTATTTTTCATATTATGGAGATGTAAAAACAAAATATATTTTATAATTCTATACTTTATTACTTTTTATCATTAGTTTTTTTTAAAAATTAATCTTAATGTAAAGTATTTAAAAAAACACAACCAAATAATGGATCTGTGACTCTATCTCACATAAAGTTTGCAATAATGATAACACCATGAAGAAATTAAGATGAATAGATCGAAGAAGAAATCATCACCCCACAATCGATATGTCTAAGTCTAGGGCTCTTTCTTAAGCATAAATTTTGAATATGGCGCCAATGTGCATACATGTCTTGTATAAAGTTTTGAGGGATATGTGGATGATGGGTACAAAAGGCATTGGATTCTCTAATGGAAAGATTCGTCTAGTGTGTAGAGATTTTCAAGTCAGTTTAGTTTAGATATTATGTGATCTGTTTATTTCAGAAATAAAAACATGATGCTGTTTGACACATCATGTGGGTCCGAATGGGATTCAATCCCGAGGGGATCGATCGATCGAACTGGACATAGAGATATTCCTACCATTTTACACTAAAGAGGTAATGCTCTTTATGCTTAGGGAAAAAAACATAAAGCCCATTTTTTCCCCTTATTTTTACGTGCATCTTGTGATCTTTTTTAATGTTTGATCGCGTGGCCCAAAAAAAAGGTAGATCAATCGAACACCTTGATTCAGACAATTGATCAATTTCACAAATGTAGTTTTTTATAAAAAGAAATTAAAAAATAATATATATTAACTCTTGAATATTCTAATAGCTAGGACCCGGTTGCTTTTCATTTTGGAGTACTTTCTCATCTTCAATGCGCTTCAACGGCTGGATTGTGGCTTTGGCAGGAGTTGGAGTACCTAAACATCTCAGGCATAGGGGTCAACAAGTAATAATTCTGAATGCTTTCCGTCCAATTCATCAAGCCATGCTTTACTTTTTGTGTTGTTTATTTCTTCATGTCTCTTGCGTGTGTGTGCCCAGCTGAAAGTATTTTTTTCCTTTGCATGCCTTCCAGCCATGCATGGCAGCTCTCAATTCGCCTAAGCCTCAATTGTGCATCTTGTTGTCCAAACAAAAAGGTGTTCTGCGTTCAAAACGAAAACTCTTGCTGGTTCTTTATATTTTTCTTTCTGCATGAGTTGCCCAGCTCGTTGCTTCCGCAGTTCCGTTTGTTGCTTGTTCTTCTTTCTATCAAATGATGGCTTGAGGCAGCCCCACGTCATGATGGCTCATAGACTATAGTTGGTGCCGCCCGCTGTTGTCGTTTCTGCTTTGAATCATTTCTCCTTCCCATCCAACCATCTATTAGTAAATAATTGAAATCAACAAGAAAAGTAAAGAGTAATTCTTTGAATCAGTACTTCTCATCTTTTGGATTATTTTTTAATAATAATTTAAAAATCAATAACTAATGCCACCTCATAATAAAAGGTGAGAAGTTAAGAAGTTTTTTTTTTTTGGTAATATTAGGTACCATGCTGTAGAGGGCAACCACCAGCTTCGGTTCGAGGCTTCACTCCCATTTGATCAAAGTGGAGTTGCAGGGCCTGCACTACTCTTGCTGATATAAAAACGGTGGAGCATCCTGCCCAAATCTGATGCAGGGGGATCCGAGACAGATGATGCTGAGCTGTCAGATTGCACCTTGATGGCGCTGAGATACCATGAGTTGGCAGATCAGCGCAAAGGCGGGAATTGATTCTGAGATGTTCCTCATTGGGGCCGTTTTGAGTGCGTTTCAGTCTTTTGGCCATAACTTTGGCTACGGGTGTCAGAATCGCGCATAAGACCCCAATTCGGAAAGCTCCTTTCGACGCGCACGCTGTCCACATTGAGCATGGCTCCATGTGCCTTTTTTTCGACCTCAAATTCTGCTGTTTTCCCTTCCGAATCACTAGTTTTATTTATTTTTTTACTATTTATGGTAATATTTCGCTTGTCAATTAGGAAGCCGTTTTAATTCCGATTTGGGCCGGATTTTTTGCAGATTGCTTATTTCCTTTTGAATTTCAATTTAGAGTGATTTCCGAGATTTTGCTATTTTTGGCAAAATTCGGATAAACACGGTTTTGGCTATAACAGTCCGGCTTGTGGACTGATTTTGCAGCTTTGTTTGATTTAATAATATTTCGTAACCCTAGAGACTTTTCTCTCTGGTTTTTGGGCGAATTTTCTCTCGTGAAATATCTGTTGGAACTAGCCTGCAGGATAATCGCTATCCTGCCCGGCGTCAAAATCCCATAAAACCCAATACATCAATCTACTGGGATTTCGTGCATCTAATGAGTGGAGCCGATGGTGTTCGTGCATCTGATGAGTCTTTCTTCCAAAGCATATTTCAGACAAGTAAGTAAATTGATGAATTCCAATATTCCATTTGTTGGATCGATAAAATGAAAGAAATTAGATGAAAGGAGAAAAGAAAAAGAAAAAGAGAACAGATTAAAGAGATCCACGTACGGGTACCTTCTTTGTATTTTTCTCTTCCTCTTGTTCCTCCTTTTGAGAGCCTCGACCTCAATCATAGCTCTGAGATTGTCAAAATCAGTCAGATCTGGACCCCCACGAAACTGAAGATGCAGTCGATCAACACTAGGGCTGATAATCGGTCGGTCCGGACCGGACCAGTCATTTTGGAATTCGGTCCGGTCCATTTTTTTTTGGACCGAATGAATTCGGTCCGGTCCACGGTCCGGCTGATTTTCGGACCGGACCGGACCGAATATAATTAATTTTTATATTTTTTTTATATATTTTTTTATATATAATTAATTTATATATATAATTATACTATATTATAATTAAGTATAGACTATTAATACTATTATATATTTTATATAGTTATACTAATGGTTATATTAGTTGTTATATTAGTTTAGTTATACTATATTATAGTGATTTATTATAAGTTATAAGTTTATAAGAAATTATAACTATATTATATATTAGTATAAGTTATAATGATTTAATATAGTTATAAGTATAGACTATAGACTATAGTTATACTTATACAATTATACTTATACTAAATTACTAATATTATTAATATATAGCTATAACCTATAGCCTAAACTATATTACTAATAGTTTAATACTTTATACTAATACCATTATATAGTTATACTAATAGTTATATTAGTTTAGTTATACTATATTATAGTGATTTATTATAATTATATTATATATTAGTATAAGTTATAATGATTTAGTATAGTTATAACTATTAACTATAAACTATAGTTATACTTATACAATTATACTAATACTACTATTACTAATATATAGCTATAGCATATACTATATTACTAATAGTCTAATACTTTATACTAATACTATTATATAGTTATACTAATAGTTATATTAGTTTAGTTATACCATATTATAGTGATTTATTATAATTATATTATATATTAGTATAAGTTATAATGATTTAGTATAGTTATAACTATTAACTATAGACTATAGTTATACTTATACAATTATACTAATACTAATATTACTAATATATAGCTATAGCCTATACTATATTACTATATTACTAATAGTCTAATACTTTATACTAATACTATTATATAGTTAAACTAATAGTTATATTAGTTTAGTTATACCATATTATAGTGATTTATTATAACTAATTTATATATTAGTATAAGTTATAATGATTTAGTATAGTTATAACTATTAACTATAAGTCTATATACTATAGTTTATTAGTTATACTTATACAATTAATATTATACTTATACTAATATTACTAATATATAGTTATAGCCTATACTATAATACTATAATACTATATTACTAATAGTCTAATATTTTATACTAATACTATTATATAGTTATACACTTATACTAATAGTTATATTAGTTTAGTTATACCATATTATAGTGATTTATTATAACTATATTATATATTAGTATAAGTTATAATGATTTAATATAGTTATAACTATTAACTATAGACTATAGTTATACTTATACAATTATATTTATACTAATATTACTAATATATAGCTATAGCATATACTATATTACTAATAGTCTAATACTTTATACTAATACTATTATATAGGTATACTAATAGTTATATTAGTTTAGTTATACTATATTATAGTGATTTATTATAACTATATTATATATTAGTATAAGTTATAACGATTTAGTATAGTTATAACTATTAACTATAGACTATAGTTATAGTTATACAATTATACTTATACTAATATTACTAATATATAGCTATAGCCTATACTATATTACTATATTACTAATAGTCTAATACTTTATACTAATACTATTATATAGTTATACTATAATTGTCATTATAGTATTAGAATCATAAATTATAATATTTATAATACATTGAATTTGAGTCATTTACTTACTCTAAATCATGATTCATAATAACTAATCACTATAAGTCTATCACTATATATATTTAGTATCAATGTATTAATATATTCTTTAATATATTACTAATACTATTAAGTATTAAGAGTTATAGTGTAAATTATAATATATATATAATTTATAAATTTATAATAGTATGTATAATTAAATATTTTATTCTTATTTATAATAGTATGTTAAGTATATATCTTTCTCAATTATGGATATAATATGTATGGATAATTAAATTATTCATACTTATTGCTTCATATACAAAATGTTAAAAGTTGTATATGGCTCATTATGCATTAACATACTTTAAGTTAGTAATAAAATAATAATTAACATCATCAATAATGTAATTTTTATCTAATTTATTATCATTGACCATATAAAATATTTTTTTATTGAGTTTGTTACATAATCCATATTAATAAGTCACTTAGTTTAATTTAGTAATGTAAATAATTTTTTTTATTAATTGATTTAAAAAAAAAAAAAGAGGGTTGGACCGAATGGACCGAACCGGACCGGACCGGACCGATAGCTACCGGTCCGGTCCGGTCCCCTTAAGTGTTCGGTTCGGTCCAATCGATGGACCGAAAACCTTCGGTCCATTGTCGGACCGGACCAGACCGTGTGCAGCCCTAATCAACACAAATCAAACACCACAAACATGAAGATAAAAACATGCACATTAGACAAGTAAAAAAAATAAGCTTCAACGAAATGAAAGGAAAAAAAAAAAAACCCAACATTGAAAAACAAACTTGAAGAACCAAAAGAAGAAAGAAGACGAAGAGAGAGAGAGGCGACAATGAGAGAGGATTTGAGGGAGTTGACACAAACAAATAAAACCATTCAGACAAATATAGGACTAAAGTTGCTGACACCTAACACAGTTGAACTAAAAGAACAAAAATACCTCGTATAAATGGACACAAAAGAAGAGAATAGAAAGATAGAAAAGGCACAACACGCTAAACACGAGCTACTCACACGGAATGTGAAAATTCACTGTTCATTCTTGTAGAAGCACGATAGGCACTTATTATAATAGAAAGATATAATATATATGTATATCTAAGCTTTTTCTTTCTTTCTTTGTTTGATCTTGTCCCGCTTAAGGAGTTGCTATTATTCGAAGGCCATGTCCACGCATGCATATATATGAGAGCATCATTAGGGTAGAGATGATAAATTATTAATTGACACAAAAGCATGCATGCACACATAATATCACATGAGGTCAATCAAAGCACCTCATTAATTTAAATATAAACTATATAATATTATTTATTTATATAAACTATATATTTCTTTTATAAGTGAGGTGGAACATCATCATTTATCTTTCTTTTAAATGTCTCGATTTCATTCAAGGGCAATTTCTTTTATAATATTATCACATGAGGATAAACTATATATAATATTATTTATTTTATAAGTGAGGTGGAACATCATCATTTATCTTTCCTTTGATGTCTCAATTTGATTCAAGGCAACTAATTTTTAACTTATTTAATTATTTTTCATATTTTAGAGTTGTAAAAACAAAATTTATTTTATAATACTATACTTTATAACTTTTTATCGTTAGTTTTTTTATTTAAAATTATTCGTTATGTAAAGTATTTAAAAAACACGACCAAATAATGGATTTGTGACTCTATCTCACATAAAGTTTGCAATAACGATAACACCAAGAAGAAATTAAGATGAATAGATCCAAGAAGAAATCATCACCCAACAATCGATATGTCTAAGTCTAGGGCTCTTTTTTAAGATAGAAATCTTGAATATGGCACCAATGTGCATACATGTCTCTGTTTAAAGTTTTGAGGGATATGCGGATGATGGGTACAAAAGGCATTGGATTCTCTACTGGAAATATTCGTCTAGTGTGCAGAGATTTTCAAGTCAGTTTAGTCTAGATATTATGTGATCTGTTTATTTCAAAAATAAAAACATGATGCTGTTTGACACATGATGTGGGTCCGAATCGGATTCAATCCCGAGGGGATTGATCGATCGAACTGGACATAGAGATATTCTTACCATTTTACACTAAAGTGGTAATGCTCTTTATGCTTAGGGAAAAAAACATAAAGCCCATTTTTTCCCCTTATTTTTACGTGCATCTTGTGATCTTTTTTAATATTTGATCGCGTGGCCCAAAAAAAAAATGTAGATCAATCGAACACCTCGATTCAGACAATTGTTCAATTTCACAAAGGCAGTTTTTTATAAAAGGAAATTAAAAAATAATATGTATTAACTCTTGAATATTCTAATAGCTAGGACCCAGTTGCTTTTTATTTTGGAGTACTTTCTCATCTTCAATGCGCTTCAACGACTGGATTGTAGCTATGGTAGGAGTTGGAATACCTAAGCATCTCATGCATAGGGGTTAACAAGTAATAATTCTGAATGCTTTCCATCCAATTCACCGAGCCATGCTTTACTTTTTGTGTTTTTGTTTTCTTCCAAACTATGAGATCTTCATCCAAAAACTTTAAATAGAGTTTAGTTACAGAAATAAAGCTAGACTATTTCAACCATTCAGACAAAGCCAGAAAATTAAACTTAAACTTAGACTATTACAAAAACTGATGTGGGTCTTTCCTACTGTGAAAATCCAACATGCACTTAGGCAATTTGATAAGGGGTATATCTCCAAAAATAGTATTTGAAGAAGCCCATTACGCCATTGTATGCGGGTATCGGTTCTGAGCCCAATGTATTTTAACAACCTTCCAACTCTCAAGACTGTTTAGCAATAATCTGGTGTCTCTTATCTGTCCTTCTATGAGCCAATCAAAGTTTTGATGAGAATGGATGAGGGCTAAAATTACGACCTATGAGTCACCTTCCAAAATGATATTTTTCCATTGATTCCTTATTGCCATTTTGACACCTATGAAAGCTGCTAGCACTTCTCCACAGTTTGGATTACAACCAGTGGTAAACTCAGTTACACAACCCACTATGTTTCCTAGATGATCTCTTCCTACTATAGAGGCTGTACTACCTGCCTGTCTTACTGCTACATCAAAGGAAATAGAAATCTTTCCTATTTTAGGATGTTCCCAGGAGGGTTGCCATGTGTGAGTTTAAAAGTCCAAGCTTTCCTATGTTCTTTATAAAGTTTTAAGACTTGCGCTACAAAATGTTCTATAGGAATAGAATTTAAGCCATGTATAACTTGATTCCTATAAAACCACAAGTAGTCCATTGCTAAAATCGCAAACAATTGAAAACTATGAGCTTCTTCCGATTGAATGTTTAGAATGGCAATAGGATCAAGAATGGCCAGAATCCAATCTTTTATGTCCTGGCCAATTATGAATTCAATATTTAAAGGCCATGGTGACTGTTTCCACAAAATTCTAGCATACGGGCACCTTAAGAACAAGTGGGAAGTTGATTCTTCATCAGAATGGCAAATGGGACAGAGAATCTGGTCATTGTTGAGGGAGATGCAATGATTTAGTAAGGACCTAGTAGGGAGGACATTGTTCAAAACCTTCCAAGTGAAAAGTTTGAGGCGATCCTGAATTTGAAGAGACCAAAGCTTTTTCCAAATATGAGGGATATGACCATAAAGACCATTATTAGGATTTTGAACAATGGTTGTATAGGCCGACTTGACGAAAAAATTTCCAGTGGAGTGATGAAGCTATTTTAAGCTATCCCTCACATTCTAAAAGTTATATTGAGCTAGAGGGATTTTGTTGATCTCTTGAACTGTATGAACAGAAAAAAGAGTAAGAAGCAGGAGGTCATTCCATCTCCTTAGCTCTTCTAAGATAAGCTCAGAAACTTTTAAATTGAGATCTTTGAAAGTGTATGGGAAGAAGGAATTGGGAATGGAGGGGACATAGAAGGAATCCAGCAATCCTTCCAAACACTGGTGGTTACACCATTGTTTATTTGACAACAAGCACTGGTAGCAATAAACTCCCTATGTTTTGCTAACCCTTTCCAAACTTTAGAGTCACTTTGCTTTATCTGAACTTCCAACCAAGAGGAAGACTTCAAGTATTTGTGAGAAATGACTTTTTTCCAAAGACTTGAGTTGCTTAATTCATTTTGAATGAGAGATCAACCAAACTTGCTCAAGAGTGCTTTGTTGAAAGTGGAAATGAGTCTTAATCCCAGTCCCCCCATGGATTTTGGTTTACAAATAGAGTTCCAAGACTTGGGAGTAAAATTGTGAGTCTTATTTAGATTAAAACCCCACCAAAATCTCATAAAAAATCTGTCAATGCTGGTTGCAATTTTTTTGGAATAAGAATACTTGACATCATGTAAGTAGGAATAGAGCAACCTACAGATCTTATCAAAGTAGTTCTACTTGCTTGAGAAAGAAGTTTGGCTTTCCAACTTGACAGTTTTTGCTAGATTCTTTCTTTAATATCCTCAAAGAAATGTTTATTTGATCTATCCAAATTGAGATGAAGACCAAGATATTTAAGCTTATTAGAGGCAAGCTTGAAGTCCATTACTGATCTAATTTCCCTAATGGAAGAGGAAGGAGTGGTTTTGCTGAACTGAATTGAAGATTTGCCTCTGTTGATCTTTTGGCCTGACCACTCAGAGTATTTTTCTAGAAATTTAAGGAAAGAATGAGCATTGGCAAGATAAGCCTCTCCGAAAAGAATAAGATCATCGACAAAGAGAAGATGTGTGAGAAAAGGGCCATCTTTGCCCATCTTGATTCCTTTGGTAAGGCTTTGGCTCTCTTCCTTGCTAATCAATCTAGAAAGAACCTCACTCATAATAATAAAAATGAATGGGAAAAGAGGATCACCTTGCCTGAGTCCCCAGGTAGGAATAAAATGCCCAGATGGTTCCCCATTAATGAGAACAGAAAAGGAGACAGTAGTGATACAAGTTTTGATCCAATGAATCCATTTTGAATCAAAGCCAAGGCAATTGAGAATAGTCAAAAGAAAGTTTCATTCCATAAAGTCAAAAACTTTTTCCATATTAATCTTTATTACCATCATTTTTTTTCCTGGTTTTTTTCATAAAATGGAAAATTTCTTGCGTTACAATAGTATTTTCTTGTATGATCTTTCCAGGAATAAAAGCAGATTGATATGGAGAAATGAAGTTTTTGAGCAATTTCTTGAATCTATTTGCAAGGATTTTTGCAATGATTTTATAACACACATTGGAGAGACTGATTGGCCTAAATTGATGAACAGTGTTAGGCGAGCCTGTTTTGGGAATTAAAGCAATGTGTGTATGATTAAGTTCTTGCAAGAAATGGCCATGAACAAAGAAGAATTTAATAGTATTAATAAGGTTATCCTTAACAATCTCCCAATAGTGTTTGTAAAAAAAAACCAATGAAACCATCAGGTCCAGGGGATTTGGAAGAGGGAGCTTGTTTTATGGATTTCCTCATCAGTAGGCATTTTACAAAGATTCTCATTATCAACAGAGGAGATTTTCTCAAGAAAAAGAAGCTCAAGATCCGAAGGGAAAGTTGGAGAAGAAGATTTATAGATTTGCCTAAAATGATCAAGAAACATGGATTTAATGACAGAAGGTTCTTGAATCCACTTATTTGAAGGACCTTTGAGGAAAGAGATGTCATTTCTTCTCCTACGCATTGTGGAGGTCATGTGGAAGAACTTTGTGTTTAGATCTGTAGTTGCCAGCCACTGTAGCCTAGACTTCTGTCTCCAAAGAATTTATTTTCTTTTCAATTGTTCAGATAAACACAATTTCAAGTTCTCCTCTAATCTGAAAGTATCATCTTGAGGGTCCATTCTTTGAATATGAAGTAATTGTTGGTTTAAAGTTTTTATTGAAGACTGAATGTGACCAAAATTCATCATATTCCAAGACTTGAGGGCTTTTCTTACAACTTTTAGCTTTTGAGAAAGGTTGTAGGAAGGAGGGCCAGAAAACCTTTTTTTTCCAACTATTGTTTATCACTTGAAAATAGATTGGATCACGAGCCCAGAATTCTTCAAATTTGAAAGAGTTACGAGATTTTTTTGAAACCGAAGTATCAAGAAGAAGGGGAGCATGGTCTGAGGAATGGATTGGTAAATGCATTATTTTCGTATCAGGAAATAGAAGTGTCCAATTGGGGTTTGCAATTCCTCTATCTAATCTCTCTCTAATGTGGCTTTTGCCAAATCTGTTGTTGGTCCATGTATATTTAGAGCCTACAAAGCCTAGGTCCCCTAATCCATGCTGGTTCATGAACTGACCTTCGGGTTAGAGGATGATACAAATGGTTTACCTCTTATTTTCTCAGATTGACTAAGGACAGTATTAAAATCACCTAAACCTAATATGGGTCCTGAGAAGGCAGAGGCTATGGTGTCAACTAAAGTCCGGAATTCTTGTTTTTCTAGGGGTTGTGCAGAACTATAAGCTAGAAACAGAAGCCATGGTGAATGAACAGGGTCCGAATACACTAACAAGGCCATTACATTACTATTAACAAACACAAGTTCAACATCAACACCTGGACGCCACATACATAACAAACCTCCACATTTCTTCTAAGGAGGGATATGCAAATACAAAGAAAAGTTTAAACTATTCACAACACCAGCAATATGAGCATCAGATAACAAAGTTTTTGAAAGGAAAATTAAATCAGGGAGGTGAGTCCTGATTTGTGCCCTTAAGCTACACATTGCTAGAGGCCGGGCAATGCCTTTGCAATTCCATGAAAGGAGCCTCATTTCTGGGGTGGTGGCATGTAACATACCAGTTTTTGTTTTAGGGTATATAAGTAAATTTTTCTAGTAAAGTTTTATTTTAAAATTTATATTATTATGATTATAGTTTTATCAGAATTTATATCTACTTTATCTCTATATTTTCTACTGTAGTTGTTATTTAAAATTTTGTTAGAGTTTCATTTTGTTAAGGATTTCTAAAGTGTATCGGATTATATTTACTAGAGTTTTTGTTTGAAATTTAAAGTTTTATTTTTCCCTCTAATCAGTCGAACCCATCTCGATGTTAGCCTCTGTTTACCTCTCAGTGTTTTTCGCTAACATCCTAGTGGAGAAATTCAACCCAGTTGCCGAGTATAATTCTACATATGCACGTCTCTACTTTTTGCACGTGCACATCTCTACTCTTCTAGGGTTTCTCTTATTTTTTTCTCTATCATTCTACCATTATAAAATTGTGCTTACCCGTACATGAGAGGAGAACCTTGAGCCGAGAATCCTCTGTTTCGAAAGCACCCTGTGTGTTGAACAGTAGCTGCTGCCCGTCGCCCTCCTCTTCGATAGCCAACCCTTGAAGCGGCGAACCCCTCTCCAACCACCACAGAAGCCGCCGACCTACAGCCCCCGTCGAGCCCCTCTCTTTTTCCGGTAAGGCCTCGGCAGCCCAGCCTTCTTTCCCTCTCTCTTTTGTTTCGGTTAGCAGTTTCTTCTCTCTCTCTCTCTAACTCTCTCTTTCTCTCTCACTCGGTGTTGCACCACCGTAGATAAACCACAAGTCGCGCCGCTCCCAGCCACCCAGAACCGCCATCTCCATCTCAGTCGAGCACCTCCCTCTCGGTGAGCTCTCTCTTCTCTTGCACACGGCATGCCTTGATCTGCCTGTGTGTTGTAAATCCTCAGATTATTTGTTCCACAAACGGGCCCTCGGGCTTATGTATTTTGGGCTTAGTTCAAGTGGACTTGTGTTTTAATAGTGTTTCGGGCCTTGTTTTAATCCAATGAGCATTTCCTTTATGGGCTAGATTGTAGATTGTAGTGATATTTTTATGAACTTGTAATTTTAAATTGGGTCGATTTTATGATATTTCAAGCATATTTTTAGTGATTTATTAGACTTAATATTTCAAAGAGGAGTTATATTTTATTAAATAAATATATTAGTCAGATTCTTATTTTATAAGAAAATGTTTAAAGAATTTTAAATTATATTTTAAAGTAGATTATTGAGCCTAATAATTTAGTTAAGATTTCTTTTATCTATTTAATAGAGTTTTAGTAAAAATTATTATAGATACTGTAAATAGGAAAGTTAAGAAATATGTTAAGAGTATTTTAAATGATATTAACATTTATTAGATTTCTTATAAGATTTAATAATTATGTTAAGAAATGAAACTTAGTTTAAGAATTTAAGTTTTATGAATTATTTTAAAATAGCTCGAATATTTTCACTAAATTATAAACTAGTATTTTTAAGTAATTTTAAATGCTAAGAATTATTGATTTTAGTGTTAAACAAAATATTTGTTTGATTACCTTTTAGAATTCCAAATTTAGTTAAGTAAGATATTAGTATTTATTTATTTTCCAAACAATTTAGTGATAGTTATTTATTGTATATAGGTCTCAAGTTACGAAGTTTTATTCAAGAAGAAACGCAGCGAGGTAAGTAATTTGATCATAAATTAAAATCATCACAGTTAGTCTATATGTATTATTCAAGCCAGTTTATTGTCAGCCATTATTTATGAACCGCTCATGTCATGTGCAAGCATGTCATCCAGCATAGCACACGATCATGTCATTCCGCATCATGTGTAGATTCAGAAGTTATAATTATATAAGTATTATGTCATGCATCTCATGTGCATAAGACACGTAAGCCATCTTAAATTCAAGTGTAAGATAAGTTCAGATCAGTTAATAAGATGGTCATTCAGATGCATGGTTCCAATGCAGTTCAGTTCAGGGTGGTGTGCAAGCCACGAACTCAGTCGTGGTCCACCATAGTACGCTAGAGTACTATCAGCAGTTCCCCTTGCTGCAGCGGGATGTGGGACTGGTGCACAACCTTGCACACAGGGTTAAGTGTGTTGGCCAGTCAGATAAATCAGTCAGTTAG
This sequence comes from Cyclocarya paliurus, assembly GCA_029856935.1. Classification (NCBI taxonomy): domain Eukaryota; kingdom Viridiplantae; phylum Streptophyta; class Magnoliopsida; order Fagales; family Juglandaceae; genus Cyclocarya; species Cyclocarya paliurus. Next base: position 42,689,833 of record CM056945.1, on the reverse strand, counting down.
TTCAGATGAATCAGTCATACATAACATAAGCATTAGCATGATCAGTCATAAATTTTTAAGTTCTCAGCATGAAAGTTCTTATGAAAATCTTATGTTTATTACGTTTACATTGTGATGGATTTCTTACTGAGTCATCAACTCATTTTAGTTTATTTTCATGTTTTTAACTATCCAGGTGAAGATGATGATTACGAGCAGGCAGGCCAGGAGTAAAAGGAGCATTTTATTTTTAGTTCAGACATTTCTAAAATAAAACATGTCTTTTATGACATGAATTTATTCAATTTATTCATTTAATGTTTTTGGGATGAAAATTTTATGAGACCTTTTATTTTATGATAAATTTCAGTATCTTTTTAATTATGAACTTAGAGAATCTCTTGCCGGATTTATTTTCATGAAAATTAAGTGACACACCTAGCCTACGGGAAGGGGGTGTTACATGGCAGGTTAAGGCTTGCCACCTCAGCCTCTTTATTGACAAAGAATGTTTTCTGAGTAGAGAGTAGTTCTTTACCAGCATCGGACTACAGCTCTGGAGTCTCCTTCTCAAGTTTGATCACTTTCTTGAACACCCTTTCTTTCCTCATAGCAGCTAAGGTTTGGCCTGCATCTTCGATATCCACGATGTCAACTTGGAGCTTGGAGTAGTTAATAAGAGCACAAGGATTAACAGCTCTCTTCTTTGGTGGCATCTCTTCATCAAAGCATTCTAGACTTCTCTTTGTAGCTCGAGCATTTGTTTCCAAAAGTTTCTTGAGGGATGCAAAAGGAGGGGATTGGTTCGAGTTGGCTTGGGTTTTGGTTGGCAAGGGCTCTGGTTAAGGGGTACAGAGTTTAGGGGTGCTCTCGCAAATGGTACCTGGGTGAATTTGCTGGTGTTCAGAATGAAGAGATGAGATCGGTTGACTTTGTGCCTCTCAAAATTGATTTGGGGGTGAAACATTTTCCCGAGAAAATTTCATGGATCAAAGGCGAGGATGGATTCAGATTTTGAGAATGGGCCATCTAGTTGCAAGGAAGGGTTGTTTAGATCAAGAGGGGATTTTTTCGGCATGGGAATCGGGCTTTGCATTTCAGAGGGTTTGATGTGGATCGGATGGGTTTTATCCAAAATGCAGATGGCTTGGGATGCCTCATTGGGTTTTGATTGGGTATGGGGGTTTTTGAGGTGGAAGCTTTTGTGAACAAAAAGTTGGTCCTTTTAAGAAATCAAAGTTTTGGATCATCTGTTCATAGACTGAAGTGCCCAAGATACCTTTTATATTGGGCTTCTGGAGAAGGCTTGGTATGGGCTCAGGCCTGTTGGATTTCAGAAGAGTTTGGGGGGTCGACCATGCTGGGGAGACAGGCCTGCTAATCACAGTTGCTTCATTACTCTGGTTGTAGAAATCCAGAGGGCCAACGCTTTCATACGCTATTGCAGGGGGAGGGCTCAAGGTGGATTTTTTGTCAGAGGGAGTTATGGGTGGGCTGGTAAACATTAATGAACTTTCAGAGTCTAACTTGACCCACTGTTCATCTTCTCCTTCGTTCATCTTTAATTTGTTTTCAGCCGCCATTGATGAGTTGCTTGTAGTAGTATTACGCCATGATTCAACGCCTGGAATTCTAGCAAAGATATTAATCGTGTTGCCGTTGTTTTCTAGCTTCGAGAAGCATTTCACTTTCTCTACAAATATCTTTCCCTTCCCTTTACTGAAAAATGTTTTCTTAGTAATTGCTCTGGCTTGTGATGTGTTTGTTACAGGTTCCATGATATCACCGGTAGAAGACTTGGCTTTGAGCTATGAGTATCCTGAGAAATCGTTGCCCTTTGTCTAGATTGCTCTTGTATCAGCTCCACCACTGCTGGCTGCATGGCCATTACCGGTTCCACTACATCAACTGGTTGGGGCACCGCTTGAGTTTGTCTTGGATGGCGCCTATAGTTCGAGCTTTCCGCACGCATCCACGGCCCATATCTTGAATCCTTTGGTATAACTGCATGTATCGGGCAAGCTTGAACCACATGGCCTAGAGGCCACAGCCATAGCAGAAATCAGACAACCTTCCGTACTTGAGGAGGATCTTTTTTGGCATTCGATCAGTTCTGTTAAGATCAAAGCCTTCAAATTGTGGTTTTTCTGTATCTATCTCAACTCTAATTCTCAAATATCTTCTCAGGGCTACACTAGATATTGATGAACTATCGACTTCCTTTAATTCCCCCAGTACATTACCAATCCTTTTAGCAATTTGATTGGTGAGCATCTCCAAAGGAAGACCATGGATTTGAACCCAAAATATTGAGGTATTAAGACTTACCTCTTGAATGCTTAGTCCCAGGGGCCAATTTTTCAACACCATATGGAAACTTTTGAAATTCCAGGGTCTGCTTGCTAAAACTCTGTCCTTATCCTGCTGCGATGGGAATGTGAAGAGGAAAGTGTTGATGTGAATATCTTCAATCATGAGGCCTAACACAAAACTCCATACTGCTTTTATCGTAACGTGGAAAGTCTTTTTCTTGAGAGCTTTGGAGGATATTAGCTTCCCTATCAAGGTTAGGCTGGAATAATGTTTTGCAATATTGAACTTAGGTTCCAGCCGGAGGTCTTCCTTGGAAAGAGCTTTTGCCTGGTTTATCAGTTGATCGATATCTTCATGGCTTGCAGACATGTTGGAAGCACTTGGTAGATGTCGATATCTTCCCAAGAAAGAAACACTTGGTTCTGTTGTGTACAGGCTGTGGGGTAGGGGTGCTGAGATTCGTTGATTTCCTTACTTTCAGAAGTTGATGATTGTAGGGTCGCAGAATGGGAATTTTTGGGATGGTTAACTGAAGTTCTAGAAAGGGAAAGGTTGAGGTGGGATCGGATGGTTGGTTGACTAAAACGATACTTTTGGAAACTAATGGATAAGAACCAGTGTTTTTAATTTTGTACTGTACCGACCGGTACGGCCAATATTTTTCGTATTGGCCACCGGTCCGGTACAGGTATACCATGTGTTTCGTACCGGTCGTACCAGCTGGTACAACAATATTTCGGCCCTTAGTTCTTTTTTTCATTTTTTCAAACTACAAGCTCATTTTTTGACCCCCAATTTAGACTAGGCTATTTATAATTTATATATATATGTATTTATATATAATTTATTCATATATAGACTATTATTTTGAAATCTAATTTATATATATACATTTATATATATATATAATTTATTTATATATCGACTATCCCGAAACGGTACCGGTACCGAAATATTTCGTTCTAGTGCTTTGACCGGTACGGTATTAAAAACATTCATAAGAACTACACAGAGAAGTCTGGTTCACTTTTTGTGATGGAGAGACTCATCTAGAGAGAGGTTTCTGACCAAGTAAGAAACACTTGGTCTGATTTGACTACTTTTTGTGTTGTTTATTTCTTCATGTCTCTTGCGTTTGTGTGCCTAGCCGAAAGTATTTTTTCCTTTGCCTGCCTTCCAGCCATGCATGGCAGCTCTCAATTCACCCAAGCCTCAATTGTGCGTCTTGCTATCCAAACGAAAAGGTGTCCTGTGTTCAAAACGAAAAATCTTGCTAGTTCTATATATTTTTCTTTCTGCATAATGGAAAGTAGAAAATGACCAAATAGAAGAAGAATTCTGTTGTGATTTCATGATTGTTTTTGTATGACACAGTAGTCTATTTATACACAAATGAGTGTCGAATATTCTTTATAACAGAATGATATTCATAGGACACGTATACACATATAAAAGTTCCAGACTATTCCTAATGGAGTACTGCTGCACTGTCCATTTGCTGAGGTATCTTCTTCATCTGCTGGTGATGGAGTGATATTTCTTATAGCCCCCTGTGAGCCCAGTATTCCTGGAAGGACTGTGAGGCTCGACCTTAATGTGCAAAAACGAGTAATGCTTATCGGCTTTGTGAATGCATCCATTATCTGATCCTTGCTTGATAGAAATGAAACTTGAAGAGTTTTATTGTGAATTCTGTCATAGATGAAATGATAATCAATATCGACATGCTTTGTGCGGGAGTGCATGACAGGATTTACTTATAAGTATATAGCCCCCAGTTTATCATAGTAAGGAATCAGAGACTTTGAGAGAAACACACCCAGTTTGGATAGTAATGTCTGGACCCAAATAAGTTCACATGTGGCATGAGCTAAGGCTTTGTATTCAGCCTCTGTGCTGGACCTGGCAATGCTGGACTGCTTCTTTGAGCTCCAGGAAATCAGATTAGCACCATAAAACACACAATAGCCTCTAGTAGATTTCCTATCATCTGGAGACCCTACCCAGTCAGCATAGGAGAAGGCAGCCAAAACAGGAGAGATTGAAGAGGAAATAACCAGTCCATAATCCAGAGTTTGTTTCAGATACTATAAAATTCTCTTCACTGCCTGCCAATGAGAAATACACGGAGCATGCGTATACTGACAAACGCGATTGACCAAGTAGGCCAAATCAGGTCGGGTTGAAGAGGAGGTACTGTAAACTACCTACCACACTCCTATACAGTGTAGAATTGTCCATGGAAGTAGAATCAAAGGTAGATAACTTTGTGGAAGGGGACATTGGAGTGCCAACATGTTTGCAATTTGTCATGTTGGTTTTCTTAAGAAGATCCATTATATATTTCTTTTGAGATAGAACTAAACCAATGGAGTTTTGGTGACACTCAATATCAAGGAAATAATGAAGTGAACCTAAGTCTTTCAAAGGAAATTCAGCACTTAAGAGTTGAATAAGCTGTGTAATGGCTTACGGATCCGATCCAATGAGAACAACATCATCAACATATATCAAAAAATAAATGGCCACAAATTGGTGCCGATATATAAACAAGGATGTATCAGTCTTAGCAATAATAAAACCCAATTCAACCGATTTTCGACTAAGATGAGCATACCACGCACGAGGGGCCCGTTTAAGGCCATATAATGCATGATTTAGCTTACAAACATAATTTGGAAACTGAGAATGAACAAAACCCATAGGCTGAGACATATACACAGTTTCATCCAAGGATCCATGCAAGAATGCATTTTGTACATCCAACTGATGTATTGACCAATTTGCAGACAGTGTAAGAGAAAGAACCAACCTGATTGTCGTCGGCTTCACAACAGGGCTAAACGTCTATGAGTAGTCCAGTCCCTCTAATTGGTTGTACCCCTTGGCGACAAACTGTGCTTTCTGGCACTCAATGGAGCCATTGGAGAGATATTTGGTTTTGATGATCCAACGACACCCCACCAAGTTTTGGGAGGAAGAAGGCAGGACAAGAGTCTAGGTGTTGGTAGAAAGCAGAGCATCAAACTCGACCTGCATAGCCTTTCTCCATTCAGGGAACTTCAAAGCTTCAGTAACAGAGGAGGGGTCCTCGGGAGTGACAGCTGAGGTAACATGAGCATGAGGTTTCGGCCAAGCAATGGTTCCATCAGTTCAGATTTTGGGAAAATAGAGGTTGGATTTAGAGCGGGTTGTCATAGGATGGACATTAGAGGGTGGAAGAGAGGTAGACGAAGGCTGTGTTGAAAGGATCGAGTGTGCCCTAGAAGATAGAGAAGACAAACCTGATGAATCCGTGGGGTGAGGAGAAGAGATCTGTGAGGAGGGCTCGTAAGTAGACTCAATGATGGGCTCATGAGTGGGCACCAAAGGTGAAATGGGCTTTAAAGTAGAAGGTCAAGGGTCGGGCCTAGATTCAAAATTGTGTAGTGGAGCTGAAAGAGTTTGTATGGGTTGTGGTTGGTCCGTGGGCCTGGAAGGAGTAAGAATAGGAAGATATGTGTGTGTAGGAGTGTTTGGGCTGGAAACAGATTGTTTAAAAGGAAATACTCCTTCATCAAATAAGACATCACGGGAAACATACATCCTAGAGGTTGGAATATGATAGCATAGATATCCATGATGATTTGGGCTATGCCTAAGAAAAACACATGGTAGAGATCGATAAGACATTTTATGCTTGTTATATGGTCTAAGATTGGGCCAACAAAGGCAACCGAATGTCTTTAGAAAATTGTAATTTGGGCTTTTATTCCATATTAAATCAAATGGTGATTTATTATGCAAAACTAGCGTTGGTAATCTGTTGATTAAGTAGACGACAGTAACAAAAGCATTAGACCAGTATTTTTTAGGGGAATGAGAATGAGCGAGCAAAGCGAGTACAGTCTCAACAATATGCCTGTGTTTTCGTTCAATAGAGCCATTTTAGGAATGTGCATAAGGACAAGACAAGCGATGAGAAATGTCAAAGGAATGTAAAATAGTATTAGGGAGTGAAATTCACCACCCCAATCGGATTTTAAAGCACGAATTTTAGTATTAAGAAGATTTTCAACAAGACGTTTAAAAGATAAAAAGGTATTGACTACATCTGATTTACATTTTAATGAAAAAATCCATGTAAACCAACTATAGTCATCAACAAATGACACATAATATCTGAAACCTCCTCTAGACAAAATGGGAGTTGGTCCCCATACATCAGCAAATAGAAGTTGGAGAGGGGCGGTGGTCCAGGATGGAGAAGAAGCATATGGAAGTTGATGAAGTTTGGCTTGACAACAGAAGGAACACAGCCCATCGTGAGGAGAGTGTTTCACAGCGAGAGACAATTGTGAGATTATTTTGCAGACTAACTACATAGACGGATGTCCCAAACAGGCATGCCACTGAAAATGAGTAACTTGGGAACCGTGATAGGCCTGAGGTGTTGACTTTATAAGAGGAAAGACATACAATCTGTGATCCGTATGGCCTTTGATAAGAGTTTTCTTGGTGTGGGAATCATTCACATAAAAACAAGATGAGTGAAATTCAAAAAAGACACAATTATCTTCACAAAACTTTCGAACCGAAATTAAATTTTTGGAGATAGTGGGAACATGATAGAGATGAGAGAGTAGAAGATTGCCAGATGATGAAGGAATGTGTGAGGTGCCAACGTGATGAATAGGCAGAGAGTTTCCATCTCCAACCCGCACTTGGTCATCGCCCTTGTACTCAGAAGGATTCAAAAAAAGGTTAGAGAAATTATGAGTGAAATGGTGTGTGGCGGTTGAATCCGGGCACCAGTTGTTATAAATAGTGGAAATTATATTAGAAGAAAAGAACGAGCTGCAGTGTAGTGAGCAGATAATGTGGGAGGGGAGGGAGATTGATAACTATGATCAAATCTATAATAACACTGAAGGGCAGTGTGACCATGGTGAAACCTGACATGGTGGACGGTTGGATGAAAAATGAGAAGATTGGAATCGACCTCCATTGCTATCGCGCCCACAACCCATGTAACCACCTCTGCCTCTTGATTGACCCCTTCCTCGAGTACTGTTGCTTGTAGCATTTGTTGTAGTGGTGTTGGATGAGAACTCAGGTGATGCAGTGAGGATGTTTTGATTGTGAGAAATACGGGATTCATGGGTAAGTAAATGGTTGTAAACTTGAGAGGGAGTGAGAGGGTCTACCCGGGTTGTAATGGAGGTAACAATCGAGTCAAAATTGGTGCCCAATCCAGCCAACAAATAAGCAATGAAATTAGATGGGGTTAAAATTTTACCAGCTACTGCAAGAGTATCACAAATGAGTTTGACCTTTTGATAGTAATTGGCAATGGTATCGGAACCTTTCTTGAGGGTGGATAGTTGATATTGAAGTTGCATTACTCGGGCTTGAGATTTTGAGGCAAACAAATCCTCTAATATCAACCAGATTTCTCTGGAAGTAGAAGCCTTGATGACATGGGCTATGATGTTTTCAGGAAGAGAAGAAATGAGAATGGACATAATAGCTTGATCCTGCTGTTTCCAAATTAAGTAGTCAGAGTTTTCTTGCGTGGGACTTTCATCAAGCAGTTTAGGTGCCGTAATAGACCCATCAACATATCCATAGATATTTTGACTGTTGAGGTAAGGCATAAGTTGAGCCTTCCACAACAGATAATTATCATGGTTTAACTTCACCGTAATGAAATGGGAGGGAGAAGCGAGGGAAAATTTGGAAGTCTGAGATTTGGCCATGGATGAGTTTTGGACGTGAGTCCCTTAGCTGGCTCTGGATACCATAATGGAAAGCAGAAAATGACAAAATAGAAAAAGAATTCTATTATGATTTCATTGATTGTTTCTGTATTACACAGTAGTCTATTTATACACAAATGAATGTCGAATATTCTTTATAATATAATGATATTCATAAGACACGTATACACATAAAAAAATTTCATACTATTCCTTATGGAGTACTGTTGCATTGTCCATTTGCTGAGGTGTCATCTTCATTTGCTGGTGATGGAGTGATATTTCTTATATTGTGTGAGTTGCCTAGTTCGTTGCTTCCGCAATTCCGCGTGTTGCTTGTTCTTCTTTCTGTCAAATGATGGCTTAAGGCAGCCCCATGTCATGATGGCTCTTAGTTGGTGCAGCCCGCTTCTGTTATTTCTGCTTTGAATCATTTCTCCTTCCCATCCAACCATCTATTAGTAAATAATTAAAATGAACAAGAAAAGTATAGAGTAAATTCTTTGAATCAGTACTTATCATATTTTGGATTATTTTTTAATAATAATTTAAAATTTAATAAATAATACCACCTCATAATAAAAGGTGAGAGGTTAAGAAGTTTTTTTTTGGTAATATTAGGTACCATGCTGTAGAGGGCAACCACCAGCTTTGGTTCAAGGCTTCATTCCCATCTGGTCAAAGTGGAGTTGTAGGGCTTGCACTACTCTTGCTGGTATAAAAACGGTGGAGCATCCTGCCCAAATCCCATAAAACCCAATACATCAATCTAGTAGGATTTCGTGCATGTGATGAGTCTTTCTTTCAAAGCATACTTCAGATGAGTAAGTAAATTGATGAATTCCAATATTCCATTTGCTGCGACCGATAAAATGAAAGAAAAAAGATGAAAGGAGAAAAGAAAAAAGAAAAAGAGAATGATATCCATGTACGGGTAGCTTCTTTGTATTCTTCTCTTCCTCTTGGTCCTCCTTTTGAGAGCCTCGACCTCAATCATAACTCTGAGGTTGTCAAAACCAGTCAGATATGGGCCCCCACGAAATTGAAGATACAGTCGATCAACACAAACCGAACACCACAAGCCTGAAGATAAAAACATGCGCATCATACAAATAAAAAAAATCAGCTTCAACGAAATGAAAGGGGCAAAAAAACCAACACTGAAAAACAAACTTGAAGAACCAAAAGAAGAGAGAAGATGCACAGAAGAGAGAAGACGAAAAGAGAGAGAAAAGAGAGAGGGTTTGAATTGAGAGAGAGAACTTGGGAGGGAGAAAGCCGACAATGAGAGAGGATTTGAGGGAGCTGACACAAACAAATAAAACCATTCAGACAAATATATGACTAAGTTGCCGACACCTGACACAGCTGAACTAAAAGATCAAAAACACCTCGTATAAATGTACACAAAAAAATAGAATAGAAGTATAGAAAAGACACAATCTGCTAAACATGTACTACTCACACATAATGTAAAAATTTACTGTTTATTCATGTAGAAGCACGATATACTCTTATTATAATAGAAAGATATATATATATATATATATATATATATATGGAGCTAGATAGTGTTTGTTTTTTAGAAAACCTTGAGGCTGGTCAGATGTAAGTTTTGTTTTCACACTCGCCAGTGAAAAATTAACACATATGCGACTTATAGAGATTACAATAAACACGCATCCAAGTAATCGACCCTCTCTTTTCTCTTCTCCCCCAGTATTCATGACAGGTGCTTGCAATCATGATCTCTGGCTTCAAGGACAATTTATTACATGAGCTAGGATCTTTGATCTCTGATGAACAACTAATGATGGAATCGGGTTCACCTTCTGCGAGAAGTAATTTGTTGTCGACCATATCAATATTGATGGCAACAGTTTGCTTTTCGTTCTAGTCTTCACCAGTGTTTTGAGAGGCTGTTATATGTTGTTCTGCTTTAATGGAACAACATTCCAAAGTAGTTTCTGTTAGCCTCCCCAACTTTATGGCTATATACGTCATTTTTCTCTTGTTTTCTGTCTTCGCCAGCAGCTTCTGATGGATGATTGTATAGAGTTTCACTAGGCAACCACTCAGCCTCATATTCAAAATCGCCGAGGTCTTCATCTTCTCTACCTGAACTGCCAACTCCATTTGCTATGCCTTTTGGTTCTTCAGCATGGGAATTTGCAAGCAAGTCCCTTCCTACTTTTTGTTTGACAAGAGAGAGAGCTATATTACTCGCATTACCAACTGCAGGATCTCCATTATGGAGCATTTTGCTTGACTGAATTCCTTTCTTCATTTTTCCATAACGTTTGCCTTTTATGAAGTTGATTCTCCCGTTTCATGCTCTTCTGGGTCTTCAACAATCTCCACCTCATAGATACAGAGCGTTTCAATGGAGCAGCTGGATTATGGTTACGACGATGAAGGGAGCAATAAGTATATCGTTTTTTTTTTTTGGGCACAATGGTGAGATCAGCAGGAAAGTTCGTCCATTGGACCTTCGGGGAGCAGGGCGTTCGTTGATTCGAATTTAGGGGAGAAGGGATGTTCGTCGATCGGAACTCAGGGGGTATAGGGACTTTTTTTTTTTTTAAAGATCTTCACAACCTCTACTATTCACACTACACTCCACATTCCATTTTTTTTTTTAATTTTTTTTATCAAATATATTTTTATATGAATAGTGAATAAAAAATTTGAAATAGTTTAAAAAAAATTAAAAAAATATTAAAAAATATAGAGTGTGAAGTGTGGATGAATAATAAGAGATTGTATAGCAAAATCTTTTTTTTTTTTTTTTTGGGGTGTTGTTTGTCGATTCAGTGCAAATGGGAGAGGGAGAGAAAGAATGAGAGGTCGATTCAATGCAGACGGGTGCAACTTGAAATTTGTTGGGATGCCTACGTGGCTCTTCATGATTGTTGTTTGTGAAAATAAAATTGACACCCAACCGGCTGGAGCTCCTCTCTTTTTACCTTTGGTGGCTCTTCATGATTGGTGGCTCTTTGTTTTTTACCTTGCAGCAAATCAGTATGAACATGCATTGCGGTTGTATTCAAGTCGCAGTGATCTGCGAAAAAGGTGTCCTAGGGAGAAGGCTGGCATGGTGGGGGTAAAGATACAAGGGGGAGACGGAGTTGCCCTGATATAACACGCGCAAAGTGCTGATTGTGCAAGGGCGTGGGCGTGCATGATTAGCCGAGCAGTGTACGTGCATGCCGTGACTCCCAAGAAGCGAGAGAGAGAGAGAGAGAGAGAGAGAGAGAGAGAGAGAGGAGTTATCGTGAAAAACCATCGGATAAAAAGGGTTTACAATTACATGGAGATTGGATGTAATCAAAAGCATGCACCCGGCCATGCTTTAATTACACACTACTCTTTATTTAACCACATGCAATGAATTCAAACGGACATAAGAGCAGATTCAGAATTAATATTTAATACCGGACCATCATAACAGTCATATCGTTATTTATGTGGCTGTGGCTGTAGCTGGCTGGCATTAAAACTCTTTAACATCGAATTGTCTTCTATTATATACAATAACTACGTGGAAAAGTTGATTAAAACAAAAAAAACATGGAAAAGTGTCCTAATTTCTTCTAGAAAAGCATGTGCCTGCACAGTACCCCGTAAGTTGGCACTGCTAACAATCATTCATGCATGTAAGACTACAGCTTAAGAACCCCTGGGTAACTTACTATGCGTACGTACTGTCTCGCTGGAGAGAGACAAGACGCTCTCTTCTTAGAGCATTGGCTGGTGATTGTTAAGTCTAAAGTTTGGTTAACTTTTGACTATACTATCAATTTTTAGTTAGGTGAGTTTATAGTGGACTAATTATTTTAAAATAAAAATAATAATATTTGACAATTTTTTTATATATTTTGTAAATACACTTTATAAATAAGTAGAATAAATAAAAATTCTGCTATTAATATTAAATAAACATTAACAAATAAATATTTATTTGTTAATAAATATTAATATCCTCAATATTAGTGTATTTACAGAAATGATAGATATTACATGTAATTCAACGGATTGGAGGGCAACCAATAAACAGCAACCAAATAATTGAACTGATTAGCAGATGCCAGAGAGTTTTTCGTTGCATGTGAAGAAGATCTGCATGCAGTAGGCGTACTTTGTCTGAGATCGGCATGCAGATCGCCGTTTTCACTTTATTTGGTAATAAATCCTTTTGCCCAGGGTCAGGATCAGAGGTGAGTACTGCCGGAGTGCGGCTTGCCTAGTACTCCGTTTATGATTATTAAATAAAATTTAATTCATTTCAATTTATTATTATAATTTTTTAAAATTTTAATATAAAATATAATAAATAATTGAATTATTTTAAATTTTAAAATAATAATAATATTAAAAAATAATATTATAACAAAATTTTATCATCTCAATTCAATTTAACTCAATTCAACTTAACTCATCTCAACATTCAAATATATTTTTAAATAATAAAATTTCTAAAAGGTAAAGAAATTCCCGTGAATTACAAACCCAGAAATACTATGAAAGTGGCCGGCCCATCTAACAAAATTCTGGCCCATTAAATTGTTCTACGAATTAACCTGACCAAGATAGAAATTGACTTCCTCCACTATAATTAAGACAGTATAGTTTCATTTACTTCTATTTTATGATCATTTGCTTAATTTAATGTATTAATTACGATAATAGAGAATACATATCCTTTAAGAAATAGGAATTTTGCGGGAACAAGCTATAATTCCCATTAGAGCAGAGATAGCCTTACAATCGAATTACGGTCTATTTAAATTTTTTAATAATATAATATATTTTTTTGAATATTTAAACCCATCAAATCAAAATAAAAATTCAAACTAAAATTTCAAAAAATATAGTATTTTAATTTATAATTGTAAACAAATTGTTTACAAATCGTTGGTCTATCATTTTTCTTCCCATTGTAGGCTCTATATTCGGTGTACCATTAATGCTATCCTTTAGATGACTTTTTATCCGGTTTAACTGTGCTAACAGATATTTTATTAGGTATTAGTTATGAAAATATTTTCTCATAAATTATTGTTTATTATTCACACTCCACATTCTATAAAAAATATCTCACACCCTATAAAAAAATTATAAGTATAAAGTATAAAAATGAATAATAACTGATGCATAACATTTCTCAATAGCTACAAGTAGTAGATAAGCTCTTCAATTGTATCAAATTGGATAATTCAATTTTTTTTATAAAGATAGAAGCATCAATAAAAAAAATTATGTTGTTTATTAAATAGACGATGTGTATAGATGGTATAACTATTAGACACGAGCATAGGTGGTCGGCCGTGTATATATCTCTATACACACACACACACACATATATATATATATAAACGCAATATTTCAACTATATACGTTTCGTTGGTCCAATCAAGATATCAGCTACAATGTTATTAGTCTTATGATCTTTACTATTATTATTGAATTCCCTTCTCACAAGTTTCTCAATAGAACTGCCTGTTTTAGCTGCAAAAGCCATGTTAACGCCTTTAATATCTATCTCGGACCTAGTGATCACCATCCGGATCAAAATCTCCCGAGCATCAGCATTCTTCATCCTTAGTTGTTTGGCAAAGAACTTTTCAGGATTTTGTATGCATCGAATCACAATTCGTACCTCTCTTCCAAATTGCCCGCATTTGCTTTGTTTCAGCGACTTGCAATATTCATGGCCATATAGCTGTTTGTAGGAGAATGGCTTTGACTTGGCCAGAATTCCGCTGACTTAAAAGCGAAATGATGGTCTTCTGGTCCACAGTCCTCCCACTTTCCACGGCTTCATACAGAGTCTTGGCATCGCACATGGTCATGCTCATGTCTGTTGGTGTATATGTGGAGACTGGTTTTGGAGCTGAAAAGGTGTTTGCTGAAAGTTGACTTGAGCCAAAGTTCGCTCAAGCCAAGTCAAGTCCGCTCGAGCGAACTTAGGCAGAGAGGTACGCTCGAGTCCCGCTCGACACTCCGCTCGAGCGAGAAACAAACCCTAGTGTTCACTCGACCCTCGCTCGACACTCCGCTCGAGCCAATATTCATTTGGCTGTTCGCTCGAGGCGCGCTCGACACGCCGCTCGAGCGAAGTACGCAGATTCGCCAGGATTAGGGTTTCCACGCCGTGTGCTATATATATGACATATTTTGACATGTCTTGGACGACCTCAAGTATATTTTGAGAGAGAACAATTGTCTTGTGAGTGCCTATTGTGTGAGAGAGCAAAAAGCCCTAAAGAGTGTGAGTTGAGATTGAGTGATTGTAATCTCCTCTGATTAATAAGATTTCTGCAGCTCTGTGGACGTAGGCAATTTGCCGAACCACGTATATTGTGTGTCGTGTTCTTAATTGTGTTGCTTTTACTTTATTTGTCATCGTTGGTGTGTGTGTTTTGCATAAACATTTCACAACAACTAGTATCAAGAGCCAAGGTTGGATCTGAAGGAGAATGATGGCTGAAGATAAAGTGAATGCACCCGGGATTGAAAAGTTTGATGGCACTGATTTTGGATATTGGAAGATGCAGATTGAGGATTATCTCTATGGGAAGAGGCTCCACCTTCCACTATTGGGAAAGAAGCCGGAGAGCATGGCGGATGTTGAGTGGACCCTATTAGATCGACAGGTTCTTGGGCTTGTTCGGCTAACCTTGTCTAGAACGGTGGCACACAATATCAGTAAGGAGAGAACCACGGTGGATCTCATGGCGACTTTGTCAGGTATGTATGAAAAGCCGTCGGCGAACAATAAGGTGCACTTGATGAAGAAATTGTTCAATCTGAAGATGTCGGAAGGTATGTCTGTAGCCCAACACTTAAATGAATTCAATACGATCACAAATCAACTGTCTTCTGTAGAGATTGAGTTTGATGATGAGATTAGAGCATTGATTCTGTTGGCATCGTTGCCAAATAGTTGGGAGGCCATGAGGATGGCTGTGAGTAGTTCAGCCGGCAAGGCAAAACTGAACTACGATGACATACGTGACATGGTGCTTGCTGAAGAGGTACGTAGGAGAGACTCAGATGAGTCTTCAGGTTCAGGATCTGCCCTGATTGTTGACAATAGGGGCAGAGGACATGGCATGTCAAGCTCCAAGAGCAGGGGGAAGAGTAAGATGAGATCTGGGCAGCAGATCACATGCTGGAGTTGTGGTAAGCCGGGCCACATCAAGAGAAACTGCAAGAATCAAGAAAGTTCTGATGATGGTGCTGTGAATGTAGTGGCAGATGAAATTCATGATGCCTTACTCCTTGCAGTGCACAGTCCGATTGATGATTGGGTTTTGGATTCAGGATCTTCGTTCCATAGCACCTCACATCGAGAAATCATGTAGAATTATGTTACTGGTGATTTTGGGAAGATGTATGCGGCTGATGGAGAGGCACTGGATGTAGTGGGAGTGGGTGATGTGCACATCACACTTCCAAACAGGAGCGTGTGGACTTTACAGCAAGTCAGACATGTTCCAAATCTGAAGAAAAATCTGATCTCTGTGGGACAGCTTGATGATAGCGGTTTTGCAGTAACGTTCTCTGGAGGAGCTTGGAAGATCACTAAGGGTGCGCTGGTCTTAGCGCATGGTAAGAGATCTAACTCTTTGTATTTAACATCAGGGTCCAGTGATGTGCAAGGAATTACAAGAGTGCAAAAAGGTAGGCTTGATCGCGCGAAACATGTGAGGAAGCCAAAGGGAGTCAGCTTTGTCATTCCTCATGAAAGCCTGGGAAAGTTGGCTAAGGTTGCCAAGATCGGTTTGAGACCGGATACTCCTAGTGCAGTGGGAGTTGTGAGTCACCCTGTGGATGTACTTACTAAGGGCGATGTATGTAGAAGACTGAAGTCGGGCTTGACTTCAGTGCGTCTTCTGGCTTGAAGACGGGAGCTGTGAGCTGCAGAGATGATAGGGCTTGGTTGGAAACAGTGGCTGGCATGTGGAGACCCAGTCTCCAAGTGGGAGATTGTTGGGGTATATGTGGAGACTGGTTTTGGAGCTGAAAAGGTGTTTGCTGAAAGTTGGCTTGACTGTTGGCTTGAGCCAAAGTTTGCTCGAGCCAAGTCAAGTCCGCTCGAGCGAACTTAGGCAGAGAGGTACGCTCGAGTCCCGCTCGACACTCCGCTCGAGCGAGAAACAAACCCTAGTGTTCGCTCGACCCTCGCTCGACACTCCGCTCGAGCCAATGTTCATTTGGCTGTTCGCTCTAGGCGCGCTCGACACGCCGCTCGAGCGAAGTACGCAGATTTGCCAGGATTAGGGTTTCCACGCCGTGTGCTATATATATGACATATTTTGACATGTCTTGGACGACCTCAAGTATATTTTGAGAGAGAACAATTGTCTTGTGAGTGCCTATTGTGTGAAAGAGCAAAAAGCCCTAAAGAGTGTGAGTTGAGATTGAGTGATTGTAATCTCCTCTGATTAATAAGATTTCTGCAGCTCTGTGGACGTAGGCAATTTGCCGAACCACGTATATTGTGTGTCGTGTTCTTGATTGTGTTGCTTTTACTTTATTTTTCATCGTTAGTGTGTGTGTTTTGCATAAACATTTCACAACAATGTCCACTCTCCCACCACAGTTGCGACACGGCTTCAAAACCGCCAGCAGAATCTAAGGATCAATACCAAAAATTTCATCATGACATGATCTTTTAAAGTAATTGATCATTAAAAAGAGATGCATGCCAAGTAGTTACCTCTTTGAATCCAGCACTGACTTTTGTTGTGACGTCTTGCTCAATTTCAGAATTGTATCTTGAGCTGTAGGTTTGCTTAATACACTGCAGCTCCGAAGAAGGTCAGGTGCATGCAATCTCAATGAGAGTGTTAAGATTCACGCTCCCTCCGAAAGCGAGTTCCTAGTCATCTCGGCATCACGCTCTTGCGGTTCAATCATGCGAAGGTAGGCTGCTCTCTGTATATATGCAACATATTTTCAACATTAGCTTGAGGTCTTGCTTGTGAAGGGTGAAAAAGGGAAAATGAAAGTTACTTAATCAAGCAACCATACTTACAGCAAATGGATTGTTCCTCTGGATATTTGAGAAGAGATGGAGAACGTACATTCTGACGAGCTTGAACTCAAAGGAACTTCTGTACGTGTACGAAGATATCCACAAGCTTTTGGTTGTTGATTGTACCATTGCCTACAATTGATTGGCATGAGCAAAACAAAAGTGATGTTGTTAAAGTCTAGATGATACTGCAATATGGAGAGTGTTGCATTTTACTCCTTTTTTGAATCCCGCGTTAGTGGGAGAAGAGAGAGGAGGAGGCCTCAAAGCTTATAAATAAGAGAGTTTAGCATCTTAGTTATTTACACCAAGTCATAAGCCTAATTAGTAAATTGTGACTCTAGTAACAATTTTTTATTGACATTTTCTTGTAAAAGAGAAAGAGGTGAGAGTTGTTAAAGTTTTGCTAGTGGGGAAGCTTTGTGGGTGTCATTTGGGGTGAGGAGAAAAATTGTGTGATTGTAACAATTTTCACATAGTGTATTTTCTTTTCTGGGTCTGGTGGTTTTTTCTCTTGTTTTGAGAGTTTTCAGGTAAATTCTTGTGTTGTTATTATTTTTCTATTTTTCTTGATATTTCTGCATAATGTGGATCCTGGGGGGTGAATTTGGTAGATCCAAATTCTTAACAATTGGTATCAGAGATGGGATCCTTTTTTGTGGGGTGGAGTTTTGGTGTGGTAGTGTGGATACGTACAGTCTAAGGAGATTCTGTTTAAGGAAATTGAAAATTTTAAATGTGTCCATTGTGACCCTCTAATCTTTCTTGGGAATTTTGAAATTCTGTCTAGGAAAGAGTAAGTAATCTTTTCTGGGAACTTACTTAGTGAGTATTATTCATTTTAACAGTAAAATTCATCAAGGCAATGTCAGGAAGTATGGTTTCAAATCCTATGATATTTGAGGTGGAGAAATTTGATGGAAGAATCAATTTTGGCTTGTGGCAAGTTCAAGTCAATGATGTTTTGATTCAATCAGAATTACACAAGTCGTTGAAGAGCATACCAACCCCTGAAGTCAGCAGTAGCGTGACTAGTGAAACAAAGAGCAGATCTGAAACAACCGATGAAGATTGGGAGGATCTAGATTTGAAAGCAGCAAGTGTGATACATCTGTGTCTGGCCAAGAATGTTCTTACAAATGTGCATGGAATATCTACGACGAAGGGACTCTGGGAAAAACTCGAAGAGTTGTATCAAACAAAAGGCGTCTAGAATCGGGTGTAGTTGAAGGAGCAGTTTCATACACTGCGAATGAGTAAATGTACAACTATTTCAGATCATTTAAGTCTTCTCAATGGCATTGTCTCTGAGCTAGAATCTATTGGAGTTAAGATTGATGATGAAGATCAAGCCTTGAGGCTCATCTGGTCCCTTCGACCTTCTTATGAGCATATGAAACCTATTCTGATACATGGGAATGAGAAGACTAGCTGGTGGAAGAAATGGTTCACCTAAGAACTTAGCAATAGTAGCAGCTAAAAATGGGAAGAGGAAGAACTTCATGAAGAAGAAAGTAGTCTACTGGGGGTGTGGACAATCTGGGCACGTCAAGAAAAATTGTCTAAAGGCTGGAGCAGATTCTGCAAGTGGCTCCAAGTCAGTAAATAGAGATACTGATGATGAAACTAACTTTTCGTCTCTCTCCATAGAGAATTTTCTTTGAAGAGGGACATGTACATCCTTATGGCATGCCGCTAAAAGTTTCCATGATAGAGGATGTGTTAATGTTAGGGGGTTCACAAGTTTGCACACAAGCATTGGTTTGGCATTGATGCAGGGTGTGTGGTGAAAATTCATGTTGATGGCTGATGAACTTTCAGGAAAGTTAAACGTGGAAGTTGCACCATAATTTTGAGCAAGGTTTTTTTCGACATGGGCCGAAATGAAATGCGTGGAATTGGTTTATTCTAAGTGGATATGCTTTTATGGTGGAGCATGATAGCGGAAGCTATGAAGATCTTCATTACGGTGGAGCATGACTGTGAGATCAGCCAAATTTGCAAGGTGGAGATTGTTGGATTTAGCTCCTGTTGTTCAATCCCACATTGGTGGGAGAAGAGAGAGGAGGAGGCCTCAAAGCCTATAAATAAGAGAACTTAGTCTCTTAGTTATTTACAAAGTCATAAGTTTAATTAGTAAATTGTTACTCTAGTAAAAATCCTCTATTGGTATTTTCTTGTAAAAGAGAAAGATGTGATAGTTAAAGTTTTGTTAATGGAGAAGCTTTGTGGGTGTCATTTGGGGTGAGGAGAAAAATTGTGTGATTGTAACAATTTTTCACATAGTGTATTTTCTTCTCTGAGTCTACTGGTTTTGTTCTCTTGTTTTAGGAGTTTTCAGGTAAATTCTTGTGTTGTTATTATTTCTCTATTTTTCTTGATATTCCTGCATAATGTGGATCCTGGAGGGTGAATTTGGTAGGTCCAAATTCCCAATAGAGAGTCCATTAGTTCTTATAATATCTTGTTAAGCTGGAGAGTACTCCACCGCCAAGACTGTATCTTTATGTTTCATAATAATTACGGTTGTAAAACAGTTTCTTTCCACCCAAACAAACATGAACAATGAAGAAGGGGAAAATGGAAACTTACCAGATAGATAATGATGAAGAATTTGGCAATCGAGTTCATATCGTTCATTGCCTTGAAAAGAACTGGCAGCCATTGAAAAATTCCTCTAAAATGTATGGTATTTGTATGTCTCTTGTGTGTGATGCTAAAACCCAAGAAACCTGACAGGGACTTTGATAGGTGGAGCAGCTGTTGTAGACTACTCCAAGGAATAATTTCCTTTCCGGCTTTCGCTCACTAGAACTCTCAAGGAAAAACAGCCACGTCCAAAGTGGAAGAATATTACGAACGGAATAAAGCCCCATTTCCAATATCAACCGTACCATTTCTACCACATTTCACTTTCTCACTCATGCCAGCTTGAGCTTCCTCCCTGTGCCGTCGACTTCCTTTTAGCTAAAATTAACACAAAAAAAAGGGGCAAGTACTTGAGAGCGTCTGTTACATCTCTTACATTGTTAACGGCTTTAATATTGGGTACTAAATTAGAGGAATCCTTCCCCAGCTGGTTTTCAAAAGGCTTCAGAAAAAAAGGTTCTTTCTATGCTTTTTAGCAACCCATTGCGAAGATCTATAGGGACGTGAAAAATCAATGGTCCATAAATGGTTTTCTGAGTTGACTTGTGGTGCATAATTTCTCTACAACATGAATAATTCTGCTTATTATCTTTGTAAATCACATCTATTTTAATTTTTCTTCATTTTTCCTATAATAAGTATATGGCGTATAGATGATAAATATAACAAGTCAATTAGTTTAATAAGAATAAAATAAAATAATAAATAATTTTAAAATATATAGTGTGTGGTGTGAGATGATGAGTACCATCCCTCTTTGCCAGTGCTCATTTTAATTCAAAGTCTACATTGAGGATCGCAAAATAACCACACTACTTGGTTGATGTTGGTCGTTCCATATGTTTTAGGGGAAGTTGCTGCTAGATCTTTACAAGGAATGTTACCGATTACAAGAAACGCGCGCATGAATAAATTACGAGAAAGCAGAGAGTGAAACAGTTCTCACATAAATTACACTCTAAACTAAAGAGAATAAAATTACTAGAAGCATGCAAAGGAACCTCAGGAAATCGAGTCAATCGGAGAAGAGTAGGGTGTTAAGAGTTCAGGAACACGCCATGCAAGCCAGAAAATCAATTGATTCCTTAGGACGATCATCTATGAACCACTCCAAAGGCCTAAAAATTTTGAGCAGCTGAAGAAAAATGCCCCAGTTTGTAGAGTGATTTTAGAAGCTTAAAACATCAGAACTCGGATTGCTTTGTTTTCTTGCCTAATATGTCGATTTCTGAATTCAGTAAATGTTGTTAGAGATGGGAGAAGTTAATCACACGAACTAAGACAGAGTAGGAACGTAAGACAAATAGTAATTCAGAGGTTTCATGTCTTTCATACGGTGGCTAGCTTACACTGTTTATTTATTTCGATCACATACAACTCTCAGGGGTATTATATCTCTCACGAGCATGTACATGAAAAACCGAGAGACACAAAAGCTACAAACTCTTTAAACTTAACAACCGAAAGAACCTCAAAACACCTGGGGGAATTTATTAGAATTAAGTTTGTCTCTTGACAAATTATTAAGGTGGTGTCGATTCAAAAGACCACGAGCGAAGAATGTGCAATTCAGAAAGCAATCCTGTAGAGGAAGAGAAGCCAAATTCAACCCGTTCTGGTAAGTAATCTCTCAAATCAACTATTGAAGAAAGGTGCTGTTGAATTGGAATGATACCATTACCGAACCCAGTGAAGGTGACACTCAAGTTTTGGGCAGCGGAATCGTAACTAATACTAGCACTATATGTTCTATTTTCCTTGATAACACTAGACCATGGTGTGGAGTTTTGAGATCTAATACTGTTGATATTGATACCGACGTGTTCATGAACAGGCTCCGGAGGGTCCCATTCATCGTTGCGAAATGTATCGAACTCAACTGCAACAAATTTATTTGCATCTAAGAAACTCGGGTCTCTCGCTTGGTCACGGCTGACAAGGCCAATGCCAGCGCCATCCGTTGGTCGAGGTGGTGGGAAATCGGGGCTTGCAAGGAAGAATGTGATCCCATCTGAATATCTGTCTTTACCTTCCGAATCGATGATAAAGGAGAACTTGGTAGTGAATTCTGAGAGTTTTCCGGATTCTTTATCCCAAACATGCAACGGTTCTGAATATGACTCGACCCCAGTTGTCCACTGCGTCTGGCGTGAGCTGGATGGCTGAACCCGAGACTGTGGCGTTTCCAGTAAGTATTAAAGTTTTGTTGAAATCTGAATAGCTGAAGGATTACTGAGTTGCAGAAGGGATCATGAGAAAGAGGAAAATGGTCATCATCAAGCGGGGAAGAAGCAAATTTGGTGGAGGGATACCCACGGTTGGGAGAGACTCCTGAGAGAGCTTTGAGCTCGGAGGCTTGCAAATTGTCATGAAATATAACTTGAATGTGTAGCTGAGGTATCTAGAATCACATTTTATGGTTGAAATTGATTACAGATATTGAAGACCAACTCATACCAGAATCGAAAGATGATGATTCAACATTTACTGAAGCTGTTCCTATCACGTAGGAGTAGGATATGGGATCCTGAGTTCAAGTGTTTGAAATTTAAGCATTACAATTATCTCTTGTAAACAAACATTTGATTTTTGAATACTTGATGAGAGCCTAACGATAGCAACAATCCAGGCTTTCTGTTATCAAGTAATGTATATAAACACCCTTGTGTATACGTTGAATATTAATGAAGAAAACTTTTATTCTCTCGCATACGATTCTTATTTTCTACATGGTATCAGATTAAGCCATTTGACACGCGTCCTTCCATGTCCTCTCCTTCCTCAACTATGAAAGAAAATTATCATGTCTAGAAAGCTCCACTCATTCCCTTCTTCCGTGGCCAAGGTCTCTTCGGCTATCTAGATGGCACCACCACCATTCCTTCTAAAGACATTATAGTTACTCACCCCGAGTCCAACGCCATCTCTCTTATCCCTAACCCTCTTCATGATCATTGGTTAAGGCAAGATGCTATGATTTTTGTTGTTCTCTTCTCCACTATAACTGAAACCATTCTAGTTCAAATTGTCTCTCACACAACCTCTGCCAATGTCTAGCAAGCACTAGAAACGTCCTTCTCTTCTCAATCACAAGCTCGTCTCATTCAGCTGCGAACCGATCTTGCGAATGCACGCAAAGGTGCTCTCACTGCTAGTGATTATTTTATGCAAATCAAACATTATGCCGAAGAACTGGCCATTGCTGGGCACTCACTTAACTGCAACGAAATCGTCACATATCTTCTTGCTGGTCTCGATCATGATTAGGACCCTTTTGTTACAACTATTTCTGCTCGCAAAGACCCTGTTACCCTGGAGGAAGTTTACTCACTTCTGCTCACTACAGAGTCCCGACTATCTCACAATAATCAACCGCTGCCATAGGCATCTATCAACGTTGCTACACGACATTCTCCACAAAATTTCTCACGTGGTCGTGGTGGATATCGAGGTAGGGGGCGTGGTTTTCGTGAGGGTTCTCTGCAATTTTCTTCTTCTGGTCGTGGCCCTTCCGCTGTGACTTTGTTATCTGTCAAGTATGTGGTAAGTAGGGTCACACGGCAAAGAAATGCTTTCACAGGTTTGACATTACATACTCAAACAATTCTGATCAACGCAATCCCATGGCCTTGGTTGCTTCTATGGCTTCTTCATGTAGGCAATGGTGCAGGTTTGCAAATTTCCAAAATTGGCTCTTCTTCCATTTCTAATTCTGCCAAACCATTCATCTTAAATAAAGTTCTACTTGTTCCAGACATTCAAAAAAATCTACTTTCTGTCCAACAGTTTTGTAAAGACAATAACGTCTACTTTGAATTTCACCATGATTTTTTTGATGTCAAGGATTACTCGGGGAGCCTCCTTCATCGCGGAATGTTTAGAGACAGATTATATTCATTCTCCAGTTCTGCATAATCCCTTCATCCTCGCTATTTTTCTGCTATTCGTGCTCCTCACCAGTTATGGCATCAGCGTCTCGGTCATGCATCTACTCCTATCATCAAACAAGTTGTGTCTAATTTCACTCTTCCTCTTTCCAATAAAGGAATGCCAGTATGCTCGGATTGCCAGCGTGCTAAAAGTTGTTCTCTACCATTTAGTTCACATCATCTTTCTTCCAAGTTTCCTCTTGATTTAATTTATAGTGATGTATGGGGGCCAGCATCGGTTCTCTCTGGCTGCCATTATTATGTTTCCTTTTTAGATGATTGTACGAAATTTTTGTGGCTCTTTCCACTTAAATTAAAATCCGATGTTGAGATTATTTTTCTTCAGTTTCAATCTTATGTTGAACAACTTTTTGAGCGCAAAATCAAAATGTTTCAATCCGACTGGGGTGGTGAGTTTCGTAAAGTAACAACTCACTTCAAAAACACTAGTATTCAACATCGCATCGCTTGTCCACATACTCATAAGCAAATGGGTGCTTTTGAAAGACGCCATAAGCAAATTGTTAAGGTGGGTTTATCTCTACTCTCCCATTCACATCTACCCCAACAATTTTGGGAAGATGCCTTCCTCACAGCCGTTTATTTGATAAATAGGCTACCTATGCCTATCTTACAAAATAAATCTCCTTATCAAATTTTCTATCTCACTAAACCCGACTATCACTTTCTTAAAGTTTTTGGATGTGCATGTTGGCCTTACTTACGCCCTTTTAATAAATACAAAATTGATTTCCACTCAAAATCTTGTATTTTCATAGGTTAAAGTCTCAACCATCATGGTTACAAGTGTCTGGATCTAGCAACTGGAAAAATATATGTCTCCCGTCATGTTGTTTTTTATGAGCATTTCTCCCCTTATAAACAACCACCCCAAATCGAGTCCACTCACATGTCTAATACGGTTGCTTTACCAACTTCCATAAATGTTGCCTCCTCTATTTTTCCTTCTATTATACCACCTGCAGGTACTTTGCAAATAGCATCATCGTGTCTCACAGTTTGTACAGTACCATCAACATCGGATCAACCAAATAATGACGCACCTCCTTCTATGCCACCTACAATTTCACAATGTGATAATCAGGGAATATCTCGCCCGACTCCCAGTGTTGTCCGAATGAGCTCCACAAATATGCATGCCATGACTACCCGATCAAAAAAAAAATTCGGAAGCCTAAGCAGCTAACAGATGCCTGTATCGTGCATCCTCTCCCAAGAGCACTACTCGTCGTAGTAACACACGAGCATACCGAACCATCCTGCTACACAAAAGTCACAAAACACAGTCATTGGCGTGCTGGTATGAATCTAGAATTCGATGCCTTACTCGAGAATCAAACGTGGGAGTTAGTTCCTCCAAACCCACATGCTAATGTCGTGGGTTGCAGATGGATTTTTAAAATCAAACGGCGTGCCGATGGAGCTATTGAGCACTATAAAGCGCAACTGGTAGCTAAGGGCTACCATCAACAACACAATGTTGATTTTCATGAAACATACAGTCCCGTAATTAAGCCTGCAACAGTTCGTCTTGTCCTCTCCATTGCAGTATCTAGAGGATGGTGTCTTCGCCAGATCAACATCCAAAATGCCTTTCTACACGGATCACTTAAAGAAGATGCCTTCATGGTTCAAACTCCAGGCTATCAACACCCACAGTTTCCTCATTATTTGTGTGGACTCAAACGGTCTTTATATGGACTACGTCAAGCCCCTAGGTAATGGTTTTCTCGACTAGCAGATGCTCTACTACAGCTCGGTTTTATTGAGAGTAAGGCAGATTCATCTTTATTTATCTATCGAGCTCATTCTTAGATTATATTTTTCCTCATCTATGTGGATGATATTATAATTACGGGGTTCGATGCTTAGCTCGTTAATAACATCATTTGTGCCTTACATAGGAATTTGCAGTAAAAGATTTAGGAAATCTATCGTTTTTTCTAGGCGTTGAGGCATTAAACTCTACTAATGGTATATACTTAACTCAATGTAAGTATATAGTCAACCTACTGAAACGGTCCAAGATGGATAAATGCAAGCCATGCTTCACTCCTATATCCACTACCTCGAACCTCTCAGTCATTGATGCAGATGATTTTGATGATCCGTTTTTATATAGAAGCATCATTGGAGGGTTACAATATTTATCTTTCACACGACCTGATATTGCTTACTCAGTTCATCGGGTCAGCAAATTTATGCATCATCCAAAATTGTCCCATTGGCAGACAGTGAAGAGAATTATAAGATTTCTAAAACACACGGTTTCACATGACTTGTTCATTACCCGTCACTCTCCATCACAGTTTCAGGCATTTTCGGATGCTGACTGGGCAGGTAATCGTGATGATCGAAGGTCGTGGGAGCATATTGCATCTTTCTAGGACAAAATTTAGTTTCCTGGCGATGCAAGCAACAGAGTATGGTGGCCCGAACCAGTACTAAGGCAGAGTACAAGGCACTTGTCGATGCTGATGCTGAACTACAATGGTTGCAATCTCTCACGAGAGAACTTGGCCTTCAAATTGACAACTCACCTGTGTTATGGTGTGATAACATTGGTGCAACTTATCTAAGTGCCAATCCTTTGTTTCAGGCACGAACAAAGTATATTGAAATCGACTTTCATTTTGTGCATGATCTCGTCGCAAACAACAAACTTCGCGTGCATTTCGTTTCCAGTCGAGACCAGCTCGTTGACCTACTTACCAAACCACTAGCAGCTTCTCGGTTCAAGTTATTAAGTTTCAATCTCAGTGTCAGAGATCTTCCCCAATGATTGAGGGGGCGTATTGAAGACCAACTCATACCAGAATCGAAAGATGATGATTCAACATTTACTGAAGTTGTTCCTATCACGTAGGAGTAGGATATGGGATCCTAAGTTCAAGTGTTTGAAATTTAAACATTACAGTTATCTCTTGTAAACAAACATTTGATTTTTGAATACTTGATGAGAGCCTAACGATAGCAACAATCCAGGCTTTCTATTATCAAGTAATGTATATAAACACCCCTATGTATACGTTGAATATTAATGAAGAAAACTTTTATTTTCTCGCATACGATTCTTATTTTCTACAACAGACATGTAGTCTTGCTACCCGCCAATCAGGAAAATGCATTTGTGGATATCATCATGACAACATTTCAAATCCCAAATCTTAATTGTCCTATTCTTTCGGCTCGTGAAAAATTACCAAGATTAATAGTTTGGAAGCCGCCGGAATGGGTTTTATTAAACTTAATGTTGATAGTGGATCTTGTAGAAACTCGGGGAGGTCCGGTGGTGGAGGCGTCCTTAAGGACTATAGGGGTAAGGTGATAGCGAGTTTTGCTCACTTTTATGGTCATGTAACAAATACAATTGCCGAGTGCCGTACTCTTTTTTATGGTTTTTGTTTGTGTCACTAACTCGGTTTGAGAGATTTATTGGTAAAATCTGATTCAAGTATTGTGATAGGTTGGCTAGCTTTCGAGATATGCAAATATTGGTTTCTTTAGAACTTTAGGGAAGAAATAAAAACTCTTGCAAGTTTGCTCAATATTCACTTTCAACATAATTTTAGAGAGACTAACATGACAGTATACTTTTTGGCAAAAGAAGACATGATGGGTAGATCTTTTGATTTTATTGGTGAGGATTTGGTGCAAGGCTTCAGATATTGCTCGACTGGACTTATTGGGAATTTCAAATATTTGTTATTGATGTTTTTTTGTGATGAATCGTTGTAATCATTGTTTTCTTCCATCTCAACGAGAGTTTTTAATAATTAGAGGCTTGACTCGCTTTAAAAAAAAATCTCAAATTCTCAATCTTTTCTTTTTTTTGTTACTGTTATTTTTGAGCTAAATGAATGTAAATTTCGCACTTTTTTTTTAAAAAAGAGAAAGCTCACCATTAAAAAGATGAGATTCGAAGATAAAAGAAAAAAAAAAACTGAGAAGGGCCGATGGAGACAGAAATAGAATAATATAAATGATGAATCTTATGTTTGAAAAGACTTACAAGGGCCGTACGAAAAAGATCTTTTAGGAAAGCTAGCACGTAGCAGATGGTGAATGATCAATGAGAGGGCCGAACGAGCTTTACTTCAGTCGGCCCAATCCATGTGTGTCCGCCATCTAACTCCAGCGCCTTGAGTGCTGATGACCAGACTCATAGAAAGAAAACTTTAAATTAAATTTAAAAAAATATTATAAAAAAATTTTATTTTACACATATCTATTTAATTAATATATAATTTATTATTTTTTCCTTCTAATTAGACACATATATTTAGGCATAAAGATAAAAAGTTAAAAAATAATGAATCATATATTAATTAAATAGAACTGCGTGGTACAAGATTTTCATATATAATTTCTTAAAATTTGATCCATGCAAATTTTGTACAAGTATTTTTAAAAAATAAGATCCATTACAAGATTAATTTTTTAAAATATATCTTTTTTTTTTAAATCCTACCCGCAACTTACCCACTTTAAATTTATATAAAATATTACTCAATAATTATATATTTTTTATGATCAGTAAAAAAAACATAACAAAAGGACTGTGTAATCATGATGAGCCTTGAGGTACGGAGGAGGTGGGGTCTCCTCGAAAAGCTTATCTCCAAAAAAGTGTTTGAGAAAGACGCTCCCATCTAAATCACTCTTTCCCAAAGCTTATCTCCAAATTAATAACAATAAATCTTCTCAACCTCTTAACACTTCACACTCCATCTTTTTTTAAATTTTTTTTAAAATTTTTTTTATTAAATAATTTTTATATGAATAGTAAATAAAAAATTTAAAATATTTAAAAAAAAAATTTAAAAAATTTTTTTTTTTAAATATTAAAAAATATTAAAAAATATAGAGTGTGGAGTATGAATGAATAGTAAGAAGTTGTGTAGAAAAACCCAATTAATAATGCAATAAACTTTAACAACTTGTACTGCTGTTTTCTCAATTCAAAAGCAGATTATAAAAAGCTGGTCTTTGATTCCCATCATGGGTCTCCTTTTGTCCGTGCTGGAGAAAACCGACCATTGACTTTGATTCTCCTCATCACCAATCCAATGTCTCTTGTGTTTTTTTCACCTTTATGAATCAGCATTCTCGGTAGTCGTTATAACATCACTCCTTTGGATGCCCAATAAACGTTGACCAAAAAATTAACATCTGCTTTGATTAAAAATCCTCGAATAAACAAAAGATGTTAGTAGTAAGAGTATCTCATTTCCCATCCCTCTCTCATTTCTATAATTTGAGAATAATTATAGGATTTTTTTTTTTAAATTCCTCCCCATCCGGTTTCCCATTTTAGGGAAAATGTTTAGAGAATGAATAGTGATTCTCCATATTTGGAAAATTACTATTCATTCTCCAAATCACTTTTATCAATATTTTATTCATTTCAATTAAATTAATTCTTATTCCAATCATCTACACTTTCTCTCATACTCATATTTATTATAATTTTAAATAATAATTTTAAAAATAATTTAAATAACTCCAAAAATATAAAAAAATAATATTTTAAAAATATTAAAAATAATTTAAATTCTATCTAAAATATTCATTAGAATAATAGTTCAAAATATAAGAAAAAATATTGAGTAGTTAAATTTGTAAATGGAAGTGAAAGAAAAAAATAATAAAGAAATAATAGAAAAATATTATTTTAATAGAACAGAGATAAGAATGGGGAATGGGATGTAGAAGGTTTTTTAAAGATGAGTAAAATTTAGGAAAAAGTTTTAGAGAATACACTTTTTAACTAAATTATAGGAAATTTTATAGAGAATCCAATGGAGATGGTATAACACTAATATTAGCGTTGACTTCACATTTCTAGCATGTACTCCTAATTATTAAATTTAATACATTTATATATTTCCTGGGAACCTGCTAAGTTTACGTTGCATGCAATAGTACCTATAATTATTGCTAAAAAATTCTTTTCCAGCTACCATAGCTCTGGTAGAAATATCCAAGTGTCTATGAAAAAATCTTCCCTATCTGGTCATACCTAAGCAGGCAGAGTTCATCACTGATGATTTGCTTGATTTCTTTCTATATAAAGTGATTAAACCATGTGAATGATTTTCAATCCACATATAGTTATCAATAAATGTTTATTTTGTTTTATGTAGGTGTTTTGGAGACTCATATGTCTTATGTAGTATTGCCCTATGATTGACTGACTGCTAATAAATGTCAGGTCTAATTTAAAAGTGTCTTTGATTTCTTCGATAACAGTTACCACACGATCATCAATCTTATAATTTCTACGGCCAATATTTTCTTCATCATAAGCTTTCACTTTGTCTACCAATCTCAAGATTATTTTTAAATAACCTTTCACATTTTCCTGTTCTTTCATTCTTATATTATCAAAACCTCTTTTAGAAGTATTGCCTTGGCATTCTACTTAACGTATATTACAGGTTTCTTTAGTTTTTCTTATTCCTAATTTTCCAGAGAAGATAAATTCTAACGAACTTTCAATCATTCCAAAAGCACTCAGACACTTGTTGGCGTTCACCTTCAATTCTCTTTTTATTGAGGTTCTGTCAAGTCTGCCTTAACTGTCCAAGTGTTTGATATTTTGACTAGAAAAATGATATTCTTCATTCTTAATTTTGTCGTTCACTGTCACACTGTCTATATAGTGTATTATAAGTGGTTTTATATGTAAACTAGTTAAAATGTGCCACCTTAGCAAGCGTAACTGAGGATGACAAAAATCTTAGTTGTGAAAAGTAACATTGCTCGACTGACTATGATATCCTATGTTGTGAAGAAGTTGTGTTAGGTTTTACACTGGGTGAGCGGATTGAATATGATGCAT
This sequence comes from Cyclocarya paliurus, assembly GCA_029856935.1. Taxonomy (NCBI): domain Eukaryota; kingdom Viridiplantae; phylum Streptophyta; class Magnoliopsida; order Fagales; family Juglandaceae; genus Cyclocarya; species Cyclocarya paliurus. Next base: position 42,659,317 of record CM056945.1, on the reverse strand, counting down.
AGGTGCCAGGTCTCATTTGAGTTGCATGCTAGGCAAGATTTTTCCTTTCGAGATATAGCGCCGTGTGACTAGACCTTTTTTAGGTCGTGTTACCGATTCTATCATGGGATGCTTTGATGCCTAGCAAGCACAACACAAAAACAAAAGAGAAAACTACAGCAGAACGGGTCTAACAAAACAAAAAACAGAGGAAAAACTAGGGATGCAAAGACAGTTAATGTCTAAATTTATCTTTCCTTCTACTATTCCAGCCATCTACGAGACCATACATATGGGTTGATTCTAGCCATTCATCTCACTTCAGTAAAACATAACTCAAAACTAAACCATAGCTAATATTAGTAACAGTGCTGAGCAATCACATTAACCAGAACAAGTTTAGTTTGTGAAAAATCTACATAATGACATAATTTATGGTACAAAGAGGTAAATCATACATCTCAACTGTGTAATTTCCAAAGACAAGTTTACCTGGTATCAACCAAGTGCGAGTGAGGAAGTGCAGAAGATGAAGAAGAAGCTGCAGAAGATGTGACCTGTGAGGAACCGGTGGAAGCGGAATGGCTTGCAGATTGAGAGTGCTTATTTTCTGCAGTGGATGCTGAAGATGCAAATGCACTAACTGGGGGGCCAAGGTAGGTTAGTAGGGGCATCTCTGGTGCCAGAACGGGCAATGAACCTTCAGAACTAAGCACGTGAACGACTTTCCTAATTGAAGGCCTAAGATTGTAGTCTGGGTGAGCACACCAAAGGCCAGCAATCATCAGCCGTTCCAGTTGCTGCTCATCAAAGTCCCCACACAATCTGGGATCGGCTGCATCAACAAGCTTTCCCATTCCATAAAGCTGCCAAACCCACTCTACCATACTCACTTCATCTTCCATCCTCTGGGCTTCAACGGGTTTCCTTCCACAGGCTATCTCCAAAAGCACAATCCCGAAACTATATATATCTGATTCCTTGCTAGCCCTGCCTGATATAATACATTCAGGGGCCATGTAGCCCATGGTCCCGGCCACAGCTGTGGTTTGGGATCCTTTTCCATGATCCACCAGCCTAGCCAATCCGAAATCTCCAAGCTTTGCATTGAAACTTGAATCCAACATGACGTTACTCGACTTTATATCCCTATGCAACACACATTGTTCCCATTCTTCATGCAAGTATAGCAATGCAAATGCCAAGCCATGGGCAATATTGTACCTCGTCACCCATGTTAGCAAGCTTTCACCTTTGAAAAGATGCAAATCTAAGCTGCCATTGGGCATGAACTCATAAGCTAGCAGGAGATCTTTTTTCTGGTGGCACCAACCAGTGAGTTGCACCAAATTCCTGTGCCTGAGTTGACTAATACTCCTCACCTCGGATGCATACTCCTTTATCCCTTGTTTAGATTCCCTTGATACCCTCTTAACAGCAACGTAGGAATTCAGCTCGTTTATAAATCCTTTGTAAACCGCTCCGAACCCTCCTTCTCCAAGCTTGTTTTCCTCTGCAAAATTATTCGTTGCAGAAACCAATTCCTCGTAAGAAAACTTCTTTGGCCCTGTACCTCGTTCAAACTCCTCGTCCATGGAAAGAACAAAGCTTAAATCCTCTTCCTCTCCCCCTTTATTCCGCCTCTTTCTATACACAAGCCAAACCAACCCCATACCACTGATTAATATGCATCCACCCACGCTCAAGCCCAGCACCAATTTTCTCTTGCTTCCATCTCCATTCTTCTTTGGTACAGCCGAAGTCGGTATCAGAAAAGGGGCTGTGGAGTTAAAAGACCAAGAACGAATAATATGCAACTCGGTAACCAGTCCCGTCGATGCTGAGAAGCCAAAATCAACCCATTCCGGCAGGTAATCTCTCAAGTTGACTATAGAAGAAAGGTGCTTTTGAATCGGGGTGACACCATTACTGAACTCAGTGAAGGTGACACTGAGATTTTGCGTGGTGGAATGGTAACTAATACTCGCACTATATGTCCGGTTTTGGGTAATAACAGCCTCCCATGGTGCATAGTTCACAGATCTCATATCGTGGATATTAATACCAACGTGTTCTTGGACAGGCTCGGGCGGGTCCCATTCGTCGTTCCGACACGTATCAAACTCCACTGCAACGAATTTATTTGCAGCTAAGAAACTCGAGTCTTTCAACTGGCCGCGGCTTAGAAGGCCAATGCCAGAGCCATCTGTTGGTTCAGGATTTGGGAATCGGGGGCTTGTGAGGAAGAACACAAGCCCATCTGAATATGCTTCTTTACCTTCCGAATCAATGATAAAGGAGAAGCTGGTATTGAAGTCTGCGACTTTTCCGGGTTCCTCCCAGATATGCAGCGGTTTTGAATACGTGGCTCGACCCCAGTTGTCCACTTCACTTGGGGTGAGTTGGATGGCTGCTGAACCTGAGAAAGAAGCGTTTCCACTACATCTTATAGTTCCGTCGATAATAGCTTGATTGAAATCCGAGTAGTTGAAGAATAGCTGAGTTGCACAAGGGATTATGAAAAGGAGGAAGATGGTTATAAACATGTAGGGACGAAGTAGCTTTGGAGGATGGAACGCCATGGTTGGGAATCGGGACTTGGGACTTGAGATTTGGGGAGAGAATTTTGAGTTCTGAGGCTTGCAAATTGACATCAATTAGTAGGAATTTGGGGGGTTGCAGCTTATTGGCCATAGATTGATTATGCCAATGACTAAACGATTCTCGAAAGTGAAATGAAGTACCAGTGATTACCACGCAACTTCGGAATTCGTGCAACTTCGAGAGCCACATAAACTACCTAACTTCGCGACGTTTTTGTCGCTCTTTCATTTTACTCATTGACTTGACTGAAATTCAGCACCATCTAGCATTTTATTATTTTATCTTTTTAAAGATTTTTTTGGGACAACTAGGCATACAGGATATGATATCAAAGCTCTAACATGAGGCAGTTGGAACCGCAGATGTTGAGATATATCAGAGTGGATGCATACATACAAGGGTGGGTTGGTGGGTAAACATAGACAGTTGAAGAACAATGCAACAGATTCTATTATATGTAAAGAAATGTCCAGGATATGAGACCATCAGAAAAATATATAAAAGAGAATCACCAATGTTCTTTGAATGGCCGCACCATCAGTATAGATGTGCCAAGTTTTACAACTTTTTCAACCCATTAAAATTTAATATGAAAATAGAAATTACACTTGCAAGTGCACATAGAAAGAACAATCAAACACAGACAAACTGAAGGCTTCGGTTAAGATGTTTGAAGAAGAAAAAAAATACCAAATCAGGTATTGATAACAGAATCTTTTGGTGTGTCCTCTTTTGCTTTCTTGTACTGAGCAAGGTGCTTCTGATACTCTTCTAGCTCTTTTTCCAATTTCTCAATGAACTGACTTGTATGCTCAAGTGACTGCTCATACTTGTACCTTCGAAGGCCTACAATTTTTGACATGGAAGAGAAATTATTATAATTGGGGTTAATTTATGTGGTATAATCAAAGGCATCACTCCACACAAATTTGCCCTTCTTAATGATGGATGTCATGATACAAGGCAAAACATTTCTTCAAGGAAAATACAACGTAGATTACTTCAAATTAATTTTTTGCTATATCTATTTTTTTATAACCGTGAGTGTCCGGCCCAATTTGCACGCACCTCGACTAATCCTATGGGATCCTGAAGTTAACGATCAGGTAAACCTCTAGTGGCCCTAAGGGAACTCAAACTGGTGATTATTGGGGAACAAACCCAAGGCTGGACCAGTAGAGCAACCCCTCAGGGTTAATTTTTTGCTATATAAGAAACAAACAAATAATGAACATATTTCCAGATCTGCCTGCACAAAAAACCATGTTTCAATTGCTTCCTGTGACTAAGGGCAATATAAGCTATTGCAAAATAACATTGACAAGATGAGAAAACTTTTAGACAATTATCTTTCTCCCCTTGATCAATAGATTCATTGAATGGTCAGCAAAGGGAATGCTGAAATTACCTTGTCTTTAGACAATGTATCTAGAGGTGACATTACTTTTGGCTGCACATAATTCTTTCCCCGGTAGAAAAGTATAACGTCGTTAGCTTTTATGTCAATCACAATTCCTTTGCTCAGTCTAGCAAGCTCTTCAGCATATACGTGAACCTGTCCGGGTTTGCATGGCTTGCAAATTACCTTTACAGTCTCGTGCTTCTTCCAATGAAGATGCATATTAAGAACAACCCCTCCAAAGACGCCTCGTCTTCCAACTGGGACATAGTTCTTTTTTTTCTCACCAGTTCGCTTAAAGTAATGCCTTTCTTCTTCAGTTAGGATTTCAGGATCATATATTTCAGCAGGTGCTTTGGGAACTTCAAATTTCCTCAACATCTCAATCAACCATGCTTCCTTTCGTTTGGCCTGAATAGAACTCATAAATTATATGGTCATGAAAAGGACCCTATGTTTGTATAACTTGAAGCACTAAAATTTATCAAGATATTCTTCTTTTGATAAGTAACATTTATCAAGATAGTCTAGACCACTATAAACAAAAAAGATAAATTAAAATTGCAATCAAAAGTTAAGATTAGGAGAAGGTTCTTATGCATTGCAGTGCAATCTACTTTTTTCCCATTAAAATAAAATATAGTACGAAACACCTACATGTGCATAACTAAACGCATCTTTCATGCAATGGATGTCAGTCATGACAGAAATATCGTGAAAATCAGAGAGGTGTTTACAGTAAGTTTTGAAATGCAGCAGGACCAATAAGAAAAAAAAAAAGTTGAATACAAGTATAAAGGAAAAGCTGTTGTTAATGCATTATATCTGTATCAGATAAAATTTCATTAGGCTTTAATCCCTACATCATGTTCAGGAAAATTACAAATGGAAAAAATTGAAGCGTCTGTAAAAACAGAAGCACTAAATTTAAACGTTGCTAACAATATTCAACAAACTTACACAGCATAGAGGAGTATAAATCTTGAAGGAATGGTTTAAACTATGTATTGTGAAATCTAGACAAATAAATTGCAGTGTCCAACCTTTTCGAGTTTATATCTAATCCTAACTTTGGGATTTGGAGAAGTCATCTTCTTTTTGGCCTTCAGGCGATAGAATCTGAGTTCATTCAGTTTGGCCCTTTTAGAAATTTTGACCCGTTTGTTCTTCTTCTTTCCTTCTGTTCGGGAAAAGGCATTATCAGCGGGCTTACCAATTGAAAACCTGACAACATCATTTTCTGTCTTCAGCTCAACTGATGCATTACTCATGTACCTCGCAGGTATCCAAATTCCAAGAGAATGGAAACCAAACACATTAATCTATGTTCTAATGAAAAACCGGATGGAGACAATATGCATGGTGCTTCCAGAAGAGGCTCCACTGCACTGCAGCTTCTCTGGCCCGCACACAAACTGTAAGAAAGGGACTGGATAAATGAAGTTGCTGCAGGCAATGCTGAGAGACTTGGAATATTTTTCAGGAGACAACAGAAACAATGTAGAGATTCCCTGCATGGTGAACATAACTAATCTATTACCAAATGCCTTAAAAATATATACGTCGCAAGAAATTTTCAAGTTATTCCCTTCAGATGAAACTAAAAGTCTTATCTCATAAAAAAACCACCCAGAACTAGCAAAGAGCATCTATATTCAATAAACTTACTCTTATCTTATAAAGCCACCCAGAAGTAGCACTGAACATCTGGATTAAAAAACCTCAAAACTATGTCCGGGCTATTTTATTAACCCTCTGTTTGATTTCTTAGAAAATCCAGGGAAAAAAAAGGAATGGGGGAAATGGTATTTTAACTCTCAACTGATCAAAATACGAAGATTCCATAAGAATCAAAATCAGAGTTTTGCTTATTTTATTACAATTTCTCAGCAACCAAATATATAGTTATCGTGAATAAGACCCAAATAAATCGTGTAAATGCAAACGGAGAAAGTAAACACAAAAGGATTAAGGATTTAAAAAAAAAAAAAACAACCACCTTCTGCGAATAATGCCTCTTGCGATTGAAGCTAAGGGGATCATCATCGCCAGAATTCGACATCAAAAGAAAAGGTAGCAACCGAAACGACGTGGTCTGAGAGCTTGAAGCTCACAAGTCACGAATCACGATTAGCGGCTACTTTGGTAGGGATTGTTCGCTTTCTGCTTCTCCGCCGTTTGTGCGGGTGAGGGATTTCATCGTCCATTTATTTTCCTTTTTCCTTTTTTTCTTTTTTTCTTTTTTTTTTTGATAACTTGATAACCTTTTTCCTTTCTTTTCAAATCGTCTATTGAGGCATTGCCGGTTAAAACGGAGATTTAGGACTGCCGTTTAGCGAGTCCGCCCATAGGTATGGTAGAAAATCTGCATGGAGTCAGTCCACTCGCTATCATCATATGTTTACTTCTTTAAAACATAAGTAGAGTCCATCGTTAAAAAAATAATTTTTTATGTGAATCATTTTATTTTATTTTTTTAAATGAATATACGACGCTTACGTACTCTATAACTACAAATATCATTTCTCTTAGATTAGCCATCCTAAAAGTTAAAATTTGACTGATACATCACTTTTTTACTTTTAGCTAATCATTCAAAATTTGAACTCTACATTAGATTAGTCATCACACCCTCTATAATAATAAAATATTATTTTTTATTATTTATATTTTTTAATGCTTTTTTTTTTAAATACTAATTTTATTTTATTTTCATAATCTCCAATCACCTCCATCAATCATATTCATTTTCATTCTAACAATCTATAAAATTAGCATCTCTAGTTTACAAGCAAATTGTGCTACTTCCATTTTCATTACTGAATCACCAAGAGGCAAGAGCAATCAAAATATGACCCATTCCCCATATTTGCAGAAGGCTTGATATTTATATAAACAGGCGATAGATGTGAAAAAGGAACTGCATAGCAATACAACCCAAATAGGAGATTTCAAACTATGGCCCCTGCTCTGAGCAAGATATAGCTTCTGCATAAAGACAGCACATTAACAACATTCCAGCATATGCAGTCCCATATGCAGTCACCACATGATCACAAAATATAAGAACAGCATATAGATTAATAACAACAGTCAATTTCAAAAAACAATAATCATAACAGTCAGGAATTTCACCAACATGTAACAGCCCAAGTGTATGGGTAATACAATAAAACAAAAAACAATTTAGAAAATGATCAGGACAATATTGCCCATTGGCATCTTAAAGCAAAGAGTTGATTCACCATGTTAAAAAAGGAGCACCAAGCCATCTCAAAATGGCATGCAAAAATGATCCAAGATTACAGTCTTTAAGACTAACGAGTTAGTTACACTTCAAAAAAGTAATTAAAAATAAAGATGAATGCAGAAACAATATGAATATAACCATATGAGTTGAGAAGGGTTTGATATTTTGACTAGAAAAATGATATTCTTCATTCTTAATTTTGTCGTTCACAATCACACTGTTCATTTAGTGTATTATAAGTGGTTTTATATGTAAACTAGTAAAAATGTGCCATCTTAGCAAGCGTGACCGAGGATGACAAAAATCAATGATGAAAAGTAACATTGCTCGACTGACTATGATATCCTATGTTGTGAAGAAGTTGTGTTAGGTTTTACACTGGGTGAGTGGATTAATATGATGCTAGGCAAGATTTTTCCTTTTGAGATCTAGCGCCGTGTGACTAGACCTTTTTTAGGTCGTGTTACCGATTCTATCATGTGTCATAGATATAAGGAAACACACAATGTCTTTGCTTTGATGCCTAGCAAGCATAACACAAAAACAAAAGACAGTTACTGTCTAAATTTATTTTTCCTTCAATTCTTCCAGCCATCTACGCAATTTTCTGTGCTTCATTTGGAAAAATTTCAGACCATACATATGGGTTGATTCTAAGCCATTCATCTCACTTCAGTAAAACATAACTCAAAACTAAACCATAGCTAATATTACTAACAGTGCTGTGCAATGACATTAACCATAACAAGGTTAATTTGTGAAAAATTTACATAATGACATTATTTATGGTACAAAGAGGTAAATCATACATCTCAACTGTGTAATTTCCAAAGACAAGTTTACCTGGTATCAACCAAGTGCGAATGAGGAAGTGCAGAAGATGAAGAAGAAGCTGCAGAAGATGTGACCAGTGAGGTACTGGTGGAACCGGAATGGCTTGCAGATTGAGAGTGCTTATTTTCTGCAGTGGATGCTGAAGATTCATATGCACTAACTAGGGGGGCAAGGTAGGTTAGTAGGGGCATCTCTGGTGCCAGAACGGGCAATGAACCTTCAGAACTAGCACGTGAACGACTTTCCTAATTGAAGGCCTGAGATTGTAGTCTGGGTGAGCACACCAAAGGCCAGCAATCATCAGCCGCGGTTCCAGTTGCTGCTCATCAAAGTCCCCACACAATCTGGGATCATCAACAAGCTTTCCCATTCCATAAAGCTGCCAAACCCACTCTACCACACTCACTTCATCTTCCATCCTCTGGGTTTCAACGGGTTTCCTTTCACAGGCTATCTCCAAAAGCACAATCCCGAAACTATATATATCTGATTCCTTGCTAGCCCTGCCTGATATAATACATTCAGGGGCCATGTAGCCCATGGTCCCGGCCACAGCTGTGGTTTGGGATCCTTTTCCATGAGCCACCAGCCTAGCCAAGCCGAAATCCCCAAGCTTTGCATTGAAACTTGAATCCAACATGAAGTTACTCGACTTTATATCCCCAAGCTTTGCATTGAAACTTGAATCCAACATGACGTTACTTGACTTAATATCCCTATGCAACACACATTGTTCCCATTCTTCATGCAAGTATAGCAATGCAAATGCCAAGCCTTGGGCAATATTGTACCTAGTCACCCATGTTAGCAAGCTTTCACCTTTGAAAAGATGCAAATCTAAGCTGCCATTGGGCATAAACTCATAAACTAGCAGATCTTTTTTCTCGTGGCACCAGCCAGTGCGTTGTGCTAAATTCCTGAGCCTGAGTTGACTATACTCTTCACTTCAGATGCAAACTCCTTTATCCCTTGTTTAGATCCCCTTGATACCCTCTTAACAGCAACGTAGGAATTCAGCTCGTTTATAAATCCTTTGTAAACCCCTCCGAACCCTCCTCCAAGCTTGTTTTCCCCTGCAAAATTATTCGTTGCAGAAATCAATTCCTCGTAGGAAAACTTCTTTGACCCTGTACCTCGTTCAAATTTCTCGTCCATGGAAAGAACTAAGCTTGAATCCCCTTCCTCTGCCCCTTTAGTTGGGCCCTTTCTATACACAGGCCAAACCAACCCCATACCACTGATTAAAATGCATCCACCCACGCTCAAGCCCAGCACCACTTTTCTCTTGCTTCCATCTCCATTCTTCTTTGGTACAGCCGAAGTCTGTATCAGAAAAGGTGATGTGGAGTTAAAAGACCAAGAACAAATAACATGCAACTCGGTAAGCAATCCCGTCGATGCCGAGAAGCCAAATTCAACCCATTCTGGCAGGTAATCTGTCAACTCAAGATACTACAATCTAATGTCCCTTCTATGCTCATCATTAACCCAATTAACTAACTTCTCGTCTAAACGTTACAAAAATAACATAATTAATACTAAAGCATGCAAGTTGTCCATGAAAGGCCAATTAGGGATTTTACATGGAAAGGTACTTGAGAACTTTTTAACAAGGTTTATTTGATTTAAGCTTACTTTGGGATTAATGGAAATAAAAGCTCAAATCTGGAAAATGCTTAACAAAGGGGCTTAGGACACATTTGGCAACTTGGATAAGCTAATCAATTTAGAAAAACATGCCCTTTAGAATAGATAGTTGTCCCTTGTTAGAAAAAGGCCTACTTGTCAACAATTTGGCTCTTGGGTCGGGTGGAATTAAATTAGAAGATGGACAACTTCAAGGGGCTACCTTGTCATCAAAATAGGGCATACACATGGGTTTAGGCTTATTGGACAGCTTGCATACAATAATATATCATGCACAATAAACATATCATGCACAATAATATATCATGCACAATCAATCTCAAAACAGGGCCTACACATGGGTTTAGGCTTTTTGGAGATGAAGGCGTCGGCTAGGGTTTAGAGGAAGAAGATGAAGATTTTCTCTCTCTTTGCTTGCTTAGGGCCGACGGGTTTGGGTAAAATATCTTAGGAAGATTTTGTTTCTCTTTTTCTCTTGTTGACGTTGACTTGGGGGAGGGGAAAATGGCTTTTTGACCCTTTGACTCTTCTTCCATTACAAGAAATAGATGGAGGGTGGAGATCAATCCACAAAAAGATGTTTTTCACCTACCAATCCAATGGTGGAAAATGCTTGGACCTTTTCTTGAATAAATAAAATAGAGGCTTAAGGGAAAAAGAATATTTAACTTAAAAGAATTAACAAATCTCATTTTAAAATAAATCATACTCATCTTAAAATAAAATAATTACATTCTTTATTTTAAAATGCATAAAAGAATATTTAACTTAAAAGAATTAATAAAAATGACATAAAAATCTACGCAGTAGGACTCGGGTATTACAACTCTCTCCCCCTTAAAAATAATCTCGTCCTCAAGATTGAAAGTACCTCAAAGAAAAAGGGTGGGATACTTTTCCCTTATGCCGTCCTCATGCTCCCATGTCACCTCTTGTTCGGTGTGGTGGTTCCACAACACTTTGACCATCATAATTGTTTTGCTACAGAGCAGTCGAACTTTTCAATCCAGAATCTAAACCGATGCTTCTTCATAGGAGAAATCTTCATGTACCTAAAGGGGCGCGTACTCAATCACATGGGAGGGATCATGCACATACTTTCGGAGCATTGAGATGTGAAATACATCGTGCATGGCTGAGAATTGTGGAGGGAATGCAAGTTTGTAAGCCACTGCTCCTATTCATTCCAAGATCTCAAACGGGCCAATAAATCTGGGAGTTAGCTTGCCTTTCTTTCCAAACCCCATCACCCCTTACATGGGAGCTACCCTTAGAAATACTCTACCCCCAACCTCAAAGTGTAGCTCCTTCATTCGGCAATCTGCATATTTCTTTTGTCGCTCCTGGGCCAATGCAAGTCTTTTTCTGATAACGACCATTTTCTCTTACATATTTTGAACTAAGTCAGAGCCTAGCATCTTTTTCTCACCAACCTCATCTTAATAAAGGGGCGATCTACATTTACGCCCATACAGTATCTCGTAAGGGGCTGCATGCTCCTCCGGGCTCTTAGAATAAACCAGGATATCGTCAATAAATATGATAACGAACTGGTCAACGTACTCTCGGAATATACGATTCATTAAATCCATAAAAGCCGATGTAGCATTAGTCAATCCGAAGGACATTACTAGAAATTCATAGTGTCCATACCTTGTCCTGAAGGCAGTATTAGGAGCATCTTCTGCCTTAATCTTCAACTGGTGGTATCCCGAACGGAGATCGATCTTTGAGAATACCCAGGCTCCTTGGAGCTGAACGAATAGATCATCAATCCGAGGTAATGGATACTGATTTTTAACGGTCACCCTATTTAGTTCTCTATAATCGATGCAAAGGCACAACGATCCGTCTTTCTTCTTCATCAAGAGAACCGATGCACCCCATGGTGACACACTAGGGCGAATGAAGCCCTTCTCCAATAACTCCTGCAACTGATCCTTAAGCTCCTTGAGCTCTACAGGTGCCATCTGATAAGGTGTTTTGGAGATTGGCGTCGTTCCCGGTATAAGATCTATTGAGAACTCAATCTCTCTATCTAGAGGTAAGCCAAGTAGCTCATCCGGAAAGACATCGGGGAACTCTCTCACTACCTCGATATCCAGAAGCCTAGGCTCATTTGGTTGAGACATAACCAAGTTAGCCAAGAATCCCACAACCCTTCTTCAGCATCTCGGTGGCCTTTAGCACAGAAACCATCTTGGGCTTAGGGCGCTTACCCACTGCACAGAAGCGGAACTTTGTCTCGCCAAGTGGTCTAAAGACCACTCTCTTCTCAAAGCATTCCATGCAGGCATGGTGTTTAGACAACCAATCCATGCCCAAAATGACATCGAACTCCTCCATGTTGAATAGGATTAAATCGGCAAGGAGGTGCCAACCACGTATCTCTATCGCACATCCCTTCAATACGGATCTACAATTTACAGAGTCTCCAAGTGGGATAGAAACGGACATCACACACTCTAAGGACTCGGGGGTCCTCTCACTTAAACCAGCAAACTTACAGGATATAAAGAATGTGTGTGGCACCAGAATCAAACAGCACTAAAGCACGGTGCGAAAACAGGGGAAGGATACCTGTCACCACATCGTGTGATGAATCAGCCTCATCAAGTGTAAGCGCAAAGACCTATGCTGGTGCCAGGTTTCTTTGGACTGGATTAGGTGCTTGAGCTGGAGGGGCTGCCTGTGTAGGGCACTCTCATGCCTAGTGGCCCGATCGACCGCACTTAAAGCAACTGTCGGTCCCCATAAGACATTGCCCGGAATGGGTCTTTCCACAGGTACGGCATCCAGGTCGAGGTGCCGCTGGAAGGTGCTGAGGAGGCTTAACTATCTGAATCAGCTTGGGAGCATTACTGTACATTGGTCGCATTACTATACATTGGCCGCTTCCCCTTGTTCTGCTTGGAGGACTAAAAATGCCTCTTCCGCTAGTTGAACTCCTTTGCCCTGACCCGAAGATTCTCCTCAAGCATAATCGCCCGATCCTCAAGATCAGAAAACCGCCTAATCTTCAACGCGAGAAGGGAGTCCATGATTCGAGGATGAAGGCCCCGCTCAAATTTCTCAACCTTAAGCGCCTCAGTGGGAATCAGATAAGGGGCAAACCTCGATAGCTCTATATGAATTTGGAGGCATACTGCCTCACTATCATATGGCCATGCTTCAGGTCTGCTGCAATGCTTGTCTCTGGGCTTCAGCCTACCCACTGGTAAGAGCCTCAATGAGGCGTGCTGCTGCATTTAGAAGATCCCCAGTCTCCTTGGGTGCATCCTGCTGGTCGTCCATGTTATGGGCTTGACAACATCCTCGTCATTTATCCTTCTTACTATTATTTCCAAGCAGTGTCATACTAGAATATATGTGACAATACCATTAGCAATAGGTTCATACAAAATAACATGCATAGCTCATATTCATGCTAGCATATGCTTCATGACATAAATAAAAAGAAAATACCGGTTAAACCTGCTGCGGAGCTTGGCATACTTTAGAGAGAGGACTTCAGCTTAGTTTATTGCTAAAGTCTACAGGACCCTATAACCTTTTGCTCTGCTACCAAGCTTGTAACAACCCTGCCCTGGGAAGGGTGGAATTGCTACATACTTAACCTGTTCTTTTTTTTTTTCTAGTAATATGCGATAAGCATGAACATATCACACGTGTACTCTAAATTTCTAATTTAATAAAGGGAAACACCTGATAGATATTCTATTCAAACATTCATCTATAAGAAACTCTCAGAGACCATCATAAGTGCATAAAACATAGCTAGTTTTAATTGGGAAGGGACTTTGTCCCTACCATACATACAAAAACGTACTAAATCAATGTATAAGAGGTTACCATCACCCCACCATAACAGTTACACTATACTAAAAGATACATTGTTTTAAAGTCAAACCCGACAAAACGTCCCAACAAGGGAGGACCCATCCCAACATAAAGACAACATCCATAAACATAACCCTTTGTGTGACGTGTCGCTGTATATCATGAAAAACCTGTACCCAAAGGTATAGTAAGAACAGGCGATGTCACAAGCTTCTCTTTCAACTCCTGGAAGCATTTCTTACACTCCTTAGTCCAAATAAATTTGTCCCCTTGCCTGGTGAGCTTTGTCATGGGGACTGCAATGCGGGAAAACCCTTCAAAAAATCTGGAAAATGCTTAACAAAGGCGCTTAGGACAGATTTCACATCTTGAATAAGCTAATCAATTTAGAAAAAGATGCCCTTTAGAATAGCTAATTGTCCCTTACTAGAAAAAAACTCACTTGTCAACAATTTGGCTCTTGGGTCGAGTGGAATTAAATTAGAAGAATAACAACTTCAAGGGGCTGCCTTGTCATCAAAACAGGGCATACACATGGGTTTAGGCTTACTGGACAACTTACATACAATAATATGACATGCACAATTAATCATCTACTCCTAATACCAACCTATGCTATAAATCTAGTGATACAAGTATAATAATTAGCTTAGTTAACATACACTATTTAATGAAACATAACATAGAGAATAGCAAGAATAACCCATTAAGTAAACTTAAAAATCTTTAAACACTAAAGTTTATAGTTTAATCATTTAATACCTTTTAAAAGCAAGTTTATAGGATTACATACAACCACAATAAATCTGTAAAACCGAAACCTCTAGCATCCTAAGAAAGAACACATAGTACAACCTCAAAATAGAACACACGACACCAACATACATACACAAAATCATACTAAAGTCACCTATGGTTAAACCAAGCTCATTACCAAAATAGCAAATTCGAAACATAGGAAATCATATAGTAAAACAGCTCCATCATCATTCGGTTAGGACCAAAACCGAGCATCTATAAAATTTTGCAACATAGAGAAATAAACACAACCCAAGACACAAGCTTTCCATCACAACAGAATTCGGTTGGCTTTAAAATAATACCCAAATCAAATGGAGTCAAGTTAGGGTTTTTACCATGGTTCTTAGCTCATTCTCAAGATGTAAAATGGAGGATCAAATAATGCTATAGGCGTGTAGAGGATAGAACACAAGTAATTGCACTAAAATACCCCAAACCGAAACATCAATGGGTAACCTTACTTGAAGAAATCGAAACCCATTCGAAACCATAATAGAAAGTGCATCAAAATGGTCTTACCTTCAAGGTTTTCCCTTTAGAAAGATGAGAACAAGACCTTAAATCAAACTTGAAAAGAAACCAAAATGGGTAGAGGGATGAGGGCATCGCACAGCTTGGGAGGAAGAAAATTATTTTCTTTCCTTGCTATGGTCGCACGACTTGGAGGGAATGAAAAGAAATCTTAGTCCCTTGAGCTTGAAGATGAGAAGAAGAATGGAGATGAAGGCGTCAGCTAGGGTTTGGAGGAAGAAAATGAAGATTTTCTCTCTTTGCTCGCTTAGGGCCGATGGGTTTGGGTAAAATAACTTAGGAAGATTTTGTTTCTCTTTTTCTCTTGTTGTCGTCGACTTGGGAGAGGAGAAAAGAGCTTCTTGACCCTTTTACTCTTCTTTCATCACAAGAAATAGATGGAGGGGGGATCAATCCACAAAAAAGATGTTTTTCACCTACCAATCAAATGGTGGGAAATGCTTGGGCCTTTTCTTGAATAAATAAAATAGAGAGCTTAAGGGAAAATATTGTAAAGTCCTAAAATCATGCCCTTCATTTATTTTAATAAATCACATTTAAAATAAAAGCATACTCATTTTAAAATAAAATAATGAAAATATTCATTTTAAAATGCATAAAAGAATATTTAACTTAAAAGAATTAATAAAATAACATAAAAATCTATGCTTTATTTTAAAATGAGATTTATTAAAATAAATCAGTGGCATGATTTTAATACTTTGCAATATTTCTCTTAAACTCTCTAATTTTATTTATTCAAGAACTGGCCAAATCATCCTCCACCATTAGATTGGTAGGTGAAAAATATCTTTGTATGGAGAGATCTCCACCTTCCATCCATTTCTTGTGATAGAAGAAGGGCCAAAAGGCCAAAAAGCCCCTTGCCCCTTCTCCAAGTCGACAGCAAAGGCACTAAAGGGAACAAAAATTTATCCTAAGCCATTCTACCCCATTCGGTCAACTTCTCACCCAAGAAAGAGAAAAAAAAATCATCTTCTTCCTCCAAGCCCTAGCCAACGCCTTCATCTCCTTTCTTCCTCTTCTCCTTTCATCTTCAAGAGATCAAAACTTCCTCTCCTCCATCTCCAAGCCGTGCGACGTCATAGCAAGGGAAAAAAAACATTTTCCCCTTTCATCTTCTCCAAGCCGCATAGGTTCAACATATTCCAACCCATTTTCGAGTTTTGCTCAAAGCTTGGAACCCAAAACTTGATTTCATCTTCTAAAGGGTAAAATCTTGAAGGTAATAAACTTTTAGTTCACTTCCTAGCATGATTTCCATATGGGTTTTGAGTTTCACTATTTACTTCACCTATTGATGTTTGGTTTTGGGGGTTAAAGCCATCGTTTTGCTCTTCATCTACACGGCTATACTACTAATTGGTCCTCTATCTTGACTCTTGCAAGAAGTTCAGAGATTAAGGTAAAAACCCTGACTTGACCCATTTGATTTAATATGATTTTGGAAGCCAACTAAGTTATTTTAGCTTGTGTTTTGGTGTAGTTAATTTCCTATGTTGCAAATAAATACGGATGCCCTGTTTTTTGCCCAAACCGAATGGTATTATGGTTAATTTGCCATGTATTTTCTTGTATTTCGAAAATGGCATGTTGTTATGAAACTTGGTTTGGTCCTTAGGTGATGCTAGTGTGATATTTTAGTGTGTATATGTGGGAATCATGTGTCTTGTGTTGAGGTTTGGTTAGTGATTGGTTCAAAGATTTTGCTTGGTTCTTGTAATTTTATATCTTGCTTTTGAAAAGGTATTAGATGGGTAAACATAACCTTGGGTGTTAAGGTTTTAAAGTTTATTAAATGGGTAACCTTGTTATATTTTATGCTATGTTTAATTTTAATGGGATATGCTATTTAAACTATTTAATATTGCTTGGATGATTAGGTTATAGCATAGTTGGTTTAAGGTATAGGAGATTAATTGTGCGTGATATATTATTGTACGTAAGCTGTCCAATAAGCCTAAACCCATATGTATGCCTTGTTCTGATGACAAGGCAGCCCCTTGAAGTTGTCCATCTTCTAAATTAATTTCACCCGACCCAAGAGCCAAATTGTTGAAAATGAGCCTTTCTCTAATAAGGGACAACTAGCTATTCTAAAGGGCATGTTTTTCTAAATTGATTAGCTTATCCGAATCTGTCCTAAGCCCCTTTGTTAAGCATTTGCCAGATTTGAGCTTTTATTTCCATTAATCTCAAAGTAAACTTAAATCAAATAAACCTTGTTAAACCATAAGTTCTAACTACCTTTTCATGTAAAATACCTAATTGGCCTTTCATGGACAGCTAGCATGCTTTAGTATTAATTATGTTATTCTTGTAAAAAAAAATATTAGTTAATTGGATTAATGCTAAGCATATAAGGGACGTTAGATTGTAGTATCATGGCTTTCTCTTCTAAAGGGAGGGCTAAAGAATTTTTTTTTTTTTTTGATAAATAAATAAATTATATTGATCAAAGAATGGCAAAGCCAGTACACAGCTCTGATGCCCTAACTAGGTAGGCACATTAGAGACAAGGAAATCTTGAAAGGTCATGCCGTTAAAATCCACAGCAATGGCCCAAGTACATAGAGTTCTAAAAAATAAAACTTTAAGTTCTTCCATCGATCTTTCCTGGTCTTCAAAAGTCCGCTCATTGCGCTCTTGCCACAAGCACCACATAATGCATAAAGGAATCAACTTCCATATTTCTTTAATAGGTTGCCTGCCTCTTATGTTTGACCAACTTGCCATGGCTGCCTCCACGGTCTTAGGCATAACCCAGACCATATCCAATCTAGCGAATACCTCATTCCAGAGAATCCTTGCTGTATCACAATGCAGGAGAAGATGCTCTACAGACTCTCCCCCTCCCCTACACATGCAACACCAGTCTGCAATAATAATTCCCCTTTTCCTCAAATTATCAGTAGTGAGTATTTTACCCAAGGAAGCAGTCCATACAAAAAAAGCAACTTTAGGAGGTGCCTTGTGTCTCCAGATCTTTTTCCATGGAAACTGAGTAAGTGGCTCTTGAGTAAGGGCCTTATAGAATGAACGCACGGAAAAAGTACCTTTGTCAACTAAAGTCCACCACATAACATCCTGTTGCCCCCTGTTTGGTCTTATAGAATAAATGAGGCCATAGAATTCTTCCAAAGTGCTTATTTCCCAATCTTGTGCCGCCCTGTTAAAATAAATGTTCCAAAGGATCTGTCCCCCCAATACCTCCATGGCTTCCGCCACTGAAGCATCCTTAATACTTGCAATCTGAAAAAGAGAAGGATACACATCTTGTAAAGCTCTATTGCCACACCAAACATCGCTCCAGAATTTAATCCTCGAGCCCACACCCAAACGAAGCTTGGCATAACAATTAAACACCCCCCCATCCCTTTCTTATGTATTTCCACAAATCAACTCCATTTGTCCCCCTAACTTCTCTAGTACACCAATCCCCCCAGAAACCCCCATATTTCTTCTCAATCACCAATTTCCATAGACTATCTGGTTCCCTGGCAAATCTCCACAGCCACTTGCCTAATAACGCTCGATTAAATACCCTTAGATTTCTCACCCCCAAACCTCCCCCCGAAATAGGATGACAAACTTGCTTCCACTTTACTAGGTGAAACTTGAACTCCTCCCCCATACCCCCCCACAAGAAATCACGTTGGAGCTTCTCAATACGGTTCGCCACACTAGCTGGTATTGGGAATAAAGATAAAAAATAAGTCGGTAAGTTTGAAAGTGTACTCTTGATCAAGGTAATCCTTCCACCTTTCGACAAGTACATCTTCTTCCACCCCGCCAATCTCCGTTCTATTTTCTCGATCACTGTATCCCAAATAGAAGGCGCCCTTGGTGCACTTCCTAATGGAAGTCCCAGGTAAGTCATTGGAAATGAAGTTATCTTGCATCCCAAAGTTCGAGCCAACTGGCATATATTAAGAACTTCCCCCATTGGCACCAGTTCTTATTTCTCCCAATTCACCTTCAAACCAGAAACCGCCTCAAAGCAAAAAAGTAGGGCCTTTAGAACTTGCATCTGATTTTGCTTTGCTTCACACATGATAAGTGTGTCATCTGCGAACAGTAAATGAGAAATATTGATAATACCTCTATCATGGGTTCCGATCGGGACTCCTTCTAGGAAGCCATTTGTAATCATAGCCGAGAGCATTCTACTCAAGGCCTCCATAACTATAACAAACAACAAGGGTGACAAAGGACCCCCTTGTCTCAAACCGCGTGTGCTATGGAAAAAACCCACTGGACCACCATTTACCAACACAAAGAACTTAGCCGTAGCTATGCACCAATAGATCCACGCCCTCCATCGTTCCCCAAAACCACACCTCCTGAGTAACTAAAGCATGAAATCCCAGTTAACGTGGTCATATGCATTTTCCATATCAAGTTTGCACATGATCCCTTTATTCCCGGCTTTCAGACTCGTATCAAGGCATTCATTAGCTAACAGCACCGCATCTAAAATCAGTCTACCTTTTACAAATGCATTTTGCGGTTTCGTAACAATCTTACCCAACACCTCACTCAGCCTGTTCGCAAGCACTTTAGAGATTATCTTGTACACCCCATTTACTAGACTAATAGGCCGAAACTCTTTTAACTCCGTAGCCCCCACCTTCTTAGGAATCAATGCAAGGAACGTTGTGTTAAGACTTTTTTCTAATTTTTCAGCCAAGAAAAACTCCTTAAACACCTTCATGAGGTCCTCCTTTAACACTTCCCAACAATCTTGGAAGAATCATCGAGAAACCGTCTGGACCTGGAGCCTTGTCCCTAGCCATTTTCCTCACTACTTCATGAACCTCTATCTCCTCAAACTCCCTTTCCAAGCGTACCACGTCACTCGAGCCGATTGTATCAAAGACCATCCCATTCAATGGTGGCTGCCAACTCACTTGCTCCGTTAGTAGGTTCTCATAGAATTCAACAACATGATTGTAGATTATCTGCTCATCTTTACACTCCACCCCGTCAATTTTCAGCATCTCAATGTTATTATTTCTCCTGTGCGAGTTTGCAATTCTGTGAAAGAAGCTAGTACTTCGGCCTCCTTCCCGTAACCACAAAGCCCTGGACTTTTGGCGCCAAGACGTTTCTTCTAATAAAATCAACCTCTCCACATCTGCCACCAGCACAGTCTTCCTATCTTGTTCTTCCTGAGTAAGTGTCTAGACCTCTTGAAGCCTCTCGATCTCCTGAATTTTCAGTAATTTTATTTTTCTGTTTTCCCCTACATTACCAAAAAACTCCAAGTTCCAAACTTTCAGATCTCTTTTAAGTGCTTTCATCTTGCCCGCAAAAATATAACTGGGAGTACCTTGGATCTAATAGGAAGTCCACCATTGTTTAACTCTATCTACAAACCCTTCTGATTTCAACCACATATTCTCAAATTTAAAAGGCCGACGACCATTACGAACTCCTCCACAATCCAACAAAATAGGCCAATAATCCGATCCAATACGGTCCATGCGCTTTTGCCATACATCCGGAAAATGGCTTTCCCATTATGGAGAAATTAAGAACCGATCTAGACGAGACCAAGATTGGTTATTAGCCCAAGTAGCGGTACCCCCAGCTAATGGCAAATCCATCAAGTTCAAGTCAAAGATACAATCGGAGAACTCCTCCATAGCCGATCGCAATCTTCTACTTCCATCAACTTCACTTGGGAATCTTACCACATTAAAATCGCCCCCTATGCACCATGGTAATTCCCACCAGTTATGGACCCCAACTAGTTCTTCCCATAGCATTCTTCTATCTATATTTATGTTAGGTCCATAAACACCTGCAAAAGCCCATAGAAAGTTATCGGCAACACTCTTAAACGAACAAGCTACAGTGTACTGCCCAATAAAATCCTCCACCTTCTCCACCACCCTCCGATCCCACATCACCACAACCCCTCCCGACGCCCCATCAGATGCCAAGAACGCCCAATCCACATGATTTCCACTCCATAAACTTCTTATAATTCTCCTATTAATCATTTTCAGTTTCGTCTCTTGCAAGCATACAATATCTGCCTTCCACTCCCTAAGCAAGTTCCTAATTCGTAGACGTTTATTGATCATATTCAATCCGCGAACATTCCACGACACTATCTTAGGCTTCATTGAGAAATGGCCAGCCCCTTCCCTTTCCCTCTTCCCCTACTGGAACTGCCCTCCGTATTCATCGACCAATCCAATTTTCTGAGTTCCCTATACATCTTAAATTCTCCTTTGGTTTTTTGTTTATGACCCGCTTCAATTGCTATGAGCAAAGCCATAAATTGATCCTCATAACCAACACAATCGATCCCCACAAATTTTTGAATCTCTTTCACTGTATTAAAAACCCAATTTGAGACTTTCGGTTGCACCGGGAAGCAGAAGCTCAAAGGGACAGGATCATCCATCCTACTACTCTGAATCCCATGATTCTCACCTTCCAGAGAAATATCCTCCAACCCCAATTGTCCACAGACATCAAGGAAGACCAAGTCTCCATCCCCTGAGTGCATTAGATCCTCAGGTCCCTCCTCCTCTTCAACCGTCTCCTCAAATTCGAGCTCTGGTCTCACCATTACTTCCATCAGACCCATAAACCTATCCTCTAGGCTTGTCGGCATCCTCTGTCCTCCCTTCGACAGAGAGGAAACTTTCAAGCTCGACGGAGAGACTGACGACTGCTTCGTCAATGCCTCCTGTTCCAGACCTGCCTCTGTGTCATCATCTATGTGACCCTCTAATATTGTCGGCAATGTCTGAGAACCTTCCACACCCTCCGACGTCGATCGCATCATCTCAGGTACCATTTCTGAAACTATCGGCACCTTCTGTCCTCCTTTCGACAGAGAGATACCTTCCACACTCGCCGGATCCTCTACCAAAGGGTCATCGGCACGATCCACTAGACTCGTCGGCGGTGTCTGTGCTCCCACCGCGACCTCCGCTGGTACTCGTGTCACCATATCGGGTATCCCCACCGAGCCAATACATGGATGTATCGGCCTCAACCCAGAAACAGCCCCCCACTCAAAGAGGCCAGATCCTCTGAAGGGCCAGTGGGCTGGGCCTTTATTCTGTATTTTTCCCGTGGGCCCGTGGGCTGAGGTTGAGGCCCAACATCTCTCGGCCCATTTGAGAACACGGCACCCCGTCTGTTATTTCTTCCTCCACCATCACGTTTTCACTCACTTTCCTTTATCAGCCCGACATGCCAGCGCACTTCCTCCATTTCTTTCTGCAACTCCATCAGACGCCTTCTTGTCTCCCATGACTCCTATCCAGCATAGGTCCTACCTTCCCTTGCACCCCATACTGAATTCTGAGCTTGATACTGTACCCCATCAGTTTGTCTAAAGTCTCCATTACCCCTCCTCTGTACATACCGAGAACCCTCCGCCGTGAGCACCTCCTTGAATGATCGATCAAAGGTAATTTTCCCCCTTACTACTCTGTTCACAGCTCCATCCCTGTTAGCTCTGGGCTGTGTTAGCTCCGAGACTGTGTCTTTCAAGATTCTCCATCCCCACCCATCAACACCTTCAGGGAAACAGAGCAAGACTTTTCTTCCCTCTTGACCATATTCTGCAATTGACAAGTAACGCCCACTGTTATTAACACAACGTTGAGCAACAAAGCTTCTATAGCTTTCCCTTATCACCGAGTACACCTCCTTCTTCTCCCCTCTCAAACATTCCTCAAGCACTTTCACAAACTATTTAGCTGTATTGAGTCCAACCAACACCTCATTTTTCACCTTCCACCCCTGTTCTGAAATACTCAGATTAACTCCTTCCTTCACCAGTACTATCAACTTAGACTCTACCACTAACTCTCTAGACTCTACCATAGTTGTCTTCTGCCACCAACCAAGGCAATAACAATCACTTGACACTGCCATGGGTTGCTGAGAAAGTCATGTCGAGAGAGTTTTCCTAACCGAGCGTAAGTGGCTCGGAAACCACCATTTTCGGTCCCGCAAAACGGTAGGAAACCTAGCTAGAGATGGGAGAGAGAGAATAAAGCAATCGGCTAAAGAATATTGAATGAGTATTAACATACTTATGCTATTTATTGGAATAGGACCTATTGTGAAGTTGGAAGTATCGAGGAGCATAAAGGTAAGTAGCTATGACCGTGCTTCTTACACCAAGTTCTCTTCATGAAAGAATGTCTCTCTCTCTTATTGCAAATGTTCTTCTAAAGAAAAGAGTAAATGAATATAGTATGTACAAGTCCTTTCATGATAGCTCCTATTAAAAATCCTATAAATTATGATTGGTTGTAAAGTATGAAGTAGTGCATTCGCATTCGCATTCTAAAATCATGAACTCTTATCAAGCATGCCCTCTCAAGAAACTTATTGATTATTCTTATATGTAGTATAGCATGAAATGTATTTTGTTCATTAAACGGCATATGCATTTATTAAGAAAGAATGATGAAAATGCATGATTTCAAAGAAGAAAGAAAAGAAAGCTTTATGAATAAAAATGCTAATGGCCACCATGAACGAATGATCAAGGAAAGAAATGAAAGAGGTAGATTGTAATGCTGGATTGGTCCCATTGGTAGTGCACCCAATGGCGCCATCCAAAAGAAGGGATTCCTAACCCTTGGCCACGAGAGGAAATTCGGGTCCAATGGAAGACCGCTAACCTTGCACACAAGGCGTAATAGTGTGCACCGGTCCAAAGGAAAGTGAAACATGAAAGTATAGTTATTTCTCAAAAAATTTTATGCATGAAAATATTGTCAAATTCTCAACATGTTTATGTATACATGTTTCAAAAGAAAAAGAATAGATGCCTAATATGTTTACTGCATGGTGTACTATTTACTGAGTATTCGACTCACTTTGTGTTTATGTTTTAAACATCCAGATAATGAAGAAGAGGCTGGGGAGCAGGGCACCACTGCAGAAGGAGAGGCAGACACTTAGTGTCTTCCTTGTTGGTTCGACCTTGCATGGACGATGAGTTATATTTATGGATGTTGTCTTTATGTTGGGATGGGTCCCCTGTCGGGACGTTTTATCGGGTTTGACTTTAAAACAATGTATCTTTTGGTATGGTGTAACTGTTATGGTGGGGTGATGGCAACCCCTTATACATTGACTTAGTACCTTTTTGTATGTATGGTAGGGACGGAGCCCCTACCTAACTAGAACTAGTTATGTTTTATGCACTTATGATAGACTCTAAGAGTCTCTTATAGATGAATATTTGAACAGAATGTCTAT
The DNA here is from genome assembly GCA_029856935.1 of Cyclocarya paliurus. Taxonomy (NCBI): domain Eukaryota; kingdom Viridiplantae; phylum Streptophyta; class Magnoliopsida; order Fagales; family Juglandaceae; genus Cyclocarya; species Cyclocarya paliurus. Next base: position 42,635,183 of record CM056945.1, on the reverse strand, counting down.
CAGGTGTTTCCCTTTATTAAATTAGAAATTTAGAGTACACGTGTGATATGTTCATGCTTATTGTATATGGTTAAGTAGAGATTCCACCCTTCCCAGGCCAGAGTTGTTACAAAGAGTGGCATAATGTAAGAGCAATGCAATGCTTATTTTCATCCTAAATCGTACTTATTGAAATAGTACATTTTAAGTAGCTTCATATTTAACTAACAGTAGCCATTTAAAATATGCTATCTAACAAGTTTGACTAGGGATGATAAAATATAAGGGTGCTGCTATTCAGTCCCATGGAGTTGCCCCCTCAAAGTTACCACTAGTGCCAATTGCACTTTTTTTTTTTCATTTTCTTTCAAACATTTTTTAAACATCCAACTTCACTAATATTTACTTCCTTGACTATTAAGAAAAAAATAAAATACCCAAGCGGTAACTTTGAGGGGACAAATACAAGGGACTAAATATCATTTTCCAAAATATAAAATGAAGAATATACTCTCTAATGTAAGTAATTATATTGCTTTAACAAAAAGTCCATCATATTTTTTAAGACAACCTTACCTGATGACACATGGTGAAATGCCTCCAAAACCGGGACTGCTGTTTTACGATATCGTGGCTTGAGGCTGGAATAGGCATGCTAGTGATACGGGCACAGCATGAGCACAAGATCGATACAGTTGCAGTCGATAACCCTAGTATATTAGTTAAGCTTGGAAAAACACTGCTGAAATGCATGTCCAAAACTGGAACCCATTTTGACTCGTACGTTGTATCAGAGAATCGAACGACAAGAGATGCAAAGACCCTTTAGGGTGAACTCCATAACTACCATTGCTTGTAACACAAAGTAAAGGGCAGCATTGAAGAAGCCAAATAGGCATACAGGATATGATATCAAAGCTCTAACATGAGGCAGTTGGAACCGCATATGTTGAGATATATCACAGAGTGGATACATACAAGTGTGGGTGGGTGGGTAAACATATACAGTTGAAGAACAATACAACACATTCTATTATATGTAAAGAAACGTCCAGGATATGAGACCATCAGAAAAATATATAAAAGAGAATCACCAATGTTCCTTGAATGGCCGAACCATCAGTATAGATGTGCTAAGTTTTACACCTTTTTCAACCCAACAAAACCTAATACGAAAATAGAAATTAAACTTGCAAGTGCACATAGAAAGAACAATCAAACACAGACAAATTGAAGGCTTCAGTTAAGAAGTTCGAAGAAGAAAAAAAATACCAAATCAGGTATTGATAACAGAATCTTTTGGTGTGTCCTCTTTTGCTTTCTTGTACCGAGCAAGGTGCTTCTGATACTCTTCTAGCTCTTCTTCCAATTTCTCAATGAACTGACTTGTATGCTCAAGTGACTGCTCATACTTGTACTTTTCCAAGGCCTACAATTTTTGACATGGAAGAGAAATTATTATAGTTGGGGTTAATTTATGTGGAATAATCAAAGGCATCACTCCAAACAAATTTGCCCTCCTAAATGATGGATGTCATGATACAAGGCAGAACATTTTTTTAAGGTAAATACAATGTAGAGTATTTCAAATTAATTTTTTGCTATATAAGAAACAAACAAATAATGAACATATTTCCAGAATCTGCCTGTACAAAGAACCTTGTTTCAATTGCTTCATGTGACTAAGGGCAATATAAGCTATTGCAAAATAACATTGACAAGCATGACTGTCAATGAACTGTTTGCATATCTCATGAATCTAATTGAGACTAAGGTGAGATAAAAATTCAGATGAGATATATGATACATGGTTAAGCAAGGAAGAAGGTAATGGCAGAGCCAAAAACCCTAGACAAAATTGGTAAGCATATAGGCAGATATAGCTAGGCAATCCCATACCCTCAACTTCAAAGGCACTAATGAGAAACATTGTTAATATACCGATCCCAGACCATGTATGTATTGAAACAATCCACTTGTACTTGGGCTACGCTTACTTTTCTCGTTAATAAAGTTCTTCTGTACTGATAAAAAAAAAATGTATGTATTGAAACAAGCAAGACAACAAGCTCATTATGACTTGATTTCCAGACAAGATGAGAAATTTTTTAGACAATTATCTTTCTCCCCTTGATCAATAGATTCATTGAATGGTCAGCAAAGGGAATGCTGAAATTACCTTGTCTTTAGACAATGTATCTGGAGGTGACATTACTTTTGGCTGCACATAATTCTTTCCCCGGTAGAAAAGTATAACGTCGTTAGCTTTCATGTCAATCACAATTCCTTTGCTCAGTCTAGCAAGCTCTTCAGCATATACGTGAACCTGTCCGGGTTTGCATGGCTTGCAAATTACCTTTACAGTCTCATGCTTCTTCCAATGAAGATGCATATTGAGAACAACCCCTCCAAAGACGCCTCGTCTTCCAACTGGGACATAGTTCTTTTTTTTCTCACCAGTTCGCTTAAAGTAATGCCTTTCTTCTTCAGTTAGGATTTCAGGATCATATATTTCAGCAGGTGCTTTGGGAACTTCAAATTTCCTCAACATCTCAATCAACCATGCTTCCTTTCGTTTGGCCTGAATAGAACTCATAAATTATATAGTCATGAAAAGACCCTCTGTTTGTATAACTTGAAGCACTAAAATTTATCAAGATATTCTTCTTTTGATAAGTAACATTTATCAAGATATTCTAGAACATTATAAACAAAAAAGATAAATTAAAATTGCAATCAAAAGTTAAGATTAGGAGAAGGTTCTTATGCATTGCAGTGCAATCTACTTTTTTCCCATTAAAATAAAATATAGTACGAAACACCTACATGTGCATAACTAAACGCATCTTTCATGCAATGGATGTCAGTCATGACAGAAATATCGTGAAAATCAGAGAGGTGTTTACAGTAAGTTTTGAATTGCAGCAGGACCAAAAAGAAAAAAAAAAGTTGAATACAAGTATGAAGGAACAGCTGTTGTTAATGCATTATATCTGTATCAGATAAAATTTCATTAGGCTTTAATCCCTGCATCATGTTCAAGAAAATTACAAATGGAAAAAATTGAAGCATCTATAAAAACAGAAGCACTAAATTTAAACGTTTAACAGAATGTTGAATTTGGAATTCTAGGTTTAAGAAAGAGAAAGAAAGCAGAGAGAAAATGCTCTGTATATTGAAGTTCTCGAGTTACAAGAAAGGTAAAGTACAAGTAAAAGTAGTTTACTGGACATAGAAAATCTAACTTATATACTTGGCTAGAGACTGTACGCGTGTACATTACATAAATATTAAGACTCCCCCTCAAGCTGGACTATACAAACTTAGGAGTCCCAGCTTGCTAACATGAAAATTAAATCTGTCATGAGTGAGAGATTTAGTAAAAATGTCAGCTAACTGAAACTATGTAGATACATGCAAAGTTTTGATAAAACAAGATTGAAGCATGTCTCAAACTAGGTGGCAATCTATCTCAATATGCTTTGTTCTCTCATGAAAAACAGGGTTTTCAGCAATGTACAAATCAGCCTTATTATCACAATACAACACAGCAGGAGACTTTACTAAGATTGGAAAGGCTTGAAATAAAGCTGTAAGCCATTTGAGTTCACAACAAGCAGCAACCATTGAATGATACTCTGCTTCAGCAGAGGAACGAGACACTATCACTTGCTTCTTTGATTTCCAAGCAATAAGGGAATCACCAATGAAAATGCAAAACCCAGTAACTGATCTTCTAGTATCAGGACAACTAGCCCAATCTGAATCACAAAAGACTTTTAACTGAAGAGAAGATGAGCTGGAAAAGAAAAGACCTTGTCCAGGGTTCAGCTTCACATATCTCAGTACCCGAGTTGTTGCATCAAGATGAGATTGGCATGGCTTGTCTAAAAACTGACATAATGTATTACAGCATAGGAAAGATCTGGCCGAGTTATTGTCAAGTAAATAAGACGACCAATAAGCCTTCTATATGAACTAGGATCAGCCAACACATTATTATCTTCCTTGGACAGCTTGCAAGTCTGATCCATAGGAGACTGAGCAAGCCAATAAACTTGAATCTAAGAGAAGTTCCAAAGCATATTTACGCTAACAAACAGATATTCCAGTGGAACTTCTAGCAACTTCAACTCCTAAAAAGTATTTAAGATTCCCTAAATCCTTAAGCTTGAACTTAGAATTAAGGGCAGAAACTGAAGAGTCGTCATTGCTAGCAATAACAATATCATCCACATAGACCAAGAGAGCCATAAAGGAAGAACCCGAGATCATAGTGAAGAGAGAATAGTCTGACTTTGATTGAACAAATCCATAAGCAATTAAGGTAGTGGAAAATTTGAAAAACCACTGCCTAGAAGCTTGTTTTAACCCATATAGGGACTTATTAAGCTTGCAAACCCGTGTATCATTGGGTTTGGCAAAACCAGGAGGCATCACCATATACACTTCTTCATGTAGTTCTCCATGAAGAAATGCATTATTAACATCAAGCTGCTGCAAACACCAATTTTGAGAGGCAGCAAGAGCAATTAAACATCTAACAGTAGTGAGTTTAGCCACAGAGGAAAAAGTGTCAAAATAATCAATCCCCTCTTGTTAAGTGTAACCCTTGGCTACTAACCGAGCCTTGTATCTCTCCAAAGTACCATCTGACCTAAGTTTGCACTTATAGACCCACTTACAACCGATAGGATGTTTTCCAGGAGGAAGTGTAGTTAAGGTCCAAATGTTATTTGCTTCAAGAGCAGAAATCTCAGCTTGCATAGCTTCTTTCCAATGAGGAATTTTAATGGCTTGAGAAAATGATTTAGGCTCAGAATGAGATGAAGTAGATAAAGTAACAGCTAAGTGAGATGGAGAAAGTTTAGAAAGAGGAACAAGAAGAAAGAGGATATTTAATACCTTTTTGTGCAGAAATAGTACCATCATCCAGGGAAGATTGATGAAGTGAATGCTGAAATGAAGCCAAGTTACAATGATAATCTTGCAAGTATTGTGGTTGCTTATGAGACCTTGATGACCTTCGAAGAGTATCGGATGGGGCTAGAATTTGACGATCTGAGGAATTATTTTGATGGGAATTAAAATCTGTAGATAGAGTAAAATCTGTAGAAACGGATAGAGGAAGGGAAAAAGGAATTGGAAGAACGGGATTAGGTATGGAAGGTTTAGAAGGAATAGAAATAAATGAGAAATCTGAAGTAGTGGATTTAAAAGGAAATGTGGTTTCATGAAAAATCACATCTCTGGAAATATGGATAGTATGGTGAAGAAGGCTATAAACTTTATAACCTTTTACACTAGTGGGATAACCAAGAAAGATGCAAGGCTTAGCTCTAGCATCAAACTTGGTTTTATGAGTAAGAACTGAAGCATAGCAGAGACATCCAAATGTTTTCAAGTATTGATAACTTGGTTTAACAGAGAATAAAATTTCATGAGGAGATTTGTGATCTAGTAACAAAGGTGTAGGGAGGATATTAATAAGATGGACTGAAGTTAGTATACTGTCACTCCAGAATTTTAATGGTAAAGAAGATTGAAACATGATAGCTCAAGCAATATTAAGAATATGCTGATGTTTTCTCTCTACAACAGCATTTTGTTTAGGAGAATAAGGACAACTCTTTTGATGTAAAACACCAAGAGCACTAAAGAATTGTTTCATGTCAAACTTAGGTCCATTGTCAAATCTAAAGACCTTGATGGTGCATTGATATTGAGTTTGAACAAATTGGAAGAAGGATTGAATGTAATTTCTAGCTTCTAACTTAGACTTCATGAGATAAACCCATGTACATCGACTAAAATCATCCACTAGAGTGAGGAAATAACTGAAACCATTATATGAAGCTATTGAATAAGGTCCCCAAATATCACAATGCACCAAATCAAATAAAGAGGAAGATGTTGAAGCACTAACAGGAAAAGGTAATCTTTTCTGTTTTGCAAGAGGACAGATTTGACAAGAAGAGTGACTTGAAGCTGAAATGAAAGATTCCTTGGAAAATTCCTTAGGAAACTCATGAAGTAAAAATTTCATTCGAGAATGAGATATATGTCCTAATCTACGATGCCATATTTCAAAGGCATTATTATTAACAGTAGAACTGAAATTACAAGAAGAAAAACAAATTGAAGAATCATCAATAGTCTTTTGTGAACCTTGCAGTAAATGATAAAGGCCTCGAGTTTCTTTACCCACTCCAATCGTCTTCCAACTGGAGAGGTCCTGTAGAAAACAGAAACGATGAAGAAATATGAGACAATAAGGGATTTGAGAAACTAATTTGCTTACTGAAATGAGATTACAATGAAAGGAAGGAACATAGAGAACATCTTTGAGTAATAAAGATGTAGAGAGGGACTGGAACAAACTTACCATTTGGCAAATGAACTGAAATATTAATGGAAGAAGGAATAGAAGTAAACAAATGAAGGGAGCTGATCATATGATTAGTTGAACCCGTGTCAAAAATCCAAGAATGAATAGAAGATTCCTTAGAAATATTTTTATTCACAGAATAGACAAATGAATATGAAAGAAGAGAAGAATTTTTACCGGAAAATGATGGAACATTGGAACTTGAAGTATTGTCAGATGATGAAACAATACCTACATGATTAGCAGATGGTTGATTTTGTGGATTATAGGATGAATTATGAGAAAGAGATTGAGATTGAAGCATGGAGATAAGCTGTTGACACTGCTCCCAAGAAAAAGGTATGACTGGACCAAAACTAGGTGTAAGATCATCAATGCAAACTTGATTGGCTGAAGGAGGTCCAGATGCTTGTTTGTTCTTGGTGAATTTGAAGCCAGGTGGAAAGCCATGAATCCGATAACATTTCTCAATTGTGTGACCTTGAATCCCACAGTGGCTGCAATAAGGCTTGTCCTTGCGTGAATTGTTTTGTTTTCCAGTGAACTTGTGCTGAAATTTAACTGGTTGAGACTGAGTAACCAAAGCAACAGGTTCAGAAGCAAAATTGCTAAAAAGGGATTATTGGCTGATCTGACGTTGTCTTTCTTCTTGAAGGACAAGTGAGAAAACTTTGTTGATAGGGGGGAGAGGATCAAATAACAAAATCTGACCTCGAATATGAGCAAAAGAGTCATTAAGACCCCTTAGAAACTGTAGAACATATTCTTGATGATGAAACTCCACTACAGTTTTCATAGCACCACAAGAACAAGTTGGTAGTGGACGATAATTTTGCATTTTATCCCATAGTGCCTTCAAATGAGAGAAATACGCACTGACGAACAACTGTTCTTGACTCAGACTAGAAATAGCCTTTCGGAGTTGAAAAATACGAGGGTCATTGCTATGAGAAAAACGTTCTTGAAGATCTTTCCATACATCAACAGCAGATTCAATGAAAATAACACTAGCAGCAATATCTTTGCTCAGAGAATTCAAATCCATGAAAGGACCATTGTATTACAACGAATCCAAGATTTGAAGAGAGGATTATCCTCAGAAGGTTTCAACAAAGTACCATTGACAAAACCAAATTTATTTTTAGCAATCAAAACCATAGTCATCGATCGATTCCATGTATGATAATTTTCATCAGAAAGGGGTTGAGAGACGAGTTGAGCACCTAGAGTATCACCATGGTGTAAAAAGTATGAATTGGAGGCATCTTGATCTAGAGGAAGAGGCAGAGCGGAAGATCCAGAATTCTCTTTTGATACCATAACAGAATGTTGAATTTGGAATTCTAGGTTTACAAAAGAGAAAGAAAGCAGAGAGAAAATGCTCTGTATATTGAAGTTCTCGAGTTACAAGAAAGATAAAGTAAAAGTAAAAGTAGTTTTCTAACGTTGCTAACAATATTCAACAAACTTACACAACATAAAGGAGTATACATCTTGAAGGAATGGTTTAAACTATGTACTGCAAAATCTAGATAAATAAATTGCAATGTCCAACCTTTTCGAGTTTATATCTAATCCTAACTTCTGGATTTGGAGAAGTCATCTTCTTTTTGGCCTTCAGGCGATAGAATCTGAGTTCATTCAGTTTGGCCCTTTTAGAAATTTTGGCTCGTTTGTTCTTCTTCTTTCCTTCTGTTCGGGAAAAGGCATTATCAGTGGGCTTACCAATTGAAAACTTGACAACATCATTTTCTGTCTTCAGCTCAACGGATGCATTACTCATGTACCTCGCAGGTATCCAAATTCCAAGAGTATGGAAACCAAACACATTTAATCTATGTTCTACTGAAAAACCGGATGGAGACAATATGCATGGTGCTTCTAGAAGAGGCTCCACTGCACTGCAGCTTCTCTGGCCCGCACACAAACTGTAAGAAAGGGACTGGGTAAATGAAGTTGCTGCAGGCAACGCTGAGAGACTTGGAATATTTTTCAGGAGACAACAGAAACAATGTAGAGATTCCCTGCATGGTGAACATAACTAATCTATTACCAAATGCCTTAAAAATATATACGTCGCAAGAAATTTTCAAGTTATTCCCTTCAGATGAAACTAAAAGTCTTATCTCATAAAAAAACCACCCAGAACTAGCAAAGAGCATCTATATTCAATAAACTTACTCTTATCTTATAAAGCCACCCAGAAGTAGCACTGAACGTCTGGATTAAAAAACCCCAAAAGTATGTCCAGGCTATTTTATTAACCCTCTGTTTGATTTCTTAGAAAATCCAGGGAAAAAGGGAATGGGGGAAATGGTATTTTAACTCTCAACTGATCAAAATACGAAGATTCCGTAAGAATCAAAGTCAGAATTTTGTTTATTTTATTACAATTTCTCAGCAACCAAATATATAGTTATCATGAATAAAACCCAAATAAATCGTGTAAATGCAAACGGAGAAAGTAAACACAAAAGGAGTAAGGATTAAAAAACAAAAACAACCACCTTCTGCGAATAATGCCTCTTGCGATTGAAGCTAAGGGGAACATCATAGCCAGAATTCGACATCAAAAGAAAAGGTAGCAACCGAAACGACGTGATCTGAGAGCTTGAAGCTCAAAAGTCACGAATCACGATTAGCGGCTACTTTGGTTAGGGGTTGTTCGCTTTCTGCTTCTCTGCCGTTTGAGCGGGTGAGGGATTTCATCGTCCATTTATTTTCCTTTTTCCTTTCTTTTCAAGTCGTCTATTGCGGCATTGCCGGTTAAAACGGAGATTTACGACTGCCGTTTAGCGAGTCCGCCCATAGGTATGGTAGAAAATCTGCAGAGGCAATGCACTTGCTAGTAATTGTTCAGTCATGTGTTATACAAGTTTCGCGTACTTTTTTGCAAGTGAGTAGAATTTATTATTAAAAAATTATTATTTTTTTATGTGAATCACATATTTATTTATTTATTTTAAAATCAACATGCGTTGCTTACGGACTCTATAACTACAAATATCATTTCTCTTATATTAGTCATCCTAAAAGTTATAATTTGACTAACACGTCACTTTTTGACTTTTAACTAATCATTCAAAATTTGAACTCTACATTGGATGAGTCATCACACCCTCTATAGTAATAAAATATTATTTATTATTTATATTTTTTAATGCATTTTTTTAAATACTTTTTTTTTTCATAATCTCCAATAACCTCCAACAATTATATTCATATTCATTTTCACAATCCAACAATCTATAAAATTAGCATCTCTAGTTTAGGAGCAAATTGTCCTACTTTCATTTTCATTACTGAATCACCAAGAGCAATCAAAATACGACCCATTCCCCATATTTGCAGAAGGCTTGATATTATATAAACAGGCGATAGAAGTGAAAAAGGAGCTGCATAGCAATACAACCCAAAATAGGAGATTTCAAACTATGGCCCCTGCTCTGAACAAGATATGGCTTCTGCATTACGACAGCACATTTCGCAATATTCCAGCATATGCAGTCCCATATGCAGTCACCACATGATCACAAAATATAACAACAGCATATAGATGAATAACAACAACAAAATCAGGACAAGTGTATGGGTAATACAATAAAACAAAAAACAGTTTAGAAAATGATAAGGACAATACTGCCCACTGGCATCTTAAAGCAAAGAGTTGATTCACCATGTAAAAAGAGGAGCACCAAGCCATCTCAAAATGGCATGCAAAAATGTTCCAAGATTACAGTCTTTATGACTAACGATTTAGTTACACTTCAAAAAAGTAATTAAAAATAAAGATGAATGCAGAAACTGTTGGTATTTTTTAATAAATAGAATTTTTTGTAACGTCTTTTTTACTATTACGTAGTATTAGATATTGAGAAGGGTCATTAAGGTGGTTTCATTCCTAATCGGTTATTTGCTTTAATGGTACTAGAGTTAATGCACGTTACAGTACTGTTAGCTATGATTTTTAAAGAAAAAAAGTTATGTTTGACCATTGCGGGGTTGAAACGTTTTTTAACATTATTTTTGTCACTTTATTTCTTATCTGTTCTGGGCTATGTTAAGTGCTAAACCGTTTTGTTTATATTTATTTAGGTGTATTTATTCTTTTGATGGCCCAGTTCCGAATTTGTTGTTTTAACGTCTACGTTCCTTTTTAAATGGAATAGAGGTTGACGTACTAAGACGGGGGTTGGTTGCAGAGTGATTATTTTTTTCTATCGGATAAAACATTTATTTTTAATAAAAAGAGAAAGATGAAGTACATATAATTTTTTTTGAGAGATTTTTCAGATAATAGAAATGTGTTCTTTTGATGGAGTTTTGAGTTCAACCACTTGTGCAAAGTTGGTTCGGATTATACGACGATCAGTTAGGCAGTTGTATTCTAGAGGAGTCAAGTCAAGAAGATTTCTGCTACACCGGTTAATTTAAGACTTTGTACACTGTAGAGAGCTTGAATCTCCTTAAAGAGAGCGACATTTCCGTGCCTCAGTCCAAACTGGCTTCATTTTAATTTTAATTTTAATTTTATTGTAATTTTTATTATATTATTGTGAATTTCACCAACAAAAACTATATGACTAGAAGCTTGATTGGTGCAACATGTTTGCTCTTGGGGTTGCTCCTAAGACAAAACGCCTTTGCAGAGATGTTTGGGGTGGCTATGCAAGTCATTAGGATGAGCTACTACCCACCATGTTCAAGACCTGACCTTGTGTTAGGTCTAAAAGCCAATATTCAGAAAATGAAATATTTGGAGCAAACAAAGCAAAACAGTGCTGCAGCAAGGAAAGGGCAACTCGATAGGACTGCAAATCCTTAAAGATAACACTCGGAGTTGAAGTCGGATAGGAGCCTACATAAGTTGAAGTCGGATCGAAGTTTGGATTCGAATTCCGACAAAGTCGAAGTCAAAGTCGGCTTTAGGAGATTCCAACTCAAACTTTGTCAGTGCTCACCCCTAACGAGGAGGAGCTGGAGAGAAAAAACACAGAGGGAGGAAGAGAACAGTCACAAGCCGTGGGAAAGAAACGAAGTAGGGTTTCAAGAAATAATAAAAAATGAAAATTCTATATGTCCCAATAAATGACCCCGATGATGGGTCCCGACAGTTTTTTTTTTTAATTTAGTGATTAAGTAAGTGTTTTTTAATAATATTGTGATTTTTTAAATGTTTAAGAAAAAATGTATGAAAAAAATCTTCAAAAAAAAAAAAACATTTAGCCTTCTCAGGAGAATTTGTCAGGCTATAGTGAGTGTAGCACGACTCAATAAAAAAAAAATACATATGACTTTGCTACGCAAGTCATAGAGAAAGTCATAGAGAAATGATTTTACTGTAGCTAATCTGGTAGGATAACTTCCCTTTAACTAATGCAACGCGGCCCAAATTCTAAAGGGATTAACTAAATTAATAGTGGCATTTGGCTAAGCTAATGTGCTCTCAATTAACGACTTAAAAGTACGAACAATGTGTATTGTACATTGACTTATAAATATAATTTTTTATATAATTTATATATATATATACTCACCCATAAGAATATTTTCTCATCTCAAAGTAGATTGTCAAACATTTTCTAGATTTACCATACAGCAAAAATCTTTGTTGATCCTGTATAGATCACAAACAAAAACATTGAACCATGCTTATAAATTAAAATGACATTAAACATTCCTCTCGTTGGTAATTGTTTAAAAATTACATAGGTGAAGGTTTGGATAGCGAGTTGAGATAAAATTTTAACAAAATATTATTTAAATATTATTTTTTAATATTATTATTATTTTAAAATTTGAAAAAATTAAATTATTTATTATATTTTGTGTATAAATTTAAAAAATTTGTAATGATTAAATTAAATGAGTTGAGATCAACTCTGAATCAAAACTGGAACTAATCTCACTCATGAAGTTCTTACCACTGTTTTTAATCTCGTACTGTACCGGCCGGTACGGTCGAATTTGCCATACCGGTAACTTGTATGGTACAAGTACTACATGTATTTCGTATCGGTCTAAATACCGGCCGTTTTGACTGATATTTCGGCCTGTACCGACCTGTAATTTTTTGTTCATTTTTTCAAATTACAAACTTATTTTTTGACCATCAATTCAAAATAGGCTATTTATAATTTATATATATATATATATATTTATATATAATTTATTCATATATAGATTATTATTTTAGAATATAATTTATTTATATATCGATTATTTTAAAATAATATATGAAATAATATCAATATCAAAATATTTTGTTCTAGTATCTTGACTGGTACGGGGTTGGATACTGAATTCAAAAGATTAAGGCTTTGTTTGGCTAACTAACAACTCTCAGATACTCTTGAAAGTTTTTGTACGAATGAGAGTAGTCTTCCATCCAAACAAACACTTCTCAGTAAATTGAAACACTTCCACAGAGGTAGTCTACAGTTTAAAATGTAGGTCTCAATAGAAACATTTCTCTCTATCGAGGATAACATCCCATCGTCCTTTGTGGTGGCTGGGTCTGCTAGAGGTGGTCGCCGGTGTGAGGTGGTGGAGATGCAGTGGCCTAGGTGGCCGCATACGGCGGCACATGGGGAGAGAAACAACCAAAACCCATTTCGGTTGGGTTACCGAAGGGAGAGAGAGAGTTACGCTTGGGGGAGATCGGTGGTGGCTAGCTTGGTCGCCGGCATGAGGGGGAGTCGCTGATGGTGACAGTGAGGCTAGGTAGCCGCGTACGGCGGCGCAAGTGGAAAGAAACAACCGAAACCCATTTCGGTTGAGTTGCCGCAGGGGAGATTGGTGGCTGCGCATGGGGGAGATCGGTGGTGGCTGAGGGAGTCGCCAATGGTGGCGGTGAGGTTGGGCGGTGCACTGGGCTAAAAACATTTTGGCAATGGGTGAGAATCGGGTAGAGGAGAGAAGGAGAGAGAGAGAGAGGGAGGAAAAAATACAATAATATTTATCACTATTATAATATAAAAATAAAATAAAATCACTATAATTTTTGTCATTATTATATATAAAAAAAATACATTATAATATTTGTTATTATATATAAATTAAAAATAAAATTACTATAATATTTATCACTATTATATATAAAAATAAAATAAAATCACTATAATCTTTATCACTATTATAAAATTACAATATTAAAATCATTATAATATTTAGGAGACCCATACCTTTTTCAACTTCTTATCTAAAAGTCAACAACTTAATATACTTCATACATCTAAACAATTCAAAACACTTTTAATAGGACTCACAAACTCATTACAATCTCTACTCATAACTATTTATAATACTTCTCAACACTTCTCACTGTCCAAACACAACCTAATTCTTACGTCGTCACTCGATGCATAATAGAGATGAACGAGTACGATAAAGGTGCATCGAGAAAGTGAACCAATGATGTACAACTACAAATTTTCGTATGTCTTTTTAATATTAAAAAAAAAGGACAAACGATTTCAACGGTGCACGTCTCGATCCTACTAGAAAAATTCATTTTAAAAAAACTTTAATTATGACGCCACTAACTATCAGTCTGAAATAGTTTCGTTTATTTTCAGAGATGAGATGAGATGAGATGAAAATTTTTGAGATAAAATGAATTGTTTATTTTATTTTGTATTAAAATTTGAAAAAGTTGTAATGATTAGGTGAGAGAAGATGAGATGAATTTGAAAAAGTTGAATTGTTTATTTTATTTTGTATTAGAATTGAGAAAAATGTAATGATGAAATTGAGATGAGATGAGATGAGATGAGATGAGATGTTTTTCGAAAACAAACGAGGCCATAATCGTTAAAGATTATTCTTGGAAAATGCTGGGATTCCGTTAAGGCTACTGCTGGATTTTTTTTTTTTTTTTTTAAGATTAAGTAAGTGTTTTTTAATAATATTTTATTTTTTTAAAATATTAAAAAATATTAAAAAAATAAATGTCAAAAAAATATCAAAAATAAAAACACACAAAATCAACTAGCAGTAGAGCTACTGCGATGGCTATAGAGCCACTCATTTTCTACATTATAAGCTAGCAAATCACTTGTCAATTGTAGCTTTTAATTGATCTCTTAGAGCATCCACATCGGCCTCGCTAAAACTCTTAAAAAGCTAAATTATGAACTTCGTGGTCTCATTTCCTGCTACATTGGATTCGACAAAAGAGAAGAGTTCAAGCTTTCACCTACAGTAAGTCCATCATTTTGGCCAAACATAGCGAGGTACTATTCATCGCGAAAGCATTATTTTATTCTAAAATCACATCTCCTCAACTAAAACGTTCCATCTCTCTTGTGAATCCATTCTTCCCAAAAACCTTCACTTTCTCTCCCTTTCTCCCTCATCAAACACCCCCTTCATTTTGTTCTCCCCATTTCTCTCTTCCCTTCTCTTTCTCATCAGTTGTCTCTTTGGCTCGACACTCCCTCTCTCCCCTTCTTTCCATTTTTTTCATTTTTTTTCCAGTTCTATTGCTGTTTCGTTACCCCAGGGCTGTCGAAGTTAGGAATATGGTACTAGGAGATGGAGCCGTCGATTTGCAAGAGAGAATTGATTTTAATCAACTGGTCAGGCCTCTATTAGGGTTCTATTGTGCTTCACAGAAGGTAATCAACTCCTCTTCTCTTCTTTTTTTCGATTTGTAATTTTATTGTGTAGTTTTGGTTTTGACTTGATCTGGTCTGCATCATGTTTACTTGGCTTATTCAAAAGCGAGCTTTTTAATTGGTTTGGAGCGTATTCTTGTTACCTTGAAATCGAAGTGTCTTGGTTGACGCAATAGAATATTGAACAACTTATTTTCATTTCTCCAGTTTGTTAGGCTAGAATGATCTGGAACAATCAATAGGTTTAACATTATTTTGATGTTTACTGTTGTTGCCTCTAGATTCCATTATCATCAGAATATGAGCAATTGAGAGACTACACATCTTCGTCAAGAAAGATCATAGTGATGAACAAGATGGACCTTGCAAATCAGTCTCAAATTAAGGTGGATATTCTGCTTCACTTCTCTATTTTTTGCTCATGTTTTGCTCATGCTTCACTACAAAGTCCTTGATTTCAAAAAATACAAGTCCCCACCAACAGGAGACTACAGTCACATAATTTTGAATTTACCCATATAAAACACGATGGTCCCCAATAATAGTTTGAAAATTTTAAGAATAAGGAAAATAATAAAGTGACAGAAGCAATTACATGCTTGAAATGAGTGGTCAATGCCTTTAAATTATGTCTTAAGAGAGGACATAGATGCACTTGACCGTTTACATTTCAAAGTTTCTATTGAAAGGGGGATGGGGAACGTAGATAAAATGTAAGGAATCTATAGCACTTCTGGTTTGCATCAATGGAATAGAATCTCTGTCAATTGATCATAATCCTAAGAGGCTACACACACAGCAACTGCATTGCAGTGTGGAAAAAACTAGGGGTACAATGCACCAAACATAGTTACTTGGGCTTGGATTTTTAAGAGACTAATACCATTACATCCAGGTATGAGGTGAATTAAAAATAGCATTTTCTAGAAGCAAATGAACATATAACACATAGCAACTGTTATCAAATCCTAATAAATCAACTGTCATTGAAATAACCTAACAGATAATTTAAAGGTGCAGATTTTTAAAAGAAAAGGCAAAGGGAAAAAAAAAAAAAAGGAAAAAAAGGAATTCCGTAATTGGCCAGTTAAATCACAAATTAAATATAGAATATCTTAACTTTATCTGAAAGAATTTTTGTTCTTTTAGCTAGTATATACTATATAGAGAGGATGAAATTCAACCATATGCGAGGGAGTTAGATGCCATCAAGACTGCTTTCAGAAGCAAGGAGAAGATGGTGGAAGATATGAAGAAACAACTTGGGTTTCTGCAGAACTCTATAGCAGAAGCACATGAGCAGAAGAGTTTCTGGACTCTGGTTTCTTCTGCAACTACAATTTTTGCTGCAGCATTTGTTACTTATGTTGCTAGAGGACGCTGAGCAGTTAAGTTTTCATCTTTTATTATTGAGAAAAGTTGCTTTTGCTTCTAAGATCAACTAATCAAGTTCCAGTTGAAGAAAAAAGCCAATGCCATTTTGGTACTTGCTTATGATTTTAGATAATAATCTCTTTTAAAGCTGCTGAAATACTATCTTAGCAAATATGTTTTGACTACATTTTTGTACTACAGCGTGGCTTTTGTTGGGTGATACATTCAATGGATTTTGGGATGCGGCTATAAATTGATGTTATAAATTGTTGTTAGTTTTTGTATTTTGGGCTGCGACTTGTTTTTATGATGGAAACAAGTTGGTTGGCTACACTATGGTTGGTTACATTGCGGTTAGAAACAAGTTGATGAAAAATTAGTTGGGAAACAATAATTTAAGTATCAAATTAAATTATTAATATATATATGGTTAGTGTAATTGTAAAATATGAAAGAAAAATTTTAAAAAATAATTATTAAAAAAATAATATTATATTATTATTTTGATGAATCCAATAGCTAATCCAATGTGGAGTTATGGATATGGAGGTTTTAGATTTACGAAAAATATGTACTTTTCATCAAATTTTGAAGATGAATTTGATGAATCTAATGCTAAGAGCATTAGCATTGGCTTGGCCAAATGCATTTCTAAACTTTAGTCAATATCACATCTTTTTACATTTGCCTATTCTATTTACATTCAATCCCCACATTGGATTAGCCATTTACCATTTATATAATAATAAAATATTATTAAATTAATAATTTTTTTATTTAATTTATTTGTATCACATTTTATAATTCTATCAATTGAATATTAATAATAATTATATTCTAATTAAATTAATATTAAAAAATTAATATTTTTAAAATTCATTTAATGTTAATAATATAAAATATTAATTAAACTCATCTAAATTTATTAATTACAAACTAAATAGTATTTTAATTGAAGTGATAAATTAATATTTTAATATTTTCTTGAAGTGAGAAATTAATATTTTAATGTTTGGTGAATCAATAGTGATTCTCCATCTTTGGCCAATCACTATAGCAAAAGTCTATTTTATTTTAGACTTGGCCAATCCAATGTGGAGTGTTTCTAGTACATATTATCTAAATTTTAGCTAATCTTTAACTTTGGCCAAGCCAATGCTAGTGCCCTAATGCTCTTAGACAGCTCTTGATCAAGTTGTTGTTGTTTTTTTTTTTAAGAAGAGGACGGGATCTTAATTTTATTAATAACTCTTATTTTTTACGGAAGAAAATCATAGTTACAACCAAACACTTAGTAGTTATGAATAAATATAAAGATCAAAATTCAGGTATCAAAAACCAAAAGAATCAACCACAAACTAAGAAGCTGCTGTTCTTCACATAAAAGCAGCTATGTGTTCTTCCCTTGCATTTTTTTGTTGTCCAGAAAGGAAGAGAAAGCTACTAATATAGAGAGTAGTAGAACAACAGTAAATGTGATAGTAGAGATTACAAATTTAGCCCAATAGCAGGTATGACTCACTAGGTTCAATAAATTATATTATTACCGTACATGTTATCGAAAACATTACACACATTTTACATATATTATTACAGAAAAACAGGGCTCTTCATTTTCATCATGCAAGGGAAGGTATCAGGCAGCTGATACCAATATGCTCAAGTTTGGCTTTGAACATTGCATCAAAACTAGCTACTTTATTATTCTCTTGAAAGAGATCGATCTTATGAAGTTGCATATTATATGGGGTGGGCAATCTTCCTTTCCAGTCGTCCTGTACCTACTATCATCTCTCATCTTCAGCAACCCCAGAAGCAGTAGTTGCTTCTGAATAATCGTCTGTCAACGATGGATCCAACGATAAATCATCTTCATCTTCTGGTCCAGGAACTTCAATAAGTTCCACTTCTCTCACCACCTCTGTCATCTCAGGACGATCCTTGGGGAACTTCACACAGCAATGCATCGCAATTTGTAGCAGTCTCAGCATCCCAGGAGCGGCGTTTCTCTGCGAATTAGATATCTCCGGGTCAAATACCTCGGCTGTCCATTCTTCCCTGAGTGCTCGGTCGATCCAGCTGCAGAGATCCACGCCATTGACTCCCGGTGGAGCCGTTTCGGCTGGGATCTTTCCAGTCAGTAGTTCTAAAAGAAGGCAGCCGTAACTCCAAACATCAGAGTGTTTCGAAACTCTCTTTGCATCTTTATATTCGGGTGACTTGAATGACATCATTCGTTGGGTTGCAATGGGAAGTGCTACTAGTGAAGCAAAACCATAGTCAGAAACAAGAACCTTGTCGTTTTCATCCAAAAGTACATTCAAGGATTTTAAGTTGCCATGGGGAACAATGCTTTGGGACCTGTTCATGTTGAGGTGCAGATATTCCAGGCCTCGTGCGACACCTCGAGCAACTGATAATCTTGTGCTCCATCTGAATGGAACTCGGTCTCCACTACCTCTCCCTCCTGCAATGTCCATTGAATCCCATTTATAAAGGAAAAAGGAGAGATATTAAAGCTTATTTCAGTAGCCAATAAAGTAGAGAACTGAAAAAAGAAGAGAAAAACTTGGGAATTATCCCAAAATGCTATATTTTCTTGTCGGCAATTGCATGCGCAGAAAAGAGAAACAAAATATACTGAATGAAAACAAGAGGAAGAATTAAAGACTAATAAGAGCACCATGAATACGGTAGAACAAGTTTCCGTGCTCAGCATATCTGTACAGCAGCAACTTCTCGTCCTTGGAATGGTAATAACCTAGGAAGCATAGCAAATTAGGGTGCTTCAAATCCGCAATCAGACGCAATTGCTTTGCAAACTCCTCGCTAGTCAATGGTCTCAAATCACTTAGCCGCTTCACAACAATGGTTGGCCCACCATTCAGCTTAGCCTTGTAACAATTCCCGAAACTCCCCTTGCCCAATCCCTCAGCAGAAGCTCTTAGAAGATCGCTGAATTCAAAACCAGCTTCATCCTCCATGAATATGAGGTTCCCTCTCTCTTCTGCCACGATTCTCCTCCCTCCCGCCTCTATAATCTTCTCATCTTCCTCTTTGTCTTCTATATCTACTTCCTTTTCCATCAACATCTTCTCAAGCTTATGAACTTTGATGCAGTAAAAAGCAGAGACCGCAATTACAACAACTAGAAGAACAATGATGCAACCAAAAACTATTTTATCAAGATGAACTTTGTCATCAGAACCTTTAGGAGATTCTCCAGTGTCATTTGTACTCGGGCTGCAGGGAGATGGCGAGGGTGGACCGCACAATCCAGGGTTACCAGAATATGAAGCATAGCCAAATGATTGGAGAGTTTGAGTTTGTGGGATCGAGCCGGAGAGATCGTTATTAGAGACACTGAAATTTTTAAGGCTAGATTGGTTAAATTCTGGGATAGTACCTGTTAATTTGTTATTTTGAAGCTGCAACGACTCCAATAAATCAAGATCATTACGCAGCGAATCTGGAATGGGCCCGGAGAACATGTTGCTCGATAGATCAATACGCTTCAACTTGTGGTTGGAGGAGAAATTCATTATATTTCCCCCTATAGAGTTGTTCCTGAAGCTCAGAACAGACAACTCTGTGAAGTTTATGAATTCATTAACGTTGATATTCCCCGTCAGCCCCATATTCTCCAACTCTAAATTGGTAACATGACCAATAGAACACTGAATGCCTTTCCAAGGTGTATAAATGTTGCAATGAGGACCGGTCCAGTTATCATTTAGCAAAGGGTCACGGAAAGTGGCCTTGAGATCATAAAGGGCTTCCTTCTCTAGGGGGTCGCCTACTAGGGAATTAGGATCTTCTGGTGATTGGGCTGTAACGCTTCTGCACAACAACAGAGAAACTACTGTGATCATGAGAATAATGTTTGAGATCAGGAATAGAGCAGCAGACCCCATCATGCATGCAGTACTAGTCGAACGTTCAAAGAGAAAAAAAAAAAAAAAACTAAGTGGTTTCTGCATGTGCGGGGGAGTCTACAAGTACTAGAAATGGCATAGGCATATTTCTGACTCGATGAAATCGTAAAAAAAATATTCATTTATTCCATTACAGCTAAAAGTTGCTTTGCTGAGGACGAAAACAAGGCAAGCTGAGAATTCTAGGCAAGCTGTACGTTTTAAGTTGTATTCATTTGGCGATATCAGCCGGAGCAGGGAATGAGCCTGCATATCATCATATCATATATATAATTACAAAAGGGCAAAAAATACTTTATAATATATATACCTTCCAAATTAATTATTACGTGATATTTTATACTTTATTTGCAGTGCCATTAATTAATTGTAAAATTAAAATAATTGGCACGTTACAGTACCACTCTTTATAATTATAAAAAAAAATGATAATTAAGTAGCATTCTAATTATAATCGGTTATAATTAGCTTGATGCAAAATAGATTATGTGGCATAATTTTGACTACTTGAATCTTATATAATCATACACTTCGCAACTTTTTTAATACTTTGAATTGTTATTAATTTAGAATGCAAGATTGGTCAAAATTAATGTCTAATAATTTCAAAGTGAGTAAATATATATATATATATATATAAATATATATATATATATATATATATATATATATTTACTTATCCGTTTGCAGAATCTTGGTCAATCGTTATCATGCAAGTTAATATATCATGATTATATGTATCGAGGTAATAATTTGGTGTTGGCTGATCAATAGGTGTGACGTGGGGGCCGGAGAACATCGAACTCTAGGAAAACAACGCACGACAAAGAAGCACCAAAAAACGTACGACTTAAACCAAGAACCAATTAAGAAATAAAATAGCCAATAGCCAATAGCCTGACGGCCGAATGGCATATGATCCGATTCTTCAAACGGTAAATTTGAGGTCGAAACCCACGGCCCACCCATTTGTATAAAAAAAATTAAGAAACAAAATAAACAAAATTATATCATGTGATTAGTTATTTGTTATGAAAATGAGTCCATTTTTGCCATACATTAATGCACATAGTCATTTTCCATTTATTTAAGAAAATGAATTGA
Organism: Cyclocarya paliurus; assembly: GCA_029856935.1. Classification (NCBI taxonomy): domain Eukaryota; kingdom Viridiplantae; phylum Streptophyta; class Magnoliopsida; order Fagales; family Juglandaceae; genus Cyclocarya; species Cyclocarya paliurus. The sequence continues at coordinate 42,613,785 of CM056945.1, read as the reverse complement.
CTATTTTTATCGTAAATAATTATTTTCATCACAAATAATTCATTACAAGTAATTATTTTTCTATGCCCTTAGTACTATTACTTGGACATTAATGCACATAATGCATGATTGAGTAATTTTAGAATGGTACTACTCTATTGCCTCTATGTGCCCACTCTGTGTTGCCTAATGTAAATTACATTTTTTTTTTACTTTTTTTTTTTCAAATATTTTTTAAACATATTTAAATATTTTAAAAATAAAAAAATATATATCAATACACTAATAGTCATTTCATGAACCATTAAAAAAAGAAATTTTAAAAAAATTAAATATATAAACAATTAAAATAAGGGTGACAAAATGAAGAGTCATATTAGCATTATTTATAATTTTATAGTGGTGCTTGCAGTTCGTACGTACGTACAAAAAGGTAGAAAACGATTATATATCTATGATCTATAGAAGGGTTATTCAAGTTAAAACTACCCCTTGTATCAATAATCAAATTATATTGTCGTAGTACTTATAATTATAAAGCCGACAGCGCCGGCATAGAAATCGAAGAAAACAAGAGAACATATTGATCACTTGATGATCAGTACTTCACATAATATATTTGTAGATTCAAAATACACGAAAAGTAATTTGAAATTATAACTTCAAGAAATCCTCTTGTCCTATAATCAGTTGTTATAATTAGTTTAATCGTCCTTTTCAAAACATTGGTTTCATCTAATTAATATATAAGTAAAGTTAATTTGGAAGGTAAAATTTAAACTCAAAAGTCCTTATCATTTTCCTATAGGAGCGTACATCGTTTTTTTTATTTTTAAAAAAAGGTTGAGTCTAACATTCAAATACCTAACTTTTAAATTACTAAACTCAGTGTTGATATTGTGTTTCGCACACCCTTGAGCCATGCCCCACGAAATTCGAGCTCCCTATACTATTCATTTTGTCAGAGTCTTTAATTTGACGTGGCTTGTATCAGCTTCATAATTGTGGAGTGTGACTTGATTTAGAATGTCATTAATGTGGGGTGGCTCCCTGAACCTTAGTTTGATTTATGTGAGTCGTTGATGCTCTAATGCCGATAAATCGAGAGTCCTCTGCATTTCTTGTATATTCTGTGCATATTCTTTTCTTGAGGTAGGCCGCCGATGTGTCAGGTTGAGCTGTCTTGTTAACCAGACGGTGCCTTTCCCCAATTGACAGTTAGCTCCTTGCTTGAGTAAGATCCCCATTGGGTTGGGTTTCTAGGCCGAGGTTTTATGGGCCTTTCTTGAGGAAAAAATTCTCCTTACACTCATCTCAACTCAAAACTTTTTTACATGTGGGATTCACAATATTTTTCAACTCAACACATCTTTACACGCGGGACTCACAACCTTTTTTAACTTCTCATAAATATATATAAACTCATTTTAACATCCAAACACATCTAAATTCATTTTAAGTAGGTCCCACAACACTTACTCTACCATCTCAACTGACTACTATTCATAAATAACTCAACTCAGCACAACATCCAAACGGAGCCTAAAACTCCAATTAATTAGTCCAAAATTATATCCTTCTTTTAATTTGTTGAATTTGATTTGGTTAATTTTCAGAAAGGTTAAAAGTTGTAATTAGGTCCCGAGTGATATATGATATAATGTATGCATGATGTGACCAAGTACTCATGAATAAGTTCGTGAAGCATTGCTTATATTATTTTGGTGGGGCTCAAGTAAATTGAAAAATATATTTCTGGAGGTTGATATGTCATCCGACTTGTTCATGATTGAAGCATCCCTATATTATCTTCGTAATCATTAATGCGCGAAGAGATCGAGACTTCGAGTAGCCCCTTTCGTTTTCGTGGAAGCAATTTCAACATTATATACATAGAATATTAACATGGGAACTTCTGCGAAATTTATAAAAATAAATTCATATAATTCATTATACATTAAATTTATTTTATAATAAAAATAATTTTATAATTTAATATACAATATCAAATAATACTATTTTATAAATTTACTTTTATAAAATTTTTTATTTATAAAGTATTTTCCTCTTTATATTTTAATCGTCCCCTCCATCAATTCGTAATTCTCAAGATCTGAATAATTGGTGTGAGATGTTCCACTTTTTCGTGGAGGTGAAGTAGCAACGGTGGGTGAACAATTAATCCAGTCGGTCCGTCGGAATTGACGAGTACTTGTACGTAGAGCACCTCGCATCCGTGCAATCAAGGTGCATTAATATTTAGTCATTGTTTATTTTTACAACTCTTTTTAATTTATTTCATTTTATTTCATCTAATTATTATAATTTTTTTAAATATTAATATAAAATAAAATAAATAATTAACTTTTTCAAATTTTAGAACAAAAATAATATTAAAATAATATATTTTAATAATATTTTATTAAATTTTTAATTTTAATCTCAACTCATGTGAGAATAAAAAGAAATGCAAAAGGAAGAAGAAAAAGAGGAAGAAAAGGAAGGATTGCCAAGAGTGAAAAGTTGATAAAAAAAAATGCTACGATCTTTCATTAATTCATGCCGTGTGTTCTTTACAAGGTACTGCTATCTATATATAGCAAGTAATCTAATAAATTTACAGACTAGGAATAAGAATATTTGTACAATTTACTAACTAATCTTGTAAATACTGAAAAGTACATGACACCTCATCCATTTGAGGGACTTTCTAGTAATTTATTTACAAAGGAATCTTCACTTGTTGGTGCTAAATGTAATGGTAGTTGCAGCAACACTGGTGCAGTGTTGTTCCCACGAGTGAGGGGATTATTTTGATCCTGCAGCTCCAAGGTAGTGGAAGGTGGTGATGCATGCTGCTCTAATACCCCCTTCCCCCTCGGGGCAAGATGGAGAATATAAATTTACTATTCCCATATTGAAAATGTGTAAGTACAGAAGATAAGAGGGTAAGGATTTTGTGAATATGTCAACAAGTTGAGAATTTGTTTAAACATGAGCAGTCTTGATGTTGCCTTCAAGAATTTTGTGTTTGATAAGATGACAGTCCACTTCGATATGTTTGGTTCTTTCATGAAAAACATGATTGACTGCTATATGAATTACAACTTGATTGTCACAATATTGGTCACCAGCTTGTGGATGAGGTATAGAGAGGTCAGAAAAAAATTGTCCAAGCCTAGTACATTCTGTGGAGATGGAGGTCATGGCATGATATTCTGCCTCAGCAGAAGATCTAGATACAACAATTTGTTTTTTTGATTTCCAAGAGATGAGGGAGTGGCCTAAGAAGATGCAATAACCAGTGATAGATTTTCTTGTGTTAGGGCAAGATGCTCAGTCTGAGTCACAATATCCTTTAAGGTGGATTGAAGATGTTGAAGATAAAAAAATGCCTTGGCCAGGAGCATTTTTAATATATCTGAGTATTTTGTAGGTTGCTGCAAGGTGAGTGAAAGTGAGATGATCTAAAAACTGACTAAGAACATGAGTGGGGTAGCAGATATCTGGTCTAGTCAATGTTAGGTATAGCAATCTGCCTATAAGGTGCCTATAAACAGTGGGATCAGGTCTAGGAAGAACAGAGGACTTGCTAAGTTTGTGGTTTTGATCCATTGGGATTTTTAAAGATTTGGAGGCTAAATGTCCAGAATCTGCAAGGATGTCTAATGTATATTTTCTTTGGCAAAGATTGATACCAGATGGTGCACCATCTTGCAACTTTAATGTCAAGAAAATATCTTAAGGGCCCAAGGTCTTTGATTTTAAAATGGTGGTTGAGAAAAGATTTGAGAACAGAAATAGAATGAAGGGAATTACTATCCACGACTATGTCATCCACATAGACTAAAAGGGTTGTGAAAATGTCACCATACTATAAGTAAAAAGGCTATAATCTACCTTAGATTGAATGAAGCCAAACTGAATGAGGGAGTGAGAAAACTTGTCATACCATTAGCATGAAGCTTGTTTGAGCCATAAAGACTTTTGAGCAGTTTGCATACTTGATTTGGAGAGCCTTTGTAGTAACTAGGGGGTCTTTTCATATAGATTTTTTCTTGAAGGTCACCATGGAAGAAAGCATTGTTTACATCAAACTGTTGAATGTGCTATCCTTTGATAACTGCTAAGGCAAGAAGGGTTTTGACAGTAACCATTTTCACAACTGGTGAAAAGGTCTCATGGTAGTCTGTACCTTTTTGTTAAGTGAAACCTCTAGCAACTAACCTAGCATTTTTTCTCTCAGCATTACCATTTGAGTGGTATTTAGTTTTGTAGACATATTTACAATCAATGAGAATTTTTCCAGGGGTAGATCAGTGAGGACCTAGGTTTGTTTAATTCTAGAGCCTCAATCTTAGTGATCTCGATTGCCTTACACTAGTCAGAGTCTTTAACAGCTTGTTTATAAGTGGTGGGATCAGTGTGTGAAGAGATTGTGGCAGAAAAAAATGAAAAAAGTAAGTGATAATTTATCATAAGAAAGAGATGAAGATAAAGGGAATGAAATACCTAAGGAAGAAGGTGATGAAACCAATGATTGAATAGGTGAGATAGAAGAAATCTGCTGACAGTAAAAGTCTTGAAGATATTGAGGAGCTCTTTTAGTTCTTGTTGATCTTCTGAGAGCAGGTGGAGAGGAAGAGTTTAAAGATGGTGTAGAAGAGTTAGGGGCAAGGGATGGAGGTGATAATGGAGAAGATGGAGGAAGTGATGGCACATAATTGATGGTTGTTTGAGGAGAAGTCAGAGAAGATAAAGGGATATGATTAGAAGAATATAAAGGAGAAAATGAAGAATCATTAAAAATTAGTAGCTGGGAAGTGGGTGAGAAAAAATTTTGATGATGAAAATAAAAGATATGCTCATAAAAGGTGACATCTCTAGAAAGAAAATTTATATTGGTGTCAAGATCAAGGAGTTTATATCCTTTGACTCCAAAAGGGTAGCCAAGGAAAATGCATTTCCTGCCTCGAGGATCAAACTTTTTTCTGTTTTGAGACAGGATTGAGGCAAAACATAAACAACCAAAAATTCTCATGTGGGAATAAGTGGGAGGGGAATTAAACAAGAGCTCGAATGGTGTCTTATTGGACAGCAGTGGACTAGGAATCCTATTAATAATGTAGGCTGCAGTAAGAATGTAGTCACTCCAATATCTTTGTGGGAGATTGGACTATATTTTGATGGCTCGAGTAATGTTTAAGAGATGTTGGTGCTTTCTCTCTGGAATGTCATTTTGCTATGGAGTCTCACACAAGTTTTATGATGTATAATTTCTTTTTTATTGAAATCTTTTTTATTGAAAAAATCTGTCATATGAAATTTAAGTACATTATCACTTCTTAGAATTTAAACTTTGGTAGAAAATTGAGTTTCTACTAAGTTGCAGAAAGCTTCTATACAAGGCCTAGTATGTGACTTGGTTTTGAGTAAATAAATCCAAATACTTCTAGAAAAATCATCTATAATGGTTAGGAAGTATTTGGAACCATCATAAGCTGTAATTGAGTTGGGTCCCCAGATGTCACAGTGTATGAGCTCAAATATTTTTTTTACTTTTATGAGTGCTAATGGAAAAATGAAGTCTATGATGCTTAGCAATTGGATAGATAAGTTTGAAATGGGTGTGTGGCCCATTCTACAATGCCAGATATCCGAAATGGAATCAGCATGTCTGAAAGTAGTGGAAACAAAAAAACTTATAGATAAAGGAACAGAAAAATGATGAAGGAGAGCTGTTGGTGGAACTGCAGCAGTAACCAAATGGTATAGACCATTCTTTATCTCACCTATGCCAATCGTGGTCCATGATAAAAGGTCTTGAATAAAGCAAGATTGTGAGAAAAATACGAAGTAACAAGAAAGGGAGTTAGTTAGTTGTTTTGCTGAAATCAAGTTAAAATTGAAAGATGGAACATAGAGCACATTGTGCAATACCAAGGTGTTGGTCAGTTTGACAGTGCCTATGTGAGAAATAGGTGTTGTGTTACCATTGGGAAGTCTTACCACAAAGGAAACATTGGAAGTAATGGCATAGAGAAATGATGTGCTACAGACCATGCCGTCTGTAGCACTAGTGTCAATTATCCATGGTGTTTGATGTGCTTTGTTGTGTGCTTGAGTAGATGAAGTGAGACAAAAATGAATACCATTCATGAGAGAAGGAGAAGAACAATCTGTTTGGACAGTTAACTGAGTGGCTGGTAATGGAGGCCTCCTTTGACTGCAATAGAGATAATAGCTGCTAATATTGGTCCTTTGTAAATGTCAGTTTCTCATCTGCAGATGCTACTGGTTCAACTAAGGTGAAATGAGCAGATGAAAAATTGGGAGAGTTATTCTTAGCATGCAATTTATGTGACCCATTAAGTGACAATAAGTGCAGAGAAGATGTTGAGCATTGCCTGCTTTGAAACAGTCTTCAAGAATATGGCCTTATATTTTGCAATGTGTGCAAAATGGTCTATCACGTTTGTATGAGTTGGGTGGTTTGAAAGGTGTTTTGGATGGGATGTATGGCTGCCTAACAACAAATGCCATAGAGTCAGGGGAAAGCAAAACAGAAAGCATGTGATTCTATATTTCTTGTTGCTGAATCATGGAGAAAATTTTGTTGATGGGAGGCAAAGGTTCTAACAACATGATTTGGTCACGAGTGACATGATAAGACTCATTAAGACCCATAAGGAATTGTATTACAAAATCCCTTTGATATCTATCAAGGAGAATGGTGAGCTTTCCACAAGTGCAATCAGGCAAAGAATCATATATGTGGAGTTCATCCCATAATGTCATAAGTTTGCCAAAATAAATACTCATAGAATCAATTTTTTGGTTCAAACTTGTCAAGGCCTTTTTTAATTGAAAAATACGATGGTCATTTTGTTGAGTAAATCTATCCTTGAGCTCAATCCAAATCTGTCTAGCATCATCAACAAGTGCAATGCTAGATTTCATAGAGGAGCTAATTGAATTTTGAAGCCAAGAAACAACAAGGTCATTACAACGCTCTCATGCATCATTTAGAGGGTCAGTGGGGTTCTATGATCTTAACAAAGTGCCATTAATAAAACCAAGTTTATTTTTGGCTTGGAGAGCTCTGCACAGAGCTCTCAGACCAAGTGGTGTAGTTTTTTGTGGTAAGGTGATCTAGAACCAAAGTAATAGAAGGATTGTCTACATGGTCAAGTCTGTAAGGGTTGATGATGTTGGTGAAGTCTGTAAATAAGGTGTTTGAGTAGTCAGTCATGGAGAAAGAAAAAAAAAATCACTCTTATGGCTCTAATACCATGTGAGAATAAAAAGAAAAGCAAAAGGAAGAAGAAAAAGAAGAAGAGAATAAAGGATTGCCAAGAGTGAAGAGTTGATGAAAAATGCTACAATCTTTCATTCATGCCGTGTGTTCTTTACAAGGTACGGCTATCTATATATAGCAAGTAATCTAACAACTAACTGACTAGGAATAAAAATATTTGTACAATTTACTAACTAATCTTGTAAATTGTAAATACAAAAAAGTACATGACACCTCATCCATTTGAGGGACTTTCCAGTAATTTACGCACAAAGGAATCTTCACTTGTTGGTGCTAAATGTAATGGCAGCTGCAGCAATACTGGTGCAGTGTTGTTACCACGAGTGAGGGGATTATTCTGATCCTGCAGCTCTAAGATAGTGGAAGGTAGTGATGCATGGTGCTCCAATAACTCATCTCAACGAAAACAAATTAGGAATCCTCACGGTCAACGCAAGAGAACAAGCTGCACCGAAACGTAAATCGTGACGAGTCAATGCAAGAAAAGTTGAACGTGCAGCTAGGTACGTACTATATATTAATGCTCTCCAACTCAGCACGCATGCTCTCCAACTTAGCCCCCTTTGATGACTTCTTCCACCAACTTCTGACTTTAGATCTTACATATATTCGACTTCGATCCCTCGACAAGATCACAAGCCAAAGCACTTTTGTACACACATATATACGAAATACGGTTTAGCAAGGGCCGTTTCTCCTTAAATACAACTCACTTCGATCTTCCTTACTGTCATTGTTTCTACTCTCATCATCATGGGGAGAGGAAGTTCAAACCACACAATCATCTTGATATTTGTGGTAGTACTGCTCGTCCAGCTTGGTGCCTCATTGGTGCATGGCCAAGCCACTCGGGTTGGATTCTATTCGAAAACATGTCCTCGAGTAGAATCCATCGTTCGATCCACTGTTCAAACCCATTTCCGGTCTAATCCCACCATCGCTCCGGGGCTGTTGAGAATGCACTTCCATGACTGCTTTGTACACGGCTGCGATGCTTCTATCCTTATTGATGGGGCTAGTACTGAGAAAACAGCTCCACCTAATAGTTTGTTAAGGGGATATGAAGTCATTGACGATGCCAAAGCCAAGCTCGAAGCTGCATGTCCTGGAGTCGTTTCTTGCGCTGATATTCTTGCCCTTGCTGCCCGCGATTCTGTTTTTGTGGTAATTATCATCTTGATTCCATAATATTTGAGATGGGAGCATTCAGAATGATCATAATGCTGAATAAGCATTTGCGACCATGCACGTGATCTTACAACCATTTATTGATAAATTGTTATTGCAGACCAAAGGATCAAGCTGGCAGGTGCCTACTGGACGCAGAGATGGCAGGATATCTTTGGCCTCAGATACCTCCAATCTGCCTGGCTTTAGAGACTCCGTTGATGTTCAAAAGCAAAAATTTGCAGAGAAGGGTCTCGACACTAAAGATCTCGTCGCCCTAGTTGGTAATTAAGAGCTACTTAATTCACGCATCTCTCTACAGTCTTAATGATTACATTTACATTTTTGGCTTTGACCAAAAAAAATGTAAAAGGCAAGGATATAGACGATCACTGGCAAATTATGAGATGAAGTTCCCAACTTTTAATGTTTAAAGTATACGATCTCCTACATGCACGTACGTATGGTCAAGTACGTACGTATAGTTATAAGTGTGTATTACCTTATTAAAATTAACAACTAATTGAATGCATTTCTGTTACTATATATATAGGTGGACACACCATTGGAACTGCAGCATGCCAGTTCTTCAGATATAGACTATACAACTTTACTACAAGCGGAAACGATGCTGATCCTACCATTGACCCAACTTTCCTGCCTCAACTTCGAGCTCTCTGCCCACAAAATGGCGACGGAACAAGGCGTGTTGGACTAGATACTGGTAGCCAAAACAGATTTGACTCATCTTTCTTCAAAAACCTGAGGAACAGCCATGGAGTACTCGAGTCTGATCAAAAGTTATGGATTGATGCCTCCACAAGGACTTTTGTTCAGCGTTTCTTGGGTGTGAGAGGATTCAGTGTGGAGTTTGGAAGGTCCATGGTGAAGATGAGTAACGTTGATGTTAAAACCGGTACTGAGGGTGAGATTCGCAAAATATGCTCCGCTATTAATTAACTACTCGATCAGTAGTACTGCTCAGTCAGAAGGCCGGGAAGGCAAAAACAAAACTTATAAATGAGTGTGTTTCTTAATTTAATTATAGGCGTAAGCCGAAGAGATCGAAGTCTTAAATTTTGTACCCTTTTTTACTTATAGTCTTATAGATGAGATGGCATAAGAACCTCAAGTGTCAATATTCTGAAGTATTTACACATAACGATAGGGGAAGTGCAACGTCTGGCCACCGCTCCGGCTGCCGCTTGGAGCTACCGTTAGATAAATTGATTTTTTTTTATATGTATTTTTTAATATTTTTTTAAAAAAATAAAAAATTATAATATTATTTAAAAATATTTTTTTAATTACTAAGTAAAAAAAAAAAAAATCACAACAATAGAATAGAGCGGTACTATAATAGATCACAATAAGAGTAGCATTTTCCTAAGAATAGTGGCGTACGTAGAATCACATGATGTACGTATACAGACTATATTGATGCATGAAGTATCTAAACCTTTGTGGAATAAATTGGCCTGGTTAATCATGTCTTTGCTAATGTTAGTAATTTCCAAGAACGCTGACTAATATTTATTGGTTTCTTAATAGCTGTAATATTACTATTTTTCATGCATGGGTATGACTTTTACATGATTAAGGTGGGAGATTAATTCCTGATATATCACATCAATTGTAAACACATGATGGGTACATATATATTCGGTACTACAATTGAAATGATCAGGTCAGATCATGATCTTATATAATCTTCTAGCTAGTAGTACTTCTTTTTTACGTACTTTTTTTTATGCCTAAAGAAAAGATCCAGCTCTTCATGACCTGAAGCGACCGATCCATAAAATTTGGCTTTTTCTACTTAATGATCAATTAAAGGAAAAATAAAATTTTAACAAGAGAGAAAAAAAAACAAGTATTTTTTACAAAAATAACTATTTACCATAATAATAGCTAGACTTATTTTTATATCAAAAAATAATTTTCATTTTCATAACAAGTAACTTACCGCATATAAACATTTTTCTTGTAATTATTCGTCTTTAAAAAGAATTTTCTCCAATGAGGTAGCTAGCTGGCGGGCCGCATCTACTTAATTACGTACGCGTATATATGCATATTGCAATGATCATTGGTTGGAGGTCCAGCTGGTACGTGATCGAAGAATATATAGTCGTGATGAGTGGGTGCCCAAGGATTAATTAATTTTGATCAAACTATAATTAAAACTTTTCTTATCTTTTTATATGTTTTTGCATACCACTTGTGTATATTAATGCAACGAATTACACATATAAGTCAAGCTATCAAAGGTTTTTCTTTAATTAAGTAAGAAAATATGAAAATCAAATGAACATATAGATCAAGATTCCGCGCGCATTCAAGATCAAATCACATGCAAACTCAAATAAACTTCAATACATATATATATATATATATATGTATGTATATATGCTGAAGAAGTCACTACAACAGAAACGGATTTTTCCCGCGACCATATTTGTCCAAATTACCTGTATGGAATGCTACAAATATCTTTTTCTGGCATTTTCTACTCGTAGCAGTTTCATCAGAAAAAACTGGCCGAACATAGTGGTATTTCCTGCGATGTCATTTTCTATCCCAAAAAATATAATTTCCGGCATTACCATTTCCTCACATAAAGCATACTTGTCGCTGCAAATATGTGGTTCATCAGTTCGGAACTTCGTCAGAAAAAATTTCTTGTGGTGACATCGAACTGCTAGAGTTAAGTATTTCAAGCCATCGTGTAATGTCGGTAAAAATTATTCCCAACGACACATGTTCATCGCATATATATATTTCTGGCGACTTAGAGCTGCAGGAAATATATTTTTCCTGTTAAGGTTTCTGTCCGTTAGCCTATGCCAGATTTAATGTTTTAATTTTTGCCATAAAATTGGATCCTCAGAAATGGTTTTTTCCAGCCGTTTGTATTGGCAACATATATGGTTTTGCGGCACATGCATTTCCTTCAGAGTCATAAAACACCGATAAAGAGGTATTACCAGAAATAATTATTTTGGACAGGAACATTTTTGGCTAGAAATGTACCAGATCAGATTTTGGACATGTTGATCATACCGGAAATGGCCTACGTTTTTTTTCTTCCCAATTAATATCACGGCTAAACATAACATTTGTTTTCTTTTATTTATATGCAGATTTTATACTGCATTGACCATAAAATCTGTCTTGAAAGTATACCTCGTTCAGGCCTAAACACAAATCATAAATGTATTTTTCTGATTTACATGACCACCATAAATCCAATATTAACAATATAAACATAACAATCAAAGTGAGTCCGGGAGCTGTACGTGTTTCAACATACTGGAAAATATATATATAATTGGGGGAGCACATCGTTTCAATGCATGTCACCAACATGCACATAATTACATAATACATCCATTCGTACAGTCTATTACAATATAACTACCATGTTTTGTGTAGTTCATTCTACTTCCTTACATGAATAACTTCCTAAACTGCATGTTGCATAGAGGCTTGGATTCAACTTGATTCTGAGTTCATCTGCTCTTCCTTATAATGGGATCTATAGTCCCATAACTGATGGCTGCAATGGAAGCAAAAAGATTGCCAAATATCAGTATTGTTTGAACGCAAGGTCCCTCATTATTAGGAAGAACCAGACCATATAAGCTACACTTGACCAAGCATTAATATTACCCACAGATAAACCAACAAGGCGAAATAGACAAGATGTCAAAACTAAACTTCAAAACAGAGGTATTGCGTGTAAAATCACAAACTTTGTAGAGCATAGTAGTGTTTGCTTATGAAAAATTCTGCATAAATGATTGATAGTAAAATATAATTAAAAATTTCAGTATTAATAGTCTCTAGCCTATTCCACTAACCTAGAGGCAATTTAAAAGATTAACATCTAATGCAAATCATTCACAATATTCACCCACCTAGACCAAAATCTCTTCAATATTAGATCCTAGTTCTCACACTGTTCCTAGAGTTTATGAGAAGTCTATATATTGGCTTGAACACATATCTTTAACACTCTAATACTAGTTATCACTTTAGCATTTCAGTAGAGGGACCTCATTTAATGATGGGCACTGCCAAGGATATAATTTCCAGTCACAATTTATGAATTTTATTTATGAACTACAATTCATAAATCTATCAAATGAATGTTCTCATCTAACATGATGACTTCTAGAAAACCAAATATCGAAAATGGCAGTTCAGGAAATTAGTATAACAAAAAAATCTTAAAAGAAATAAGCATTTCTGGTGATTCTCATACCTGTACCATGATGCTAACCCATCGATCCGTGCCTTTGTATATCCTATCTTTCAATGAGCCTACTATCAAAATCTTACATGCCCTTTCTTTGTCCTGGCCAGAGTTCACCCATTCCAAAAGAAGTCCCCACAAAACAGCCCAAAATACCATGCTAAAAAAAAAGGATGCACCCAGTTTTTTCTTTCTTTTTAACTCCAACATCTTCAAAAAATTCAAACAAAATCAAAAAGCATCCCACATCCCCATTATTAAAAAAGGCTATGCATCTCCCGGAGTCTCTCGTTGAGACTCCCTTTGTGACTCCAGTTCAGTAACACGACTATTTAGCCTATCGAATTCATCAAAACAAGCCTGCATTTTAGTCACATCAACCATAAACGACTCAAGTTTCCTCTTGAAGCACTCTGCCTCAGCCTTATTCTTCTCATTCTCCTCCCTAAGCCGTATAAACTCCCTATTGGACAGCAAGGATTCAGGGGGTTCAGGTATAACTAGGTGGCCTAACCCTCAAACATACCCTGATCAAGATCCCAATACCTCCTTGAACGCAGCATTTGCATTTGCATTATCATCCCCCGCATCTTCTGGTGGCATCTCATTCAACAGCTCCACCATCATATTCTATTTTAGAATTATAGGCATATCAGTTTAACACTTTAACCATGTGAAGTATCTATACCTATGTCCAGCAAAAAGTAAACTGAAAAACTGATTTAACTCACGTAATTCCGCTCAGCCTCTTCAGTGACAAATCTCCCCTTCTCATTAGATCAATGCACCTCTTTGTAAAAGGCAACGTAATTCGGAGCTTGTTCCCGCTTCAAAAGGATTAACAAACCTTGTTAGTGCATTCTCTTATATGAGTGTTGATGACATGAAAAAACAAAGACTATCTAGCTAATGTTTATGCTTTTACCTTTTCCTCCATTAGCCTAACAAAAGACTTCCTCCCACCCGTGTGATTTATCCTTTGATTGGACCTATTCTGTTTGTTCCGCCTTGATAGGTTCTTACATTTAAACAGCCACCCATATTATTATTGTATAAAATGACAATAATGGTAATAACTAATTCAAACCAGCCATGGAACTTTAAAGGAAACCAGCTTAAGAAAACAAATGGTACCTTAAATTCTTCACTCCCCCATCGCTCACACAAGAGCTGCCAAACGGCCTTGTCCACCAACTTAGGGCCTCCAGAAATTGCAGCTTCATGCGTATCATACTCCAGGTACTTGCAATGCAGTATGATAATCATTATATTTCTGAGCAAGTGCCATCGCCACTGTTTCTCGATGGTTGCTCTTGGTCCAATCCAAGACAAAATCAGCCTATTAAAAACATTTACAGATTATAACTTTTAAGTTATGTACAGTTATAAAACTTTAATAAATTCATAACTTTATTTGACACAATTCTTACTCGGACACGATCCGTTAACTCATCCTTGTTCTGTTTATCAACACGACTCCAACTTGCTGGTCGCATGTCTGCATACGACTTCACAATCCAGGTCACACGTGTTGAAAACATCGTTGCATTTTCACATGAGACTCCTCTTTGGCCATCCTTAATTTCCACTGCTATTTTGCCAAACTTTCTTATGCGATCAAAGTCTGTGCTTCTAGCTGGTCCTCGTCCACGTTTTTTCTCGGGCGGAGCTAGATAAGAACGAGCACACAATTATATTTAAGGAAATTTAAAAACATGGATAGTAACTGCTGATTTAGATTAATATAACTAGCAACAAACAAAAGGAGTATGTCAAGCTGATGACACAAATTTACCTGCAGGGACATCAATGTTAGGAGCCTCATTAGTTGGAATTATCACCTCCTCAGGGATCTCACTCGGTCCTTCAGTTTCTGCATCTGAAAATGAAGGGATCTCATCTCTTAGAATGTTTGCTCGCGTCTGTGTTTCTGCTCCTCTACCACGAGCTGCTCCTCGATTGCCAACACGCCCACCCCGTAGATTCTTGGTTCCTCTCATAGGCTGCACCATTATATAACCAACAACACCCCAAGTTTGTAGTTATAGACAGGTAATGGAAAAATTAGTCAAGATGCTCAACTATAGGTGTTACCAACCACAAATCTATATGCATAGAGCTAGAGTGATAAACCAAGTGATAACAGCGTCCACTTTACAAGTATATATTAAATATATACTTATATCTGTTTAAGTATTAACAGATTTCAAAGTGCCTAATAATGTCTGAAAAATGAGCCAACACATCCCAGCTTTTTCCCAACAAATTGATACCTACTTGAAATACCACTGCATAAATAGTGGCTCACATGTAACTGAGAAATAATAAAAAAACAAAAATCAGAACTATTTGGTGGTCATGTTCCTGGCAGTTACTGCTCATAAGAGTGTGTATAATAGTCCATAGTCATTAGCAAGATGGTGACAAGTATATCTAAGATAATCCTTAGAGAGAGCCCAGCTATTAAATGGAAGAAAATAAAACAGATTTCACATGCACATGAACCTACCATCGACACTTTAATTTAGTGCTTAATAAAGTCATGACAAATTTTTTTCACTTTCCCGTAATTTTTTCCCCTTAGAGATCAAGTACATGATCGTGTGTAATACTAGTTGTATCCATAATAGAAATCTGTATCCATAAGCAACTTGATTTGCAATTTGGCAATGATGTGTGGTCACCGGCGTGTGCCACTTACAATAAACATTAATTACGTACACAACACATGTATGAACAGTGAAATCACTGCTTAAACCCTTTTTTCAATGCATGCGGTGACTCTAGAAGGACCCTTTTTCTAATTCATGGCGTTAACTGCTGACTGCTGAGAATGATTGTAAACCCACCACACTATAAAAGGTGGAGACGGTTTTTCATTTATAGGGATAGACATACATGTACAACTATACAACATGAAAGGAAAATAATTAGAAAAATAATACAGCATCTCTATAATTATGGGTCAACTATTACAATTACGGTAATGGCTAAGAATCAGAGGAGGATTGCGGAGAATCCTCAACACCCCCCCGCAAGCAGAACATGAGATTTGAGCAGACACGAAACTTGGAGAGAAAACAAAAAGAGAGACCGAGAGACACTCTTGGTGAAGACATCTGCAACCTGTAGATTAGAGGGAACATGTTGAGTGTTGATAGTGTCGGCCACCACAAGTTCTCAAAGAAAATGATAGTCAAGATCAATGTGTTTGGAACGCTTGTGAGAGACCGGATTAGAGCTCAAGAATATAGCACTCCTATTGTCACACGGAAGAAGAGGGCGATGTGTAGTAGAAACTTGTAGATCACGAAGGAGATGCATTAACCAAACGACCTCAGTAGTAAGGGCAAGAGCACGATACTCGGACTCACAACTGGAGCGAGAGATAGTGGGTTGCTTCTTAGTACTCCAAGAGACAAGATTGTCACCAAGGTAAATCGAATAGCCTGAAGTGGAGTGACGAGTGTCAGGATAGCCCGCCCAGTCAGCATCAGAATAAGTAACAATACTAGTGGAGGATGAGGTAGTAAACGTCAAGCCAAAATAAGTGTTCCTTTGACATAACGAAGGATACGTTTGACAGCTTGAAAATGGTCGTTAGTGGGGGCATGCAAATATTGATTGACTGAATTAACAAAATGAGTGATGTCAAGCCGAGTAATAGTCAAATATTGCAAGGCACCAACAAGAGAGCGGTAGAGAGTGATATTGGCAAAGGGGGAGCCATCAGAAGAGAGCCGCTGAGCCACAACCATAGGAGTAGCGACAGGTTTGCAATCAAGGAGTTGGGCCCGGACAAGAATATCTCGAGCATACTTGGTCTAACTGAAGAAAAAACCACCAGAAGTTAGAGTCACTTCAAGACCAAGAAAGTAGCTAAGCCAACCCAAATCTTTAGTAGCAAACTTGGAGTGAAGCTGACGAACAAAGCTATTGAGGAGAGAAGAAATGTTGTCGGTGATGATAATGTCATCCACATAAAGGAGTAAATAGAGAAGTGTTAGCACGACTGCAAGAGAAACCAAGCTTCAGAAGAAATAAGCTAAATTGGTGAAACCAGGCACGAGGGGCTTGCTTTAAACCATAAAGCGCCTTTTTGAGTTTGTAGACATGAGTAGGAAAGCGAGGATCAACATAGCCAGGGGGCTGCTCCATATAGACATATTCATTGAAAAGGCCGTTAAGAAAGACATTCTTGACATCAAGTTGATGCAGAAGCCATCAATTGGTGATAGCGATAGAAAGAACAACATGAACGGTGGAGGCCTTGACAACACGATTGAAAGTGTCTGTATAATCAAGGTTAGGAAGCTGAGTATATCCTTTAGGAACAAGACGTGCTTTAAGACGATCAATGGAGCCATCAGACAGGTATTTGGTTCAAAAAACTCATTTGGAGCCCACAATATTGGTGTTAGGAGGGCATGGAACAAGATCCCAAATATGGTTGGCATAGAGAGCCTAAACTTCGTCATCCATAACCGCAAGCCAAGTAGGAGTTTTAGAAGCGGACTTGAAACCTTTGGGCTCAGAAGAGGTGAGCAAAGCATGTAGAAGACCAAAGGTGTGATGACTGAGATAGGCCGGATGACAAGGCCGAAAAACACCTACTTTGGCTCTGGTGATCATAG
The DNA here is from genome assembly GCA_029856935.1 of Cyclocarya paliurus. Taxonomy (NCBI): domain Eukaryota; kingdom Viridiplantae; phylum Streptophyta; class Magnoliopsida; order Fagales; family Juglandaceae; genus Cyclocarya; species Cyclocarya paliurus. The sequence continues at coordinate 42,596,429 of CM056945.1, read as the reverse complement.
AATGAGAAGGATCAAAGGGACTGCAACTGGGTAGAAGAACCATCATGGGCTCGAGCAAAAAGTTCAGATCCAGTTGTTGGTGTGGAAGGCTGCACAGAGGAAGGATGTTGAGCCGAAGACACCAAGACAGCAGGAATGGGCTTGGTTGGAACCTGCATGGACTCAGAAAAATCATCAGGGCATAAGCTGCATGTAGTGGTGCAGGTCCGAAAATTAGATGGATCGAATAGTGAGATTGTAGGCATAGTAGACTGGGTGGGGGTTGGGGAGGAAATGGTATTGGGCTCAAAATTTTGAAAAAATCAAGAGAAGACATGGACTTGGCTTGGGAGGTATTTAAGTGAGGAAAATAAGTCTCATCAAATTGTGCATGTCTAGTGACGTAAATCCTAGAGGTAAGCGGGTCAAGGTAGCGAAAACCTTTGTAAAAGGGACTATAGTCGAGAAAAATACAAGGAATACTAAGGCGAGAAAATTTATGAGGCAAATAGTCACATAAACATGGATAGACACGACAACCAAAATGATGAAAATTGATGTAATTTGGAGCCTTACCATACAAAAGTTCAAAGGGAGAGATACCTCCAAGGAAAGGTGCGGGCAACCAGTTGATGATATAGGTAGCCGTACTGAAAGAGTCAACCCAAAATCGAGTAAGAACATGCGAATGAAAGAGAAGGACACGACCCATTTCAGTCACATGGCGATGTTTGCGTTTGGTGTGGCCATTTTGTGAAAGGGTGTAGGGACAAGACATTTGATGATGAATGCCTGAAGAACGAAGTTGAGATTGAAAACGAGTGCTACGAAATTCGGCGCCACCACCACTCTGAAAAATTTTAATCTTGAAAGAGTATTGATTTTCCACAAATGTTTGAAATTGATTAAAGATGGCAAAAAAATCAGATTTTAATGTCATAGGATAAAGCCATGTAAACCATGAGTGATCATCAATAAATAAGACATAATAAGCAAAGCCCATATTAAATTTCACTGGGGATGGGCCTCAAATATCACAATGAATAAGGCCCAAAATAGAAGAGGCCCGTCTATCACTTGTGGAAAAAGGAAGTCTATGACTCTTAGCAAGTTGGCAAGTGGAACAAATAGACGGAGAAGGCAATAAAGAAGTAAGGGAAAGCTGTCATTTTTTATTTAATAAAGAAATAATAGATGGGTTTACATGGCTAAGGCGTGCATGCCATAACTCATACGAAACACGTAGAGAGGATTTATTAAGGACAAAAACGAAAGCTGCAGTGCCACGATCCAGTACATAGAGACCACTATCATGTCTTTTGGTTGCTACCACCTTTCCTGTTGCTTTATTTTGAATGGTAAAACAAGAATCAATAAAGGTAACAGAGAGGGAATAATCGAAAGTCAACTTACTGATGGACAAAAGATTTTTGGTTAGACGTGGGACCACTAAAACATCAAGTAATTGAATGTTGAGAGAGTGGGAGAGAGTACCCATGTGGGTAATAGGCAAAAAAGCCTCATTGCCCACAATAACACTGTCCTTACCAACGTAAATCTCAGAGGAGTCGAGTGCAGTCGAGTCTTGCATCATGTGGGAAGAAGCACCGATGTCAAGGTACTAGTCGGACGGGGAGACTTTAGAAAGAGAACAGCCAGTGTGAAAAGCTTCAGCAAGCTGCGCGGATGGCTTACTTCGATCATAGTGGTTGCGGCATTTATCAGCCGTATGACCTTCAGTTTTATAGATTTGACACCGTGGGGTGTAGGAGCGACGACCACGTCTAGTTGCTGTGTTCTGACCATTATGGCGGCCATTTTAATGTCCTTGAGAACGGCGATTGCCATTGTTGCAGAAATGGTCATTACCACGTCCATGAGTTGCTGTAAATGTTGCAGAAGACATAGAAGGAGATTCAAGTGATTTTTGAAATAAATCATAACTTTCAGTTTTGGGAACAAGATCATGGAAGGAGGGCACTGGCGTGAAAGCCATTTGTGAGGAAGAAAAGCCTGAGAACTTAGTGCCAAGACCACGTAAGAACCAGTGAGATTTGTCGACGTCGTCGGCTGGGCGTCTAATAGCCACTAGCTGATCACAGAGAGCTTTGAAGGCTCGAGAAAATTCAACAACAGTTATGGTTCCTTTCTTCATCAACTGAAGTTCATCCTTGATCCGTATCTCTCAAGTTTTGGAAGCGTGGCTAAAAGCACGTTCCAGTGCAACCAAGACATCCCGAGAGGTGGTAAGACCAATAGCTTCGGCCATGACTTTTTCAGAGAGAGAAGAGAGAAGAAGGCTGAGGAAGCGTTAGTCTTTGAGCTTCCATTCAAGAAACTTGGGATTAGGAGTGGAAGAACCATTGGTGGTGGTAGGAGAAGGCTTGAGGAGAGAGCCATCCACAAAGTCAAGACAATCTTGGCATTCAAGTAATGAAACCAACTGACTGTTCCAAAGCAAGTAGTTGCTGGATGAAAGTTTGATAGTTACCATGTGGACCATGGTATTGAATGAAAGACTAGAGATTCGACCATGAGGAAAAAAAAAACTAGTATCGGATGTTAATCCATAGAGGCTCTTGATACCATGAGAATGATTGTAAATCCCCCACATTGTAAAAGTTGGAGATGGTTTTCCAAAGATAAGCATACATGTACAGCTATACAACATGAAAGGAAAACAATCAGAAAAATAAATACAGCATCTCTAGAATTATGGGTCAACTACTACAATTACGGCAATGGCTAAGAATCAACAATAAATCTTCCCAACCTTCCAACACTCCACACTCTATCTTTTTAAAAAAAAAGATTTAATTTTTTTTATTAAATAATTTTTATATGAATAGTAAATAAAAAATTTGAAATATTTTTAAAAAAATAAATTCAAAAAAAATTTTAAAAATATATTAAAAAATATAGAGTGTGAAATATAGATAAATAATAAGAAGTTGTGTAGCAAAACCCAAAAATCAAAGGAGGATTGCGGAGAACCCTCAACAACTGCTGGTCTGTAGCTCCCATCATTGAAGATCATGTCAAACATCTCTTTTTTTTTTTCCGGGTAGTACTATCCATCTAATACCCTAGTTTATTTTATTTTATTTTTTTTTATCATTTTCTTTTAAATATTTTTTTAACATCTTTAATTATTAAGAAAAAAATTAAAATATATATATAACTTTACTAATATTTACTTCTTTAATAATTTAATATAATAATTTTTTTTAAAAAAATCAAATATTTAAAAAATAATAAATAAATAGTAATAGAGTAGTAATCTTATCATTATTTTATTTTCTTGAGATTTTCAGACTTTCTGTTTCAATTTGCTTTACGTTCCGATCGAACCCTTTTTTCTTTCTTTGTGGGAGTTACGATATTTTACGAACCCAACTGCATGCATTAATTATATTAGCTTAATTTCATCGAGGAGACGTTCATACTGTACTTGCTAGATCGATCAAGCCCTATATCTATAGTTGATCTCGTCATGCGTCGAAGATGCCAAACATTTTTCTTTCCCCTGTTTTCACTGTTGAAGTATTTGTCATGTATTTAATTATATATTAAGTACGCCTAATTCGTGTTATAATTTGTTTCGGGTTTATTCCTCATCATGTACTCTCTTCTTAATTATTAATTAAATTAGAGTTTTGTTATTTATCATCGTACACATTATATATCAAATTTATTTTTATTTTTTTAACTTTTTAAATGTTTTTTTATTTTATTTTTTTTAAATTAATTTAGTTATTCTACTCATCATCTATATACTATATATGTATTTAATAAGAAAAATAAATAAAAATTAAAAAATTATGTGTATTATATAATATGAGGATGATGAGAAGAATTTTATTTTAAAAAATTAGGTGCGGTATCTATGTCCCCAAGCTAATTTGTTGTTTAGGTCGATCCATCGATCGAAAGCCACATGCATTTCACAGGGCGCATGGTTTGTCGGCCATCCTTCAAATTAAGGTGGTTGTGACCTGGTCACTACGGGACATATTGGGGTAGGGGTGACTAGTCGTTTCAGTCTTTTTTTTTTTTTTTGTACGATCGAATTGATGTCGTAATACAACCATATTAACTGATTAATTTTCTGGTTCATTTTCGCAAATATATATATATATATATATATATATATAATAGTTTATGCTTGATTCCAATATATATAAATAGTTTATTTTTTTTCTTGAAATTTAATAAATAAATAAATAAGCTTGAATTAATATTGACGGAGTACTATATCTGATATCAAATTATCTAATTTCACAGATTATTAAAACACAAAATCAATATAAGATTTTAAATTTTAAATTCAAATTCATTCATTCCTAAATACATTGGAATAGAAAATGATTTAAAACCAATAAATCAATAGAAAGAATTTTCTAAAAAGCGGTACTACTCTGCCGCCATGCTCTATCACGGACTCGTTTTCTGCCTCTCTAGTACCATTTAATCTGATATCTATGTATTTAGTTAACGATCGGTGATGTTTAGGTGGCTTTTCGTATTCACAGTTCACAATTCACTCATTGAAATTGTATTCACATAATAATAATTGATATAAAAAATGGTATTATATAGAAGTATTACTGGAGAGAAGTAATATTGGTGGGAGCTCAAAATTGGAGAACAAGTAGGTTTGAATAGAGAAGTGAAGAAGAGGGGTATATATTGTCAATAGAGAGTAGAGACGTCCAGAAAGAGTGTCAATGTGCCATTCACTCTTTAATTAGTATGCTTTCGCTCTTCTTTTTTGCCAAACCCACTTATTATAAACTTGTTCACTTTGAGTTGCCATCTCAATTCTCACACCATACTCGATTCGGGTTCACTTTTATTTACAGTATGTTTGACATCCAAATAATCTGCTAGTGGTTAGCAGATTAGGGTTGGGACATTCTGTATTCAATGAGGTTCCCACCCACCTCAGACTAAAACGGTCCATGATTCAAACTAAAGTGAGTCGGTGGAATTCTTCATTTCCTTACGGCTCTGTATCATTTTTGCAGCATTTCAACGATTGTTTTTGTTTCATTAAAAAAAGGTTTATTAATTTTGTTAATGGTTATTCTTGTTTTGTTAATTTTGTTTTTTAATCTTTAATAATTTTACTAATTTGTAGTACTCTTTGGCTTTTCAGCTTTTTGCACCCTTTTAAAATATAATTTATGATTAAAAACCCTATTATTATTCGAGACAAATTTATATCAATTATAATATATTATAATGAGATAAAATAAAAATATTAATTATATATTCAAGACAAATTTAAATTTTACATAATACTTATGATCTTGCATTCTCATATTATTTATGATTTTACATAAATTTAGATTTTTAAATGCCGCCAAAGCTATATATTATTATTGACGTAAAATTGATCAATTGTCGGCATTTTCTTAAATGCCGCTAAAGCTATATATTATTATCGACATAACAATATAAACGCCATAAAACTATTAATTTCTTGGCGTAAAATTGATCAATTGTATGTCTTTTTTTAAACAATATAAACGTCAAAAAATTCAATAATTTACTGGCATAAAATTAATCAATTGTCGGCATTTTGTTAAACGCTGAAAAAGTTACATACTATTTCTGGCGTAACAATAAAAAGGTTGGAAAACTCAATCATTTATCGGTGTAAACTCGTTCAATTTTTAATTTTTTTTTAAATGCTGTCAAAATTATATATTATTACCGATGTAATAATATAAACGCCGGGATACGACTAAATTACCGACATATAATTGATATAGCTTTGGCGTTTTTTCAAATGTCATCAAAACTATATATTATTATGAATGCAACTATATAAACATTAAAATATTTAATTATTTACCGGTATAAAAATTAAACGCCGACAAAGATATAATTTTATTGGTGTATAAACAATAGTAGATAATATAAACGTCGCTAATTTTTAATTTTTGTAGTGTACGCAGCTATCTGCATGCATTAATTATTGTGACGGATCTCATTAAAATCCAAACCCTTTTTCTAATCCATGGCGCTGACTGCTGGTTAATCTGTAGCTCCCATCATTGAAGATCAAGTCAAACATCTTCCCCTTTTTTTTTCCTTGAGATATTTTTCAGACTTCCTGTTTCATGAGTTTGTTTTGCGTTCCGATCGAACCCTTTTTTTCTTTCTTTGTGGGCGTTACGATATTTTACGAACCCAACTGCATGCATTAATTATATTAGCTTTCATGAAAGAGACGTTCATACTGTACTTGCTAGATCGATCAAGCCCTATATCTATAGTTGATCTCGTCATGCGTCGAAGATGCCAAACATTTTTCTTACCCCTGTTTTCACTGTTGACATATTTGTCATGTATTTAATTATATATTAAGTCATTGACGCCTAATTCGTGTTATAATTTGTTCCAGGTTTATTCCTCATCATGTCCTCTCAACCTAATTATTAATGAAATTAGAGCTTTGTTATTCATCATCTCACACATCATACACTATATTTATTTTTATTTTCTTAATTTTTTAAATATTTTTTTATTTTATTCTTCTATTCATCATCTATATGGCACACATTTAATAAAAAAAAAATTAAAAAATAAAAAATTATGTGTATTATATAATGGGAAGATGATGAGTAGAATTTTACATTAAAAAATTATGTGTAGTACATGTGTCCCAAGCTAATTTGTTGTTTAGGTCGATCCATCGATCGAAAGCCACATGCATTTCACAGGGTGCATGGTTTGTCGGCCATCCTTCAAATTAAGGTGGTTGTGACCTGGTCACTTCGAGGGACATATTTGGGTAGGGGAGACTAGTCGTTTCAATCTTCTTCTTGGTTTTTTTTTTTTTTTTTTGGGTACGATCGAATTGATGTCGTAACTCTACCACATTAACTGATTAATTTTGTGGTTCCTTTTCGGAAAAAAAATATATAAATAGTTTATGCTTGATTCCAATATAAGATATATGCTTTATTTTTTTATTATTTTCTTGAAATTTAATAAATAAATAAATAAGCTTGAATTAATATTGACGGAGTACTATATCTGATATCAAATTATCTAATTTCACAGATTATTAAAACATAAAATTAAGATAAGATTTTAAATTTTAAATTCGAATTCATTCATTTCTGAATACATTAAAATAGAAAAAGATTTAAAATCAATAACCAATAGAGAGAATTTTCTAAAGAACGGTATTATTCTGCTGCTTGGGATGCCTATTTTGTGTGTTGTCTAATGCAATTTATACTTTACTTTTTTTTTACATTTTATTTTGCATATTTTTTAAACATATTTAAAAAACAAAAAAATATTAATATATTAATAGTTAATTTTTAATTATTAAAAATATTTTAAAAAATAAATATACGAAGCAACAAAATAAAGAGACAAAATAAAAATAAAAAGGGATACCAGCATTTGTCATTTCTAAATATATCAATTTACGAGTAGATAGCTGGCTAGCGCCTCTGCATGGATCAGTACTACTGTACTGGTTCTGTTTTTGGAAAAAAAATCTTAGGTTTTTTTTTTTTTATATATAGATAAGATGTACTGAAAATTATAAATTAAATAAAATATTGTTAAAATATATTTTTTAATATTATTTTAATTTTAAAATTTTAAAAAATTAAATTATAGATTTTATTTTATATAAAAATTAAAAAAAATTATAATAATTAAATATAATGGATTGAGATGTTATAAAAAAACAAATAAAGGCTAATCTCAGCTGTATATCATTTTCTTATCCACTCGTAATTCTCAATCATTGTCTGATGTTCGGTGAAAAAGACTTGCACTGTTGAACAGTCCATTAATCGAACGACCGTTTGCTCACTCTTTTTCTGAATCATGAGGAACGGAACCACGCATGTAGCATCGAATCAATCCTCGCATTAATCGAGTCAACATACGCTCGACTACAAGTACTGCACCAGTCACGCGGTACTATTGCCCCGCCAGCACATCACGCACCCAACTTTGAATTCTTCGACACTTCACGGGTTCTTTTAGCCGGCTTTGCTGACTTCTCTCCCGGCCCCATCTACTTATATGGACTCTTTATATCCTATATATATCCGACTTCCCTCCCAGCAATATCACAAGCCAAAGCAGCACTTCTTACACACTACAATTTAGCAAAGGCCGAGTATTTTAAACCCAGCTTATAACACTCTCACTCCCAGTTTCATTGTTGTTTCTAGCTCTCAGTACCATAATGGGAAGTGAAAGTTCAAACAGCATAATAGTTTCGATGTTTGTAGTAGTAGTAGTATTGCTCGCCCTGGATGCCTCATTGGTGCATGGCCAAGGCACTCGTGCCGGGTTCTATTCGAAAACATGTCCTCGAGTAGAATCCATTGTTCGATCCACTGTTCAAACTCATTTTGGGTCTAATCCCGCTATTGCTCCGGGGCTGTTGAGGATGCACTTCCATGATTGCTTTGTGCGTGGCTGCGATGCTTCTATCCTTATCGAGGGGACTAACACTGAAAGAACAGCCGGACCTAACAGTTTGTTAAGAGGATTTGAAGTCATTGACGATGCCAAGGCCAAGCTTGAAGCTGCATGTCCTGGCGTCGTTTCTTGCGCTGATATTCTTACCCTTGCTGCTCGCGATTCTGTTTTTTTGGTAATTATATATATATATATATATATATATATATATATCATGATCTTGATTTCATATATAACATTTGTGTTTGTGATCATGCGCGCGCACACACACGTATATATGTGTGCAATAATCATGCATGTGATCTTACAACCATATTATATTGATCAATCATCAATTGTTATTGCAGACCAAGGGACAGAGCTGGCAGGTGCCTACTGGACGCAGAGATGGCAGGGTATCACTGGCCTCAGATACCACCAATTTACCTGGCGCTAGAGACTCCGTTGATGTTCAAAAGCAAAAGTTTGCAGAGAAAGGTCTCGATACTAAAGATCTCGTTGTCCTTGTTGGTAAGAACTACTTGCATATACATGACTTTTGGTTTTGAAAATTTGAGAATTATATAGTAAGTTGAGTTAACTATAAAGTCAAGACATAGATGACTAGCTAATTATTACATAAAGTCATCAACTTCAAACCTGGGCTATATGATCTCAGTGTACATGCACGTATATACGTAGGGTAAAATACATATAGTACTGTGTCGATCAATTACTAATTGTATGCAATTTTGTTACTATATATATAGGTGGACACACCATTGGAACAGCAGCATGCCGGCTATTCAGTTACAGACTATACAACTTTACTACAAGTACTGGGAATGGTGCTGATCCTACCATTGACCCAGCTTTCCTGCCTCAACTCCGAGCTCTCTGCCCACAAAATGGCGACGGAGCAACGCGTGTAGGACTAGATCCTGGTAGCCAAAACAGATTTGACACGTCTTACTTCAACAACTTGATCAAAGGCCGTGGAGTACTCGAGTCGGATCAAAAGTTATGGACTGATGCCTCCACAAAGACTTTTGTTCAACGTTTTCTGGGAGCGAGCGTCTTCAATGTGGAGTTTGGAAGGTCCATGGTGAAGATGAGCAACGTTGATGTTAAAACGGGTACCCAGGGTGAAATTCGCAAAATATGTTCTGCAATTAACTAACTGGCCAGTACTCATCAGAGTTCTATCAGAAGGGACCGGATCAGAGGATCGAGAAAAAAAAATATATTATGTATTTATTAGCTTATAGGCGTAAGCCACTTAATTAGAGCGTCTTGCATTGTGCAAAATGTTTATTTTTTTTGGATTATAGGAGTACGGATGGCGTAAGCTCAGGATTAATATGCCCAATATTCCGAAAGATTTACATTTTCTAGATTATATATAATTTTATAAGAAATTGGGTTGTGTTCAATTTACTCGTTTGGAATTTACAAAATTGCCGTAAGAAATTGCGATATTTGGACGTTGAAGTGATCTTAGATATATTCATATGTCAGATTATACTCAACATCTAAACCCATACAAGTATGCCCATCTGAAGTGATCTCAAGTGATCAGTTAGATATTTTCATCACTTAATAAGGCTCATTATTTTTTCATCACAACAACAATAAACCAATCAATATATTACATAGAACTTCCTATTTTTTTAATTTTTCATAAAAAGTTAAACAATTTCAAGTTACTTCATACATCCAAATACAATCTCAATGAGACCCATATTTTTATACAAAACTCTCTCAAACATCTTAACTTACTATTATTTATAGATAAATTTAAATTATCTAAGATATTCTTAGCATCTAAACAAAACCTACAAGTTACTGGCCGAGGCAAGGGAGTTCTATAAGTTCATAGATAATCAATTTCCATATGGAGCAAGCAATTATTTGGTCTTTTTGTTAAAAAAAATGGTTTCATGAGGAGTACTACATTTGAATCTAAAACATATATATCCAATGGTAAAACTAAAATAATACCGCTTACTAATTGTTTGCAATTATGAGCATTACCACATGATTCTCGATCTGCTACAATGTTTTTTCAATCTAGCCTCTCACTAAACGCACGCCAATCCAATTAATTCGATAGAACGATTAGCTAGATGCAGTAATTTACCATCTACGCACACCCAATTAAGGCACATTCACAGTATCCATTATAGTTTATTAAAGTATCAGTGATTATAAATATAAGAAAAATGATATTTGTATTCTTAAGTGTGTAAGTCTGACACGCGTGCTCTATTTTAATATTTTTATACTTACATTATTTATATGAAATATTTTGATTTAAAAGATCATTTTAATAATATAACAGCTAGCGATAGGACGTACATGATTAAAAAACGAAATGAATTTAAGGACGAGAAAAAAAAAAAAAAAGAGGAAATGATTGGTCCCATGCACGTGCATGCCACCTAGCTAATTTATTGTCTTGGCCTGCATGCAACCTAATAGGGCGTTACGTACTTAATTGGCTAATTTGCGGGTGCGAGAGAGAGAGAGAGAGAGAGAGAGCGACTTTATCAATCTTCATAATGATTGATGACTGTTTCTCCATAATTGATTCTTCGACAATTAACCACTTTGATATATATTGGTGGCTGTCAATGAAAGAAACGTTTCCACAATCAATACCTTCACAAGACAAAAGGACTACTGTTAACGCTGTTTCTCGCCTCGAAGCAAAACGATAAACTTATGATTAGTCTATAATTATTTTATAGCTTTTATTTAAGATGAAAGGTAATTATATTTAATTAAAAATTATTATTTACTGAATAAGCATAATTACAATTAATAACTTGATATAAATTATAAAATAATTGTAATTGTATCATTATCCTTTACGATATTATCCTAAGGCACGAGAGACATTGCTTAAGGGACAAAGGCCAGTGAGAACCCTCCTACTCTCCTACTTTTGTCTGCATATACACTCATATGGCTTGACTCACTTGTGTATCTATTTTTCGTCTTCCAAATTAAACACTATAAGAAGGGCCACCGTGGAATACAGCAGACGGGGGAAAAAAAAGCGTTTTCTGAATTCTGACCTATTAGGCCAAGGTCGAAAAAATGGGTCAGAATCTTCATAATTGAGCCAACCATTATGGCCCAAGGTGCCAAGAACCAGCATCAGGGAATACTACTGTCACATGCGGAATGCAGAATTTCAGGCCCAAGTCGCAAGGAAATAAAAGGCTTAATCCAACTGAAAAAAAAAAAAAAAGTTCTTTAAACATTTATCAACATTCTCAACAAGTACAAGAGCAATTCAAAAGAGAAAACAGTCGTCATTCAATCGTGGTAGCTACAAACCATTTATGCAACTTCCCTCGAGAACAATACAATACAACAAAAGAATTGCCTGTCCAAAAATAAACTCAACTTACAAAGACACAATTACTAAGAAGTACAACAACACAAACATTGATTTTGGCACACGCGTTAACCTAAACAAAATAAGTTTTAACCGCTTCAACTTAACTATACACCAAGTCAGCAACAACCATTACCAGGAAAGCAAATTGTAAAATTTTCAATCCCTTGGAAACCAATAGGATTTCCGGTTTCTAGCCTTGCTAGGTGTGTTGGCATTCGAATCACTTATGCCGTTATGCAGATGCCTCCAACTTTGCAGCCGCACACGGCGCGAGCATTCCTATCAACCTGAATGAGACTTTGCGTCGTCAAGATTGCCTGTGGAACCGGATCATGACTCGCTCTCAGATACAAGCTCCTTACCGCCCTGGCTGCCACGTCCTTGGCATATTGCGAATTCAACGGAGCCAACAAGCAATGCCCCAAAATCCTCGAAGGTAGCTGTAATAGCTCCAAAGGCAAAGGAATTCTTCTTCCCTTGGGTTCCAAATTCTCCTCATCTCTCTCCACACTTAATTTTCTCATCTCCTCCACATCTCATTTCCATTCTTCAAAAAAGAGGTACAATTCTAAAATTCATCAGGATCCTTGTTGAACTCCCTTATACAAGAACAGTTATGCCCGGGCCACACAACCACGGGCCGGCAAAATTCAAGCTTGGAGTACCTCAGCATATGTGAGATATGTTTATTGTTAATGTGGTGTTTTGCGGCCTAGGCAACTCCACGCTGTTGGGGCTTGAGCCTGGTTTCTGCTAAAAAGAATAATGTTGGGCTCGGGGTTCGTGGTACCTCCAACACTCAAGTTAGCTCAAGGTAGGAGATGAAGAGAGAAAATACTTATTTAAGGAGAATGATAGTTGAAGTGTATAAGAGTGTGAGTAATCCCTCTCTCAATCGAGAGAGGGGGTATTTAAACCTGGTCGGGGTGAACCCCGAGGTGATGGTGGTGCTGGTATGCGGCTCCGTACTGCGATCATGTGTCCCTGCCAACTTCTTGCTTCCCTGCAGACCTGCCAGGCCTGACCACAGTTGTCATCGACCACAATTTTTTTTTTTTTTTTTTTTAAATGATAATGAAAATTTTTTTTTCATGGTTTGGGAAATTAATAATTATAATTTATATATATTTGTAATACATTTAATAGACTATAATGATTTAGTTATAGTGATTAGTATTAGTTATAAACTTATATATTACTATAGCTATATAATATATTAGACTATATAATAGTATTAATATTAGCCTATTAGTATAGTTATATATTAGTATTAGTTATAAACTTATGATTTAGTATAACTATATTAGTATAAGTATAACTATAGTCTATATTAGCCTATTAGTATTAGTTATAAACTTGTAATGATTTAGTATAATTATATTAGTAAAAGTATAACTATAGTCTATATCAGACTATTAGTATTAGTTATAAACTTATAGTGATTTAGTATAGCTATATAATATATTAGAATATATAATAGTATTAATATTATACTATTAGTATAGTTATATATTAGTATTACTTATAAACTTATAGTGATTTAGTATAACTATATTAGTATAAGTACAACTATAGTCTATATTAGACTATTGTATCAGTTATAAATTTATATATTAGTATAGCTATATAATATATTAGAATATATAATAGTATTAATATTACACTTTTAGTATTAGTTATAAAATTATAGTGATTTAGTGTAACTATATTAGTATAAGTACAACTATAGTCTATATTAGACTATTAGTATTAATTATATATTAGTATTAGTTATAAACTTATATATTAGTATAGCCATATAATATATTAGACTATATATAATATAATTTAATATATATATGTTATGTTTAAAGCATATGATCAGTTAAATTTTCATATTTAAGATTAAACTTTTATTTTATAAATTATATAACATTATCTTATATATAATTATATTAATAACATATGATCAAACAAATTACAAATGTTCATATTTAAGATTAACATTTTATGTTATAATTTATAATATGAAATTATTTCATATATGATATATATTATATATACAAATTTCATATATAATTATATATTATATATAAAACTTATATATAAAATATTAATTTTTACATATTTTTCTCCAACCGGTCTGGGAAATCGGCCGATTTCCCTAATACAATAACCGGTCTCGGACTGGATTGATTTTTTGGTCTAAATTTATACCCCTACTCTCCTGCACGAGAAAGAGCCATTGCTCGATCGGGAAGCACCACACGAGAAAGTTCCTACTCAGAAACCACCGCACGAGAAGACACCTCACTTGCACAAGAAAGCTATTGCTTGGAAACCACCGCACGAGAAGACACCTCTCTACACGGGAAAGAACCATTGCTTGGGAAGCACCATGTAACATCCTGAATTTTAGTGTATTTTTAATAAAGGTTTATTTTAATTCTTTATTGTGTAATTCTCTTATTTTAATATTTTAGAGGTTTTATTTATTTACTTTATTGGACTTTCCTATTTTTATTAATTATTAATTTTGGAGTTTTAGAATATTATATTAGAATATTTTAAATTGTGAAAATATTATTTTATTGGGCTTTTTATTGTTAATTATTATTTTGAATTTAAATTGATCTTTAGTTTAAATTGGTTTATTTGTGGGTTTTAAAATTACTATTGTTTTATTTATAGCATTTCACTGTGTTTGATTTATTTTAATTAATGATCTGTAATTTAATTTATCTTTATTTTAAAAGGATGTTTTTTGTCAGAGTTTAATATTTTACTGTAGTTAATTTTGAGTTAAATTGATTTATTTCTTTTAACTGTTTTAAAAATTGTTACTGTTTTATTTAAATGAGCTTGTTTTTGGATTTTAATATTTTTACTGATTTAATTGAGCATTTCAGTAAATTTGAATTATTTTATTTATCTAGTAGTTTTAAAATTATTTTCGTTGGATCACTTTCGAAACCCAAGTTGAAAAATGCTGGATCTCTCTTTTTCTCTTTCTCTTTTTCTTTTTCTTCTTTTTTTCTTCTTCTCCTTCCGGTTTCTCCCCCCAGCCCGAATGCACCTCACCTTCTCTCTCCTCACCCACGCTCTCTCTCGGCCTCACCGTTCCAGAGCTGCCGCCGGCCGGCGGTGGTCGACACCGCCGGCACCGTTCGGACCCTCAGCCACCGGCGACCTCCCCCATAGATTCTCAGGCCGAACCTCGCCGCCGTTAGCCTCCACGGCGCGATCGAACCCGCGGTGGGTTTTTTCTCCTCCGGCCGCCGTCCGGCCGCCATCGGCCACCAGCTTCCAGCCACACCTTCACCGGCCCATTTCCGGCCTAACCAAACCAACCCCGGCCCCGATCCGTCGCCGGAGCCGGTCGAACGAGATCAAACCCGTTTCGGGTATTCCGGCCAAAATCCGTCCATTTCCGCCACTATTCACGGCCAACCACCACCACCATTAGATTCCCCACCTTCCAAAGGCCTTACCCTATTATTTTCAAGTCTTCGTTTGGACCCGTGTGAAATTCCAATTTCACTGTGTATTTCGGCCACAGTGTATTTTTACACTGTGGTGTTGCTGTTTTGGCGCTTCCAGCTCTCCCGTGATCCTCCATAAATTATTTTAAAGCACTGTAAGTATTTCTCCAAAAGACTTTTAAGATTTAAATATATTTTTGCAATGATCTGTTTTATAAACTGCGAATTGGTTATCTGATATACTGTTGGTTATTGGAAATTGTTGGTATCTGTTGGTTATCAATTTTTGGTCATTTTCATGGCATTGTGCACGCATGCGTGGGTGTGTAAATTGAAAGGCTTTTCGGGTGTGTGTGTATCACCCCCAAGCCGAGATGGGTTATTATCTCGGTGGAGCTCCTCTGGGCACTCGGGAGCGGAATAAACTGAGTGTCGTCCCCTGGAGCTTTTGCTCGGGACTTGGACCGGGATGGTAGCGCTCTCGGATCTGACTCCGTGATCTCTCGTGCTGGCGGAGATCAGAGGATGCTTGGCTATGTACGCGGTGGGCGCGGAACTGGGCATCGCTCATGTATTACTCGCACAGCCGTTACCTGTGGAGTGAATGATGAAGCCAGGGTATGTGGATGGTCCCTAGGGGAGGCCATGGTACATACGGATTAAAATTGGCTGTTTTCTGGGAAAATAGCGTGAGTTGATTTTGTGTGCCATTTTCTGGGAAAATGGTGGAATGGATTTTATTGGAAATGATTTTGAGCCAATGAGATTTTTGGCGTGCGTGGAAAACTGTGATTTTCGAGAAATTGTGTTTTTCTCGGGTTTTGCACTTGGGTCATCATGTGCATGCATTGGTCGTTGTATTTATATATTTGTTATCTTGGAGTACTTTTGGGTTTTACTTACTGTAGTACCATTTATTTGGTACTGCAGATTTTGACGCAGGTTTTGAAGAGGTTGAGCCCAAGGATGCGGCTCCACCTGAGGAGTAGGGACTTTTGGCTATATTCTGTTTTGGTATTTGTATTTTTATTTCAGCTTGTTTTATAAACAACAAAATTGTATTATGTTGACTTGTGGATTTCTGTATTATTTTGTATTGTATTAAATTATGGTACTTAGTTATTTGACTGAACTTTTCCGCTGCATTTTATTTTGTACACGTGTTGCATTTCACACACTCGGCACGTGTCGTTGGGGTGCGTGACCGTGCTGTCATCATCCCGGGTGTCTCGATTTCCGTGCTTGTCCGTACATGGAAGTCGGGGGCGCCACAGGTGGTATCAGAGCAGTTCGGCTCTGGGTAAAGCCACATGTCCCTTAGGTGCAGTACCAGAAAGTTTTAAAATTGTGATTTAAAAATTTTTTGGGGTTTGAAGTATGTTATTTTTAATGGTTTAAAATTATTATTTGTTGTTATTTTTATTGGTTTCATATATTTTTATTGAATGTTATTTTATTTTAATTGTTTTATTCTGTGGTCGGTTATTTTATTTGTTTTAATTAGTTATTGTGTATTTCTTCATTGTTTTATTCATTTATCACATGTCATTTTAATTATGGAATTTTAATTTTATTTTATTTGTGAGATTTTGGGTTGTTTTAATTTTATGTTGTTTGAGGTATGTTACTTTAAATGTTTTAATTTATTGAATGTTGTTATACTTGGTTGATTTTGTTCTATTTTATTTAATGGCATTTTGTTGTGTTTTAATTTATTTTGCCATATTTATTTTTAATCTGTTTGAGTGGAAAAGTGGGTTAAGGGCTACGCTATGGCAGGAAGATGGTACGACTGTGAATGTCATAGTTAGGCTTGAACCTTTAGTGTAGTAGGCCTGAACTCTTAGCGATTGGTAGGTTTTAATATTAAGACTCGAAGGGAACGACTTGGTCTAAGTGAACTCTATGGAGTAGGAACTCAAGTTGCAGCTAAGGTGGGAATAGGTTTAGTTCGCCTAGGATGCTTGAGGTCTTAAATTCTATAGGATTAATTTTTGGGTCTAGGGAGTAAGAGGTCATAAGTTCAACGAACTTCGAGGTTAGATTTTTGAGAAGTTATCTAAGGTTTGAGGCCCTATAGTTTTAGGAATAAGTTTATAGGATCTAAGGTGGTAGGTTCAACAAGCACTTGAGGGATTTATTAAATTAGAAGTTTTAGATTTTTGCCGACTCAGTTAAGCACTTTGGTATTATTTCGGGTTTAGAATTTCGCAAGGTTTGCAAGGTGAGTGTTTTAGCTTTAAGGTCATCGAATTTGAGGATTTCAGGAAGTGATTCCTTTTGGTTTAAGGTTTTAGAATTATAGATTTGAATGATTGATCTGCAATAAGATTTAAGTTTAAATTCCCCGAGTTTGATGTGCTAGCTTGATTTATTTTGGAGACTGTTTAGTCTGTGATCATTATAATGAGGTTGATCAGAGTTGAATTATTAATATAGGAATTTTTTTTTAATGAGAATATTTCTTTGGAGATGGAAGTTAATGATTTAGCTCGTGTATTTTATGAGGATTGTAGATTTGGATCGAATTCGAGGAAATGATTGTTTTTAGCTAGAGGTTACAATAATAGGCTTAAGAATTAATCCATATCAATTTTAAGGATAATAGATAGTGTGGACTTAGGAAAAGATTCTTGTTGATTTCGAGGATATAGGTCCAGATGATGATTATGGTAGTGATAGATCACTTGCACGTTGGAGGAATATTGATTCTAGCTAAGGATGCTCGAGATCGACGTGTTGCAGTTGTGAGTTGTAGGGATTTCAGAGAGTGCATGTTCTAGTCTCATTCTTGGCTTGGAAGAAATAGTTTTGGTAGGTGTTGTAAAGGAGTCGTTACGACAGTATTAAGTTCAAAAGTTTTGGTAAATTGATCAAAGAGTACAGTCGAAGCAGGTTACTCGATGGAATGATGATTGGCAGTAATTATTGTGATTACCTAAAGGAAGTAATTGTGACTTGAGGTCACATAGGAATTTAAATTTTTGAGGCTATACGTTCCTTTGGAAATTGAGTGTCCAGTTGGGAGAATCAAGGACATTGTTATTGGACTTAAAGAAAGACTGATGAATCTTGGAAGTTGAACCTAGGCATCAACGGTGGGTAGTATAATCAAGTATGTGAGATAATAAAGCATTAGGATTCTTGGACGTTGTATAATAATTTTTGGTGGATTGAAGATTTGAGCAGTAGGGCGTGCCTTGAGGTTTATTAGTGAGGTGCTATTGAAGGATTTAGTTGTGTTAAAACTAGCTTATAGGAGTAGAAGTAGGTGGGCAAGTTACCCAGGTTTCTGTAATGTTTTAGAAAAGTCTTTGGTGGTTCTTAGTGAGTTTAGTCACTGCTAGAATAGTTGTTATTTGGAACTTAGTTGTTTAACTTTCGGGTTTAGTTTGTCGGGTAGAATTTATAAATGCTCTTTCTGGTTGGCTGGAGTGGATTTGAGCCTTTTAAGATAAGTTCTTATCGAAGTTGAGCGTGTGTATTTGGAATACTGAGGTTGATTAATATTGATTTTGGAATAGGGTATTTTCTAACAATTGTGGTAAGAGTTTTCTTGGTTAGTAGGTATGGAGCTACCTTGCACTCAATGATGTTGTTTTATGAGGACATGAATTTTCGGTAAGTGGTGTTTATCAGAGTGCGCAGCAAGAGTATGATACTTTGGTGGTAATTAGGAGTTTAAAAATTTTGTGTTGATTTTGAGGAATTAGTGATGACTTGGAATTTTTGTGGAATACCTGTATTGAAGATTAATTATTGTGTATGCAATTTCGTTATTGATGGTTAATTTTTAGAAGTGGCCACTAGGTTACTAAAGTGTAGTATTCAGCGAAGGTTTGGAAGTTTTACCGTAGGAGTTAATTGAGGTTAGTTCAGAGTATCAATGGAGTTAGTAATCATTAGAATTCCTTGGGTGTTGTGTTAAGGTTTTGTGGATATAGAGATCTTGGATTACATGGCCGCTCTAGGAGTAATAATCATGATGTGCCTTTGGGAGGCTAGTGAGAGTAATTTTGTTGGGCCGAGTTAATAAAAGAGATGTTATGGCGGGAGCGTAAGGTTGTCAGAAAAGTTATGCGGAATTAAGGAGAAGAGACTTGTCTTTTGAGGAAAGTGATTGAGTTTACCTTAAAGTCCCTCCTATGAAAGTCGTTAAGTGCTTTGGTAAGAGAGGAAAACTTAGCCAAGGTATGTTGGACCTTTTCAGATTTTGGAGATGAATGAGGCTGTTGCTTTCAGGACTGCTTTGCCAGAGTATTTTGGAAAGGTTCTTGATGTGTTCTCAAGAAAAGTTTTTGTCAGCAAGATGTGCGTTTTGTCGACCCAGGACGTATCGAACATCAACCTGACCTTACTTAGGGGGGTTGCCCTAATGCAGATTGTAGATTGGAAGAATAAAAGTTGAGATCTAAGTCGTTAACTTCGGAGAAGGTAGCTTGGGGTGATCTTCTTGCTTAAGATTTCTCTTGGAAAAGAAAAACAGCCTTGATGGAATGGTATTCCGTAATCGTTTGTTTAATCAGCGGTATGTTTCTTAAGCCTACCGTAAGTCGCATCTCATGCCTGTCTTTAGCATTGATGTTTGACCCTACAATTTCGAGGACGAAATTTATTTTAAGGGGGGGAGATTGTAACATCCTGAATTTTAGTGTATTTTTAATAAAGGTTTATTTTAATTCTTTATTGTGTAATTCTCTTATTTTAATATTTTAGAGGTTTTATTTATTTACTTTATTGGACTTTCCTATTTTTATTAATTATTAATTTTGGAGTTTTAGAATATTATATTAGAATATTTTAAATTGTGAAAATATTATTTTATTGGGCTTTTTATTGTTAATTATTATTTTGAATTTAAATTGATCTTTAGTTTAAATTGGTTTATTTGTGGGTTTTAAAATTACTATTGTTTTATTTATAGCATTTCACTGTGTTTGATTTATTTTAATTAATGATCTGTAATTTAATTTATCTTTATTTTAAAAGGATGTTTTTTGTCAGAGTTTAATATTTTACTGTAGTTAATTTTGAGTTAAATTGATTTATTTCTTTTAACTGTTTTAAAAATTGTTACTGTTTTATTTAAATGAGCTTGTTTTTGGATTTTAATATTTTTACTGATTTAATTGAGCATTTCAGTAAATTTGAATTATTTTATTTATCTAGTAGTTTTAAAATTATTTTCGTTGGATCACTTTCGAAACCCAAGTTGAAAAATGCTGGATCTCTCTTTTTCTCTTTCTCTTTTTCTTTTTCTTCTTTTTTCTTCTTCTCCTTCCGGTTTCTCCCCCCAGCCCGAATGCACCTCACCTTCTCTCTCCTCACCCACGCTCTCTCTCGGCCTCACCGTTCCAGAGCTGCCGCCGGCCGGCGGTGGTCGACACCGCCGGCACCGTTCGGACCCTCAGCCACCGGCGACCTCCCCCATAGATTCTCAGGCCGAACCTCGCCGCCGTTAGCCTCCACGGCGCGATCGAACCCGCGGTGGGTTTTTTCTCCTCCGGCCGCCGTCCGGCCGCCATCGGCCACCAGCTTCCAGCCACACCTTCACCGGCCCATTTCCGGCCTAACCAAACCAACCCCGGCCCCGATCCGTCGCCGGAGCCGGTCGAACGAGATCAAACCCGTTTCGGGTATTCCGGCCAAAATCCGTCCATTTCCGCCACTATTCACGGCCAACCACCACCACCATTAGATTCCCCACCTACCAAAGGCCTTACCCTATTATTTTCAAGTCTTCGTTTGGACCCGTGTGAAATTCCAATTTCACTGTGTATTTCGGCCACAGTGTATTTTTACACTGTGGTGTTGCTGTTTTGGCGCTTCCAGCTCTCCCGTGATCCTCCATAAATTATTTTAAAGCACTGTAAGTATTTCTCCAAAAGACTTTTAAGATTTAAATATATTTTTGCAATGATCTGTTTTATAAACTGCGAATTGGTTATCTGATATACTGTTGGTTATTGGAAATTGTTGGTATCTGTTGGTTATCAATTTTTGGTCATTTTCATGGCATTGTGCACGCATGCGTGGGTGTGTAAATTGAAAGGCTTTTCGGGTGTGTGTCTATCACCCCCAAGCCGAGATGGGTTATTATCTCGGTGGAGCTCCTCTGGGCACTCGGGAGCGGAATAAACTGAGTGTCGTCCCCTGGAGCTTTTGCTCGGGACTTGGACCGGGATGGTAGCGCTCTCGGATCTGACTCCGTGATCTCTCGTGCTGGCGGAGATCAGAGGATGCTTGGCTATGTACGCGGTGGGCGCGGAACTGGGCATCGCTCATGTATTACTCGCACAGCCGTTACCTGTGGAGTGAATGATGAAGCCAGGGTATGTGGATGGTCCCTAGGGGAGGCCATGGTACATACGGATTAAAATTGGCTGTTTTCTGGGAAAATAGCGTGAGTTGATTTTGTGTGCCATTTTCTGGGAAAATGATGGAATGGATTTTATTGGAAATGATTTTGAGCCAATGAGATTTTTGGCGTGCGTGGAAAACTGTGATTTTCGAGAAATTGTGTTTTTCTCAGGTTTTGCACTTGGGTCATCATGTGCATGCATTGGTCGTTGTATTTATATATTTGTTATCTTGGAGTACTTTTGGGTTTTACTTACTGTAGTACCATTTATTTGGTACTGCAGATTTTGACGCAGGTTTTGAAGAGGTTGAGCCCAAGGATGCGGCTCCACCTGAGGAGTAGGGACTTTTGGCTATATTCTGTTTTGGTATTTGTATTTTTATTTCAGCTTGTTTTATAAACAACAAAATTGTATTATGTTGACTTGTGGATTTCTGTATTATTTTGTATTGTATTAAATTATGGTACTTAGTTATTTGACTGAACTTTTCCGCTGCATTTTATTTTGTACACGTGTTGCATTTCACACACTAGGCACGTGTCGTTGGGGTGCGTGACCGTGCTGTCATCATCCCGGGTGTCTCGATTTCCGTGCTTGTCCGTACATGGAAGTCGGGGGCGCCACACACCACACGAGAAAGCTTCTGCTTGGAACTCCACTGCTCGGATGGAAGCCCACCAGCTTGGGAAAGTGAGACCAACCTGCTTAGCTTGAAAACCGTCAAACAACGGGATCCACCATGTCGGGACCTAGTTGCACGGGAAGCTTATGCATGGCAGCCCACCAGCTCGGGGCAGAACCACCTGCTCGGGGGTCACCAGCTAGGAAGTCATCTGCTCGGCAGTTGCTAGATCAGAAACCACTGCACGGGAAGCACTTATACGGGAAAGTTTCCAATGCTCGAGATAGACTCTCCTCAATTTAGTACACACGACCACTGCACGGCTACATCCACCATGTCGAGAGCTAGTTGCAGGGGAAGCTCATGCATGGCAGCCCACCAGCTTAGGACAGAACCACCTACTTGGAAGTCATCTACTCGACAGTCGCCAGATCGCAAACTGCCAGCCCTTCATGTTGCTCCCCTTAGCTCAGGAATCTGACTCAATGCTCGACGAGCCCACTACTTGCACGGGGCTCGGCACGATGCCCACTTGTCCAACTCCTCGGCTTGGACCATACCACTCGCAGAGCAAACCAACGAACTCTCCTCAGCTCGGACAAGACCACTTGCTGCACTGGAGGGAACCTATGAACCCTCCTTAGCTTGGACCTTAACTACACAGGACTCGGACGCCTCTACACAGTGCTCAAACACAGCTTGCATGAGACTCAGACGCCAGTCAACAAGGCTCGGACAGTGCCCCATTTGTAGGGCTCGGGCACAACTCGCTTGCACGGGTCAGACCGTTCCTCACTTGCTCATGAGACACGGGTTTTTGGTTGCATGAGACTTGTTGGACACCACGTTGAGTCAAACCTGCATGTCCCATACAATTGAGCTCATGGATTAATAAAAACAAAACAAAAACAAAAAAGAAAGGAGAGAGAAGGGAAGAGGAGCAAACAAAGGAGAAGTGATAGGACAGCTGTGGACAATTCTCGATCAAGCAAAAATTGACAACAGCGACTCGATAAAGCACCATGTGCACGGACTCCTCACAGCTCGGACTCGGCAAGACTCGGTTTGGACCAATCACCTATAGTGCTTGGGCAAGATTCGGACTGTCCCTGCAGGCTCGCTCGAACTCCCTCAGAGGGCTCTCCCTATAGGGCACTCCCAGTGGTTTATCTCTCTCAAAACTTATGTGAATTTTGTTTCTACTAAGAAGTTATTTCCTGTGGCTCAGAACGGCAAATGTCGACAATATGGGCCATCTGGGCACCGCTCGGACGTCTTAATACGGCTCTATCAGAACAAATCGCCAGGCGAGAAAGGTCAAGGACCACTCAACCCTTATAGATATTCGGCAGGAGGGAAAGGTTAAAGACCGCTCGACCCTCTAGATATTCGAATATCAGGAAAGGACAAGGACCGCCTAGCCTTCCAGATACCCCACATCCACACTCTGCACTCGCAGCATACTTGGTTGAGCCAGCCCCAGCAAGAAACTAACACTCTGACCATGCATGAATGAGCAAATGAAAGGAAAAACAGTGGGATAAAGCGACAGAAAAGAAAAGGAGGAGCATACGAAAAGAAAAGCTAAAGAAATGTGAATGAAAAGAGAGTGGCAGAGGAAATAGGAATGGAAGGAATGAAGCTAAAGGAAATGGGAGCGGAATAGAAAGCCAGCTAAAGAAATAGGAAAATGGAAGGGAAGTACAGTTAAAGGAAATCGGAATGACAAGGAGGCGACATGAAGGTTCAGTAAGGTAGAACCCCACCTAATGGCCGACAAGCGGAAAAATTGCTAGCCCAGCAAAATGAAGCAAGGCGAATGGAAAACAGATTAAAACAAAATTGACATCAACAATCCGATAGGAATTGGCGTATTTTATCTTAAAGATTCTCAAATAATTTTTGTTAGAACAATTGCCCTTAAGAATCGCAGGCTTCTGTGGAGAGATAAAACACCATAGCCCATAGTTGGGCCCAGCCCACCAGGCCACCACTAGAGACAAGAAGGAAAAAGAAAGAGATAAGGAGGAACAGTTAGAGCATACAAGTGTTAGGAGGGTCAGAGGGAAAAGGGAAATAATTCACGCAAAGGAGACTTGCAGCCTCATGGCCGGCTGACATATGCAATGAAGGGTTAGACACACAACTACCAGTTGCAAGAAAATGATCATAAAAAAAAGGACACCCAGACAACTTCAACGAGGACTTCTTCTCACGTCGACTCACACTCTTTGTATCAGATCATCTTCTTCTTTAGTAACCTCTTGGGAAAGACAGCATCTCCAAAAGCTCTAACTTTTTTTGTACAGTGAGATATGAAGGACCTAAGTGACTGTAAGTAAATATATTATAGTGGAGACTCCCCTCCCCAAACCCCGTGGACGTAGGCCTGTTGCCAAACTGCGTAAATTTTAGTGTTCATCTCTCTTTACTTTTTTTGCACTTATTTTTCATTCACCGTCATGGACGTACGCATTGCCACTATAATATATTTGTTTACAGTATATACAAACATATATATATATATAGTGTCCATGCGTTCCAGATGCTAGGAAATTGCTTAGGTCTCATGAAATGGTGATTTTTAGGGGTGTAAGTTTGGACCGAAAAACTGAAAAATCGGTTCGAATCGGACCGGACCGGACCAGTTGAGCTGGTTTTCCAGTTTTTCGGTCTGGAATCGGTTCTTTACTTGCACAAACCGGTTGCATCCGGTCCGGTTCCGGTTCCATAATTTTTGGGACCAGACCAGTTGAAGAAAAAAATAAAAAAAAATAATATTATATATATAAGTTTTATGCAAAAATAATATTATACAAAATATTTTTTATATATAAGTTTTATATATAATATATAAAAAGAAAAAAAATCACTCAAATATAATTACTAAATATTGATAAGTACATAGGATATTAGTAGTTATACTAATATAGAATATAATTATACTTATTATGATATAATTATACTAAATCACTATAACTAATATTAATATATAACTAACACTAATAGTTTAATATAGACCATAGTTATAGTTATACTAATATAGTAATACTAAATCACTATAACTAATACTAATATAGTACTTGACTTTAGTAAAGCATATTTTTTTTAGTAAAGTATATTTTTTTAATAAAAGTATAAAATAAATTTTTTTAAAACAATTTTTTTGAAGCAGATTTTTAATAATAAATTATCAAACTTACATTTTAAAAAAATTAAAAAACTGAACCAGACCGGACTGGAAATCGATAAAACCGGAAGTACCGGTTTAGGAGGGTAACCGGTGCGTAATCGATTTTGAAAAATACAAAATCGATACATACCAATTCGATCCTAAATTTTATCTAAAATCAAATCGGAGCGAACCGATTATCCCACTAGTGATTTTGACTTTGAAAACAGCTTAGATAGCATGAGATCAAACTTTAAAAAGAAATTAAAAAAATCAGTGCAGCATATATATATAATTAAACTTATTCTGAAATTATTCAGCTAGAATCTAGATAGGAACAACCGATGTCGTACAACAAATTGTTCAGTGGCTTTTAAAATTTGACACCATTTTCTTGTCCAGCTGTTGGTTTTTCCTGTCCCAGCTGGGAAAACTGGGTGGGTTAACCAGAAATTTATTGTCAGAGGGGACCACTGATAATAAATAAGGAAGGGTGGTGGTTAGGCCGCTAGAATTATCTAGTTTGTTTTTTATTTTTTAAATATTTTATTAACATTCTTAATTATTTAAAAAATTTATAACTTTATTAATAATCATTTTTTAAAATAAGATTAAAATATTTGAACAGTAATTTTAAACAGTAACATTAAAGAGGTTAAGTAGCATTTTTCGAAAAGATAAATAGGCGTATTAATGCCCATATATACTTTACCTGGCGTATACAAAATTAGATCCGATTAATTTTTGTGGGGACATCCACGTGAAATAAACTTCAAAAAAATAAAGCATCCTTGATGGTCTCTGTCTGCATATTTACGAGTCACGAAAATCCATCGATCATTATTGCATTTTCACTTATAACCCTGAGAATAACTTAAGACTAGTACGTGGATGGATAATTGGGAATGAGATCAAAGAATCTAATTCCATTCTAAATTCTACTAGAACCTTCCTTTCGATGCTATTGTGCTTTACTGTGGTTTACTGAAGTGTCATTTGCCTTGCTACATGTACTGCTACCACTGTGTAGAGGGATAAAATATCATTGTTCATAGTTGGGTCTAGCCCACCACCAAGACAAGAAGGGAAAAGAAAGAGATAAGGAAGAACAGTTAGAGGATACAAGTGTCAAGAGGGTCAAACGAAAAGGGAAATAATTCACGCAAAAGAGACCTGACACCTCATGGCAGGCTGACATGTGCAATAAAAGGTCAGACAAGCAACTACTAGTTGCAAGAAAATGATCATATAAAGGGAACACCCAGACAACTTCAACGAGAACTTCTTCTCACGCTGACTCACACTCTTTGTATCAGATCATCTTCTTTTTCAGCAACCTCTCGAGGAAGACAACATCTTCAAAAGCTCCAACTTTCTTTGTACAGTGAGATATGAAGGACTAAAAGTGACTATTAACAAATATATTATAGAGGAGACTCTCATTCTCAAACTCCCATGGACGTATGTCTGTTAGCAAATCACGTAAATTTTGGTGTCCATCTCTCTTTATTTTTCTTGCACTTATTTTCCATTCACCGCCATGGACTTAAACATCATCACCATATAGCTACACTGAAACACTATCGAGAGCTCCAAACAATACCGATTGAGGCCTAGTTGACTCAATAGGCCGGGAGTGAATCTTTTTCTCCTTCCAATCTGTTATGCAATTTTTACAGCATTAACCCTTGTTAACCAGGCCGTGAAATCCGACATCTAAGACACTGCATTCCTCCTTTTGTATTGCTGAGTCACTTGTTTTCTTTAACACACCGAATCGTAAATCGTCAAGAGTCAATGCAAGATAAGTTGAACCAGCAACATACGTACTATATATTAATGCTCTCCAATTCAGCATGCATGCACCCTGCACAGAACTTAACCGTCTCTGATGACTTCTCTCCCCCCAACCCCCCTCCCTTTATGGACTCTTTATATCCTATATATTTATATATATATCTATATATATCCGACTTCCCTCCCAGCAATATCACAAGCCAAAGCAGCAGTACTACTAACACGCTACAATTTAGCAAAGGCAGAGTATTTTAAACCCTTATAACACTCTCACTCCCAGTGTCATTGTAGTTTCTAGCTCTCACCATAATGGGAAGTGAAAGTTCAAACAGCGTAATAGTTTTGATGTTTGTAGTAGTAGTATTGCTCGCCCTGGATGCCTCATTGGTGCATGGCCAAGGCACTCGTGTCGGGTTCTATTCGAAAACATGTCCTCGAGTAGAATCCATTGTTCGATCCACTGTTCAAACTCATTTTGGGTCTAATCCCGCTATTGCTCCGGGGCTGTTGAGGATGCACTTCCATGATTGCTTTGTGCATGGCTGCGATGCTTCTATCCTTATCGAGGGGACTAACACTGAAAGAACAGCCGCACCTAACAGTTTGTTAAGAGGATATGAAGTCATTGACGATGCCAAAGCCAAGCTCGAAGCTGCATGTCCTGGAGTAGTTTCTTCATGTGCTGATATTCTTGCCCTTGCTGCCCGCGATTCTGTTTTTGTGGTAATTATAATTACCATCTTGATTGCATAATATTTGAGATGGGAGCATTCAGAATGATCATAATGCTGAATATAAAGCATTGGCGACCATGCACGTGATCTTACAACCATTTATTGATAAATTGTTATTGCAGACCAAAGGATCAAGCTGGCAGGTCCCTACTGGACGCAGAGATGGCAGGATATCTTTGGCCTCAGATACCTCCAATCTGCCTGGCGTTAGAGACTCCGCTGATGTTCAAAAGCAAAAATTTGCAGAGAAGGGTCTCGACACTAAAGATCTCGTCGCCCTAGTTGGTAAGAGCTACTAATTAATTCATGCATCTCTCTACAGTCTTAATGATTACATTTACATTTTTGGCTTTGACCAAAAAAAAAAAAGTTGAAGGCAAGGATATAGACGATCATGACTGGCTAATTATAAGATAAATTAAGTTCCCTACTTTAAAGTATATGATCTCCTACATGCACGTACGTATGGTCAAGTACGTACGTATAGTTATAAGTCATGTGTATTACCTTATTAAAATTAACAACTAATTGGATGCATTTCTGTTACTATATATATATATATATAGGTGGACACACCATTGGAGCTGCAACATGCCAGCTCTTCAGATATAGACTATACAACTTTAGTACTAAAAGCGGAAACTGTGCTGATTCTACCATTGACCCAACTTTCCTGCCTCAACTCCGAGCTCTCTGCCCACAAAATGGCGACAGAACAAGGCGTGTTGGACTAGATACTGGTAGCCAAAACAGATTTGATACATCTTTCTTCAACAACCTGAGGAACAGCCGTGGAGTACTCGAGTCTGATCAAAAGTTATGGACTGACGCCTCCACAAGGACTTTTGTTCAGCGTTTCTTGGGTGTGAGAGGATTCAGTGTGGAGTTTGGAAGGTCCATGGTGAAGATGAGTAACGTTGATGTTAAAACCGGTACTGAGGGTGAGATTCGCAAAATATGCTCTGCAATTAATTAACTACGCCATAAGTAGTACTGCTCAGTCAGAAGGCCGGGAAGGCAAAAAAAAAAAAAAAAACTTATAAATTAGTGTTTCTTAGTTTAATTATAGGGTACGTAAGCCGAAGAGATCGAAGTTATCTTAAATTGTGTACCGTTTTTTACATATTCTGAAGGATATATTTAAATAACGATAGTGGCGTACGTACGTAGAATCACATGATGTATACAGACTATATTAATGATACAGTACTTTGCAACTTTTTAATAGTTTGATATTATGGTTATATATATAGAAGGTTTGAATTGTTATTAATTTAGAATGCAAAATTGATCAAAATGTCTAATAATTTCAAAGTGAGTAAATACATATATATATATATATATATATATATATAGATATATATATTTCTCCGTTTGCAGAATCAGCTTGATCAATCGCTATGATCATGCAAGTTAATATATCGTGATTATATGTATCGAGGTAATAATTTAGTGTTGGCTGATCAGTAGGTGCGACATGGGGGGAGAACATCGAACTCTAGGAAATTTACAACGCGCGAAAACCGCATGTAAGAACAAAGAACCGCCAAAAAACGTACGACTTAAACCAAGAACCAATTAGTTAAGAAATAAAATAGCCAATAGTCTGATGGCGTAGTGGCATATGATCTGATTCTCTAAACAAAAAATTTAGATTCGAAACAAAATGATACGTGATTTGTTATTTGCGATGAAAATGAGTCCATTTTTACCATACATTAATATACATAGTCATTTTCTATTTATTTAAAAAAATGACTAATAGTCACTTCCTTAACTATTAAGAAAAGAAATTTAAAAAAAAATTAAATATATAAATGGTCAAAATAAAAAGATAAAATGAAGAGTCATATTAGCATTATTTATAATTTTATAGTAGTACTGAACTAGGGTACTTGCAGTTCGCACGTACGTACAAAAAGGTAGAAAACGATTATATATCTATGATCTATTGAAGGGTTATTCAAGTTAAAACTACCCCTTGTATCAATAATCAAATTATATTGTCGTAGTACTTATAATTATAAAGCCGACAGCGCCGGCATAGAAATCGAAGAAAACAAGAGAAGATATTGATCACTTGATGATCAGTACTTCACATAATATATTTGTAGATTCAAAATACACGAAAAGTAATTTGAAATTATAACTTCAAGAAATCCTCTTGTCCTATAATTAGTTGTTATAATTAGTTTAATCGTCCTTTTCAAAACATTGGTTTCATCTAATTAATATAGAAGTAAACTCATAAGTCCTGATCATGATTTCATCCCTAAAGGAGCGTACATCGGTTTTTTTTTTTGAGAAAGAAAGATTAAAACTCCAATTAATTAGTCCAAAGTATCCTTCTTTTAATTGGTCTAATTTGATTTGGTTAATTTCCAGAAAGATTAAAAATTGGAATTAGGTCCCGAGTGATATGATATCATGTATGCATGTGACCAAGTCATGAACAAGTTCGTGAAGCATTGCATATATTATTTTGGTGGGGGCTCATATTGACAGATCTCACCATATTTAGGTTGCACAAAATCAGGAATCACTTTAATTTTTGGAATCAATCAAATTAGTCTACTTTCCTTATGTAAAACTTTCTATACTTAATCTCTTGGACATCTATTTATTTGTAAAGATGAATACAAATCATAATATAGTTTTGAGCAAAATATTTCTCTCTCTCGTTTCTTAACATGGTATCAGACTAAACCGATCTATCCACGCTGCCCTATGGCCAATTCTTCTACCCCATCCATTCCCTCCCCTTACCTCCTCCATCCCTCAGATTCCCCAAGTTTAATCTTCGTCAATGGTCTCCTCACCGGCAACAACGACCCAAAATGACAAAAAGCCATGACCATAGCACTCAATGTCAAAAACAAGCTTCGTGTTGTTGATGGCTTCCTCAACCCTCCCAAACCTACCAAACCCGAATACACTCAATGGAACCAAATGAAGGATATGGTCCTATCACACGTCATTAGTATAATTAGAATGGACGTAGGCTGGAAGTTCACTTAATGGACCGCAATGTTATTTGCTTTCTTTTATTTCTAATGTAATAGCTATAGCCCATGATATGTTAAAGGGCAGTTTAATCATTTCTTGTTTTCAGTACTATTTAGGTTTGTCACTTTGACAGAGTTAGTATGTAAAATCATTGAGAATATTCAGTAACTCTGAATCTGGAGGTGCCTCCCTCGAAGCAGGCCATTTTATCATCTCTATCAATATACTATTTTTCCATTCCAGTATCCATTCTCATTTACCTTCCATTTACATTCATTCATTACAACTAAACTGTTACAAGTGGTATTCAGAGCCAATATTTCCTTGGCATTCATCAATCAGTGAAAATGGAAAATATCATCTCTTTCTTGCTTAATATCAAAAAGCTAATGGAAGACACTCTTCAACGCTTCGATGTTGTTCAACAACATCTGGATGATTTTCGGGCAAGTCATGATAAAATGCACCAAATATTTCAACTGTCTCTTGACGAATTAGAGGATCGAATCTGTGAAATCCAAGAGGAAGATGCAGTTTCTGATGTTCCAAAAAATTCCTAACCATTTCCTCCATTCTCAAATCTTCCGCTTAGAAATTATTAGGAGCGCATCTACCACCAAACGAATCTGCAAGTTGCTGAGGAAATTTGCTTCAGGGAAGGAAACCCAAACAAATGGCCTCGTCTCACATGGCATCCCCCCTGGACGTTCTCAAGCTTTTCCTTTGAATCCGAGTCGCGAGGGCATTCCAGATCTGAAAAGGCCATTCCAGTCATCACTTTAAATGCGGTTTCGTGGCTGTGGAAAAGCATTGGCAAGATACCCCTCTTTCTACTCTTCAAAGCCACAAGAAATGCTTTCATAAGTGATAATATAGGCAGGGAA
This sequence comes from Cyclocarya paliurus, assembly GCA_029856935.1. Lineage (NCBI taxonomy): Eukaryota > Viridiplantae > Streptophyta > Magnoliopsida > Fagales > Juglandaceae > Cyclocarya > Cyclocarya paliurus. Next base: position 42,564,558 of record CM056945.1, on the reverse strand, counting down.
ATAATGGAGATCGCACTCCCAACGGTGCTGGATTTAACAACGAACCCTATTGCTTCTCTAGTAGACACGACATTCATTGGGCGCATAGATCTTGGGAAGCTCAAGCATGGCGCGGTAGTGGTTCTCAGGAAAGAGGCCTTGAATCTACTGTCCAAGGAGATAGTAGTCCTCGTCTACGAGAAAGCTGTCTTTAGTCTTGACTATGGGCAATTGAAGCTACTAGTCCAGGCGCTTGAGGAATGTAAACAGGGACCACGCCTATTGCATTTGTCCAGATATTATTCTGCACAAGAGTCCAGTGAGCTCTTCCCCACACTTGCTAGGAAGGGTAAAGATAGGAACCTAAAGGGAACGGTGGATTATTATGATGGCCATGATTTTATCAATGTGGAGCACTGCAGTGATGATTTGGTAGAGTTTGAATGGGTTTCCTACGTTGTTGATGACTCTCCGATAGGCTTCTCTCTTTCGTATGTCGCCGGAAAATAGAACGCTGAAACTCTTACTGCGAACCAGTCCGAACAACTGGAGAACAGGCCAAGATCGAGTTCAACAACACGCCAGGCGACAGCAACGGTGGTGGCAACGACAGAAGCAGCAACTGTTGCAAACTTTTCTAGTATGGATTTAGATCTAACCGTGGATCCAAATGAACCTACTGACTATTTATGTAACCAAGTTAGCTACGGTGCGATGCTTGCTTGTGATAATCCCAATTGCAAAATAGAGTGGTTCCATCTTGGGCGTGTTGGTCTGAAAGAACAACTAAAAGGAAAATGGAGGACGTGTTTAATCACTCTCCTCTCGTGTATTTCCTCTCTTCCTCGTGTATTTCTTAGTTTCCATAGGATTCCATCTCGTGTCTTTCTCTCGAATGATAATGGCCGAAGGTTCATCAGTGTGAGGGGTGCATGTCAGGTGTTTGATAAAATGACTGTGAGAGATAGGGGTTCTTGGAGCTCCATGAGTGGAGGCTATGTTGCTTCCAACTTTTTGTCCGAGGCTTTGAAGGTGTTCCTACACATGAAGCAAGCAAATGAAAAGCCGAACTTAGTTACTTTGATAAGCTTTGAGGGAGATGAAGCAAAAAAAATATCTGCAGGTATGGCATGTTTGGTTGGAATTGACTTCTGTGCAAAGCTTCTGGCTTCTCTTGCTCTTTGTTTCGAGGAAATACCACTTAAGGATGTTTTTAAGCCCTTTGATAAAGGAAGGAAAAAAAATTGGAATAGATAATATTATGGCACTTGATGATGTTGTGACAGCAACCATTACTAACCCACATTTAGAGGAAGCCATGTATTGCATTCTTAGATGGATACACAGCCTTGCAAGAGGTGAAAAGAATGATTCATTTCGGTGGGTTGTTGCTCAGTGTACTGCTGCATTAGCCAAGGATAAATCACAATATGTGATGGGTGTTGGTTACCCACTGGATATTGTAGTTTGCAGTATTTTAAGGGCCGACATGAATGATTGTGTTTATCACCTACCTCCTGGTCGAGAATTTTAGGGATGAGAATCTGAAAACTCATCGTCTTCTAGTACCAATTCAGTGGCCTTATGATAGAGGAAAAGGACTAGACTATTTGAAACCATGCTTGAAACCATATGTGACATGCTTGAAACCATATGTGACATCAAGAACAAAAAGAAAAGGCCTAAAGAGAATCCCACTCATCACACCCCGGATAAAGAAATGGCTACCAAAGTTAAAGGTAGAAGATGGAAATTTTGATTGGATCACCGATGATGAGCTGGAAGTTTAAAATTTTCCAATTACAAAGAAGGCGTGGCAACCGAACCGCACCTTGTGGACAAGGTGCTTTGAAGAGGGAGGGTTTGTCACACGTCATCAATATAATTAGAAGGGACGTGGGCTGGAAGTTCACCTGATGGACCGCAATGTTATTTGCTTTCTTTTATTTCTAATGTAATAGCTATAGCCCATGATATGTTAAAGGGCTTTAGTCATTTCTTGTTTTCAGTACTATTTAGGTCTGTCACTTTGACAGAGTTAGTATGCAAAATCATTGAGAATATTCAGTAACTCTAAATCTTGAGGTGCCTCCCTCGAAGCAGGCCATTTTATCATCTCTATCAATATACTATTTTTCCATTCCAGTATCCATTCTCATTTACCTTCCATTTATATTCATTCATTACAACTAAACTGTTACAAGTCCTTACCTGAATCTTGAACTCCATCAACCCTTCCATCGCAAATTCTCTTGAGTATCATACCGATCCTCGTTCTATTTGGCTCGACCTCTCTTCCCGTTTCAGTCATGGAAATAATTCCCAAATCTACCACCTTAAACGAGCCCTTTCCTCCCTACAGCAAACTACAAACTCAGTTCATGACTATTACAACCAAATCAAACAGATTTGGGATGAACTTATACATCTCCAAAGTAGCATTGACCTCAAATATTCGCAACAACAAGCTGATGATGAGCACGTGCTTTAGTTCCTCTTAGGCCTCAACGACTCTTTCGCTCCTCTTCGCACCCAAATCTTGGTCATGGATCCCCTTCCCCTAATAAGCAAAGTTTTCTCTAATTTATTTCAAGATAAACAATAGAGGTTGCTCAACCTTTGCCCATCATCATCGGAGAAGCTTGTCAGGGTTGTCCGCACCTCTGGGCATCCAAAACCTCTTTTGAAATGCACGGCCTACAGAAGAGACAGCCATATGCGCGATGGTTACTAGAAAATCATGGGTTATCCTCCTAGCCGAGAGCCTCGCACCACCTCGTGCCCCTCCATTCTCGAATAGCCTCCATCAACGGCAAATCAGGCCTCACTTACTCCCTCAACTTCAAGTCTCGTTCCTGGTTTATCACTGGAGTTGTACCAAAAACTCCTCACCCTGCTCGCACCATCACCCTCCCCGATTTCCTCTTCCACAACTCACTTCGTCAGTAATCTCTTCTCCCCCACCTCTAATGTTTCCTTCAATCGGTACCTCCACTGGGTGGTTGACAGTGGCGAAAGCCCCCACATCTGCCACCGACGAGAGGCCTTTGCCGACTTGAGGAGCCTTGCCTCTCCTCACTACGTTTGGTTACCCACAGGGCAAGATGTCCCAACCAAAGGGTTGGGCTCTTGTGTTCTTTCTCCCTCTCTCGCATTAACCAATGTTTATTTTGTTCCCGTTTTATCCTTTAATCTTTTATTAGTTTCCCAACTTACCCTTCAAAAATCATGTTATTATTTTGTCTTCTAACACTTTCTTATTTCAGGACCCACAATCGATGAGGCTGATTGGAGTAGATGATACATGCAATGGGCTTTACGTGTACCGACTCGACCCTTTTCTGGTTTTTGCTACTCAACTCACTGCTAATAAGATTCTATAGCATCAACATCTAGGTCATCCCTCTAGTTTTACCATTCCCAATCTTTTTAATTCTTCTTGTATACTCTCTGATTGTGACAGTTGTGTTCGTTCTAAGCACATAAGATTACCTTTTTCTAATCATGCTAATAGAAGTGTTTCTCGTTTCAATCGTATTTTTTGTGATATTTAGGGCTCATTATTTTCTCACTATTGTTGATGATTTTTTTTCCGTACTACTTGGATATATCTTATGCATTTTAAATTTGAAGCTTATACTCATTTAAAGCATTTTTTTGTCCTTGTCCAAAATCAATTCAACACCACCATTAAAATCCTTAAAACTGATAACGAACAAGAATTCATTTCTCATCAATTTCAAACATACTTACAAGATCACGGCATCATCCATGAACATACCTGTGTCGAAACTCCTCAACAAAATGACGTTGCAGAGCGTAAACACTGGCACCTTCTGAATGTTACCCGCAGCTTTCGCTTCCAAGCACACTTACCTCTATCTTTTTAGCGTGATTGTGTTCTCATCACATCATATCTTATCAATCGCACTCCCAGTCGCATTATAAAAAATAAATCACCTTTTGAAATTATTTTTGATAAACCACCCAACGATGATCACCTTCATGTGTTCGGGTATCTTTGTTATGCACAAACTCTTTGTGCCCATCACGATAAATTTTCTCCTTGTGCTACTAAATGTGTCTTTTTTGGCTACCTAAGCACTCATAAAGCATACAAGCTCTACAACCTTGATACTCAACCCATTTTCTACTCCGTGACATCACATTTCACGAACAACAATTTCCTTTCCAAGATCTACCAGACACCTCCTCTTCCACTCTTCCTATCATTCCTCTTCCTGGCCCTGAACCTATTGTACCTCTTTCTTCATCCCATGACTCTCTCGACCCCCTCCCTCCGATACACACTCCCCAACCCCATCTCCACCTGTTTCTCACTCTCGTCGCACCATTACTCGGCCTGCTCACCTACATGACTACATCTCTCTCACCTTACATACAGAGCCCACGGAATCCTCACCTGCTCCACAGGCCTCAGGTACTATTCACCCTTTATATGTTTTTCTTTCATATTTCCATTTTTCTCCCTCACATATCACTTATTTAACTGCTCTCACCTCTTGTATTGATCCATCCTGCTATTATAATGATATCCACCACTCTCATTGGCGCGAGGCAATGTCTGCTTAGATTCATGCATTAGTGGATAACTCCACCTGGACTCTCGAGCCTCTTCCTCTTAGTAAGAAACTCATTGGATGTAAATGGGTTTTCAAAACCAAACTCAAGACCGACGGCTCCATCGAGAGGTATAAAACTCGACTAGTTGCCAATGATTACACTCAAGTTGAGGGCCTTGATTATCATGAGACTTTTGCTTCAGTTGCCAAAATGACCTCCGTCAGCTACTTATTGGCAATCACTGCTACCAAAAATTAGATTATTCATCAACTCGACGTCAACAATGTTTTTTTGCATGGCGATCTTGATGAAAAAGTCTACATGACCTCACCACCTAGATATTGCACTAAGGGGGAAACCCATTTCTATCGGCTCAAAAAATCCCTATATGGCCTCAAGCAAGCCTCTGACAATTGGTTTTTTAAACTAGCTAATGTGCTTCTTGATGCTGGTTTTCATCAATCTCAGGCCGATCATTCTTTATTCACTATTGTTACCCACACCAGCATCACTCTTGTTTTTTGTTACGTTAATGACATCTTAGTTGCTAGAAATGACATTTCTCAGATCGAAGTTTTCAAGAGAATTATCTCTACTCATTTTAAAACAAAAGATATTGGCTCTCTGAAATATTTTCTTAGACTTGAAGTTGCTCGCTTTCACAAAGGCATTTTCCTCAATCAGTGCAAATATGCTATCGACATACTTTCTGACAGTGGCCAACTTGGTGCTCAGACCGCCACTTTCCTATGGAACAACATTTGAAACCCAACAATCAAGATGGCACTCTCCTCCCTGATCCTTGCCTTTATCGTCTCCTAGTTGGTTGCCTCATCTATCTAACCATCACTCAACCTGATATTGTTTATGCAGTCAACATACTCAGCCAGTTCATGCATGCTCCTCGTGTTCCTCACATGACTGCCACTACTCGTGTTCTCTGTTACACCAAAGGAAGTCCTGGCCAAGGCATTTTGTTCTCCTCCTCTAAAACTCTACAGGTTACAGCTTATGCTGTTTTTGATTGGGCAAGCTGTCCCACCACACGTCGCTCCAGCACAGGCTACTTTATTCAGTTAGGCACCAGTCCAATCTCATGGCCTACCAAGAAACAGACTATAGTAGCCAACTTTTCTATGGAAGCTGAATCTCGAGCTATGGTCGTTACCACCTGTGAACTAACATGGTTGAAGCAACTTCTCACTGATCTTGTCATCTCTCATCCTGAGCCTTTTACTCTTCATTGTGACAATCAATATGCACTCTATATTGCACACAAATCTTGTGTTCCATAAGCGTACTAAACACATTGAGATTAATTGTCACCTTATTCGTGATAAAATACGCTCGGGCCTTCTCAAACCTATTCGTACTTCTTCAAATGAGCAAGTTGCCGATATCTTCGCCACAGCCTTAGGCCAAGAACTTTTTCATCATTTATCATACAAGCTGGACATTACGGATCTCCATATGCCAACTTGAAGAGTAGTATTGACAGATCTTACCATATTTAGATTGCACAAAATCAAGAATCACCTTAATTTTAGGAATCAATCAAATTATCTACTTCTCTTATGTAAAACTTTCTATACTTAGTCTCTTGTATATCTATTTATTTGTAAAGATGAACACAAATCAGAATATATAGTTTTGAGCAAAATATTTCTCTCTCTCGTTTCTTAACAAGTCAATTGAAAAAGATATTTCTGGAGGTTGATATGTTATACCGACTTGTTCATGATTGAAGCATCCCTATGTAATTATCTTCGTGATCATTAATGCGCGAAGAGATCGAGACTTCGAGTAGCCCTTAATTTCGTTTTCGTAGAAGCAATTTCAGCATTATATACATGATATAATATTTACATGAGAACTTCTACGGTAGTATATAGAAGAGATTTTATAAAAATAAATTAATATGATTTTATATAATGCATTAAGGACTGGTTTGGATTATGAGATGAGATTAGATGATTTTAGATGAAAGACGAAATTTTAAAAAATATTGTTAGAATATTATTTTTTAATATTATTATTATTTTGAGAATTGAAAAAGTTGAATTGTAATTTATTATATTTTGTGTGAAAATTTAAAAAAGTTATAATAATGAGATAAAATACTACTTTTCGAATCTATTTTACAATAACTCTATTTTACAATAAAAATAGTTTTATAATTTAATATACAATATCAAATAATGTCACTTTATAAATTTACTATTTCTCTCTTTATATTTTAGTCGTCCCCTCGATCAATTCATAATTCTCAAGATCTGAATAATTGGTGTGTGATGTTCCCCTTTATATATCGCGAAGGTGAAAAAGAAACGGTGGGTGAGCACTTGTTGGGACTATGGACACCACCTATCTCCACATTAGTATGATATTGTCCACTTTAGGCCCAAACTCTCATGAATTTGCTATTGAAATTTTATCCCAAAAGGCCTCATTCCAATGGAGATATTTGTCCATCCTTATATACCCATGATCCTCTCCACTTCTAACCAATGTGAAATTTTGGTCGTATACCCAACAAAACAATCACTACAAGGGAGATGACTTTTTCTAGCGATTATTTTTGCTGAAAAAAGTCCTTAAATCATCGTCATTGACTTTTTCCAACAATTTATAAATCGCTGCATATTTACTGATATTAAAGTTTCACTTCTGATCTACTCTAACGAAAGTTAAAAATTTCAGCAAAATGTTATTTTTTCTGGCGATTTATTTTTACTGTAAATTTCAAATAAAACACTATAAATACCCATTCGGTTTGTCATTAAATCGCTAGGAAAAATTTTTTGCAGCGAATTATAGTCATCGCTAAAATAATAAAATCGCCGCTCATCCAGTCGGTCCGTCGGATTATTGACGACTGTTTCTCGACGTGGCAGAGAACCTCGCATGCATGCAATCAAGGTGCCCTCGCGGTCAACCGCAAGAGAACAAGCTGCACCGAATCGTAAATCGTCACGAGTCACTGAAAGATAAGTTGAACCAGCTACATACGTACTATATATTAATGCTCCCCAACCCAAGGCTGCACAGAACTTTGAGTAGTTCCCTGTTCTTTTAGCCGTCTCTGATGACTTCTTCAACCAACTTCTGACTTTAGATCTTATATATATCCGACTTCGATCCCTCGACAAGATCACAAGGCAAAGCACTTTTGTACACACACACATAAGAACTACAGTTTAGCAAAGGCCGTACGTAAGAGCAACTACGTTTCTCCTTAATTAAATACAACGTCTCACTTCGCGCGCGATCTTCCTTAGTGTCATTGTTTCTACTCTCATCATCATGGGGAGAGGAGGTTCAAACCACACAATCATCTTGATATTTGTAGTAGTACTGCTCGCCCAGATTGGTGCCTCATTGGTGCATGGCCAAGCCACTCGGGTTGGATTCTATTCGAAAACATGTCCTCGAGTAGAATCCATTGTTCGATCCACTGTTCAAACCCATTTCTGGTCGAATCCCGCCATCGCTCCGGGGCTGTTGAGGATGCACTTTCATGACTGCTTTGTACACGGCTGCGATGCTTCTATCCTTATCGATGGGGCTAATACTGAGAAAACAGCTCCACCTAATAGTTTATTAAGAGGATATGAAGTCATTGACGATGCCAAAGCGAAGCTCGAAGCTGCATGTCCTGGAGTCGTTTCTTGCGCTGATATTCTTGCCCTTGCTGCCCGCGATTCTGTTTTTGTGGTAATTATCATCTTGGTTCCATAATATTTGAGATGGGAGCATTCAGAATGATCATAATGCTGAATAAGCATTTGCGACCATGCACTTGATCTTACAACCATTTATTGATAAATTGTTATTGCAGACCAAAGGATCAAGCTGGCAGGTGCCTACTGGACGCAGAGATGGCAGGATATCTTTGGCCTCAGATACCTCCAATCTGCCTAGCTTTAGAGACTCCGTTGATGTTCAAAAGAAAAAATTTGCAGAGAAGGGTCTCGACACTAAAGATCTCGTCGCCCTAGTTGGTAAGAGCTGTTAGATGATAAAGGGTAGCAAACTACAAGTCGTTTATATTTATGTTTTACATCACATTGTCGTTAAAGTCTTTTCATTTATTTATTCTTAATTCCTTATTTGCACGGCTGTAAATATAGAATAGATTATTTTATTCTGTTAGTATGTTACAGAGCACAGCTTGTATAAAGGCCACGGCCTCCTTCTTGTTTTAGGTGTGAACAGTAATATACAGAGTTTTTCCTCAATCTTCATTACTGCTCTCTGTTTCGTTTCCTTCTTGTTACCATTCTTACAAGAGCTACTAATTAATTCATGCATCTCTCTACAGTCTTAATGATTACATTTACATTTTTGGCTTTGACCAAAAAAAACCTAAAAGGCAAGGATATAGACGATCACTGGCTAATTATGAGATAAAGTCCCCAACTTTTAATGTTTAAAGTATACGATCTCCTACATGCACCTACGTATGGTCAAGTACGTACGTATAGTTGTAAGGGTGTATTACCTTATTAAAATTAACAACTAATTGAATGCGTTTCTGTTACTATATATATAGGTGGACACACCATTGGAACTGCAGCATGCCAGCTCTTCAGATATAGACTATACAACTTTACTACAAGCGGAAACGGTGCTGATCCTACCATTGATCCAACTTTCCTGCCTCAACTCCGAGCTCTCTGCCCACAAAATGGCGACGGAACAAGGCGTGTTGGACTAGATACTGGTAGCCAAAACAGATTTGACTCATCTTTCTTCAAAAACCTGAGGAACGGCCGTGGAGTACTCGAGTCTGATCAAAAGTTATGGACTGATGCCTCCACAAGGACTTTTGTTCGGCGTTTCTTGGGTGTGAGAGGATTCAGTGTGGAGTTTGGAAGGTCCATGGTGAAGATGAGCAACGTTAATGTTAAAACCGGTACTGAGGGTGAGATTCGCAAAGTATGCTCTGCAATTAATTAACTGCTCGATCAGTAGTACTGCTCAGTCAGAAGGCCGGGAAGGCAAACAAAAAACTTATAAATTAGTGTGTTTCTTAATTTAATTATAGTCGTAAGCCGAAGAGATCGAAGTCTTAAATTGTGTACCGTTTCTACTTATACATGAGATGACATAAGAACCTCAAGTGTTCTGAAGGATTTACACAACGATAGTGGCGTACGTAGAATCACATGATGCATACAGACTATATTAATGATGCATGAAGAATGATCTATTATACCTAATTTTTGGAATAAATTGGGTTGTCTTTGCTAATGTTAGTAATTTCCAAGAACGCTGACTAATATTTATTGGTTTCTTACTAGCTCTGTTACTATTTTCATGCATGGGTATGACTGGACGCGTGCTACAGAACAAATTCATTTGTCCTTGTCGTTTAGCCTCTCTTTTTTTTTCATTTATTTTTTTATTCTTAAATATTTAAAAATATTTCCTTAATTGTTAAATAAAAAAAAATATCAAGAGCCGCTGTCGAAACATATCATCGGAAGAAAAAGCATTTTCCTATGACTACTTTTACATGAATAAGGTGGGAGCTTAAGTCCTGATATATCACGTCAATTGTAAATCTTTCTTTTTTAAAGATAAAGATAAAATTAAAATATAATTAAAAGACTTTTAATGTACAACTAAAAACTTCATATGATATATATTCAAACGTACGTGATGGGTACATATATGTTTTGCTACACAATTTTCATCACACTCCATATTTCACATTTTTTTAAATTTTTAATTCTTTTTTTAAATTTTGTTTTGAGTTTATTCTTTTTAAACTATTTCAAATTTATTATTTATTATTCATATAAATAATATTTAAAAAAATAAAAATAAAAAGTGATATATGAAGATTGTGTGAATAGTAGGAGATTGTGAAGACTTTTTAATATTGAGTACTACAATTGAAATGATTAGGTCATGATCTTATATAGTCTTCTTGCTAGTATTACTTCTCTTTTTACGAAATGCTACTTACCCCACTCCCACGTCTCATTTTTGTATCCCGCTCGACGTGGCTACACTTTTGCAAACAGATATTCATTTTAAAAACATAAAAGAAAGGCTACGGCATTGAAAGTTGAAACACCTCCCGCGCGCAACATTCCTTCTCGCTCATCGACCCGTTCGGACTCTTCATCGCGCCGCCCATCAACCTCATTCGGCCTCTTCTTCAACCCTCTCCGACCTCAACTTCCCTCCCTCCATCTCCAACCACAGTTTTTTTTTCCCTTCCCAGACCCACTTGGAAGAATTGATTTCTTTTACATTGCTGCACCAACATCAGCATCCGTGGACAAAAAATCTCCCATGCATTTCTGCCTAAAGTGTTTCTTTTTCATTCTTATCCTTGATCTGACATTTCTCTCCTTGCATTGCTAATGTATAGGGTGTTGAGCTCGAGCTGAGGAAACTCGAGGAAGCAGTGGAGGCGATTCATGAGAACTTACTCTACCTGAAGAACAGGTGATTGTTTGCACTTAGTTGGGATTCATTGAAATTTAGTGTGTCCAAAAGTTATATCTAATGTGACTATCTTTTTTTCTTTTTTATACTTCACAAAGAAGCGGATATGAGGACAGTGAGTGAAACAAATTCCAGGGTGGCGTGGTTTAGTATCATGTCACTCGGTGTCTGCATTTCAGTTTCAGCTCTGCAGTTTTGGCACTTGAAGCGGTTCTTTCAGAAGAAGAAACTCATTTAGATTTTGCTAATGTAATTTAATTTTGTTTCTAGATGAAATAACAGATTCTAGAAAATTTTCTTTTTATCGACCTTTTTATTTATAAAATGCGGTTGGGATATCTTGATAACATTTAGCGTCCATCTTTTGATATGCATGAGAGAAGCATTTTCCAGTACCTCCTGCCTCACCATCGTCTGAATAGCCTAATTTACTTACACTGGCAATCGAGAAAATTGTGGGTCTAGGGAGGGCGAAGTGGGTCTGGGAAGGGAAAAACAAATTGTGGTCGGAGATGGAGGGAGGGAAGTTGAGGTCGAGAGGGTTGAATAAGAGGCCGAACGGGGTCGATGGGCAGCGCGATGAAGAGTTCGAACTGGTCGATGGGCGAGAAGGAACGTTGCGCGCGGGAGGTGTTTCAACTTTCAATGCCGTAGCCTTTCCTTTATGTTTTTAAAATGAATATCTGTTTGCAAACGTGTAGGCCACGTCGAGCGGGATACAAAAAGGGGACGTGGGAGCGGGGTAAGTAGCATTTCCCTACTTTTTTATGCCAAAAGAAAAGATCAAGCTCTCCCTGACCTACAGCGACCCATCCATAAAATTTGGCTTTTTATACTTATAAAAATTCTACTCAACCTCTTACTATTCACACCACACTCTACACTCCATCTTTTTTTTAATTTTTTTTTAATTTTTTTTATCAAATATATTTTTATATGAATAGTGAATAAAAAATTATAAATAGTTTTAAAAAAATAAATTCAAAAAAAATTTAAAAAAATATTATAAAGTGTGGAGTGTGGAGTGTGGGGAGGATGAATAGCAAAACCCCAAAAATAATTATTTTCCATGATAATAGCTAGAGTTATTTTGATAGAAAAAAATCATTTTTATTTTCGTAACAAATAATTTACCACACATAAATATTTTTTTTGTAATTAATCATCTTTAAAAAGATTTTTCTCCAATGAAGTAGCTAGCCGGCGGGACGCATCTACTTAATTACGTACGCTTATATATGCATATTGCAATGATCATTGGTTCGAGGTCCAGCTGGTACGTGATCGAAGATTAAGATCTTGTTTGAATTCAGAAAGCTTCTCATCTTATTTTATCTCTAAATTCAAACTAGCACTAAGAATATTATATAGTCGTGCGTGGGTGCCCGCCCAAGGATTAATCAATTTGGATCAAACTATAATTAAAACTTTTCTTATCTTTTTATATGTTTTTGCATACCACTTTTGTATATCAATGTACATGCAAATCAGTATAGAAACATTCATTTTTTTCCATAAAATGCCTAATAGGAGGAGTAAGATAACTCCTTATAAAAACTAATATAAGTTTGTTCCTAAATCGTGTGGGACTTCTCAATACGCCCCCTCACGTATAGGTTGGTATTTTTGATACCATCATTGTGGGTAGGTCGCACGAGTCTATCATCGTTAGCATACTCTGTTACCATAAAGAAACACTCATTTATCCTCATAAAGGACCTAATAGGATGAGTCTTATAAAAACCATGATGAGTTTGGTCCTAAGCCGTATGAGACTTCTCAATAATCAGCATTATACAACAAGATTCCGCATTCAAGATCAAATCACATGCCAACTAATATAAACTTCAATATATATACTAGTGAGGGCAACGTGCGCTGCACGTATGCCCAGTTGAAAAATATAAAGAAAAAAACTAAAAAAGTACAAAATAGTAAATGAGAAGGTGAAAAAAGAAATTTAAACAAAAACTGAACGAAACATATAAAGTGAAGAAAGAAGTATAGACTTTACATACAATTTAATGTTTTAATTATTTAAGTATATAATTACAATAGTGAGAAGTTTAAGAAGAATAGATTTTGAGTGTTTATGACATAATTTGATTTATAGGATGGGCAGAAAATACATTGAGTTTATTCTAGCGCAGTTATCTATGTTGATTCATTTATATGCGCAAGTACATAATCCATTCATTTTCTAAAACTATAGTTGTAATATTTGCTAAATATGGTAGGTGCTCCTGTAATAATGAAAAAATATAAAGACATAATGCATTAAACATTTTACCTCGCCTGTTTGTTCGAAGAGATCAACAGTTGTACAATTCAATATTTCTTTTGTTATCAATTCGAAGATAACAACCGCTATACATTCAGTATCTTCCTCTACGTCTAGATAGACTCGTCAGTTAAAATTAATGAGAATATTAGTAATTGTGCAATTTTAACAATTATTATGTTATATTTATCATGTAAGGAATGATCATTTAAAATGATGAGATAAAATGATTTACCGTGGCTATAAGATGCTCATGTTTTTGCAATTATAGCATAAAAATTTTCATTGTAGTCATATCCAGTTGCTTTATTACAATTTGCACGGGACATGTAGTGGACCTTCAAGGTGAAGGAGCTGTTGCCGATTTGGGCTGTGGGAGGCCTCCAGCATCCCTTGCGATTGACTGCGTGCATCGATGGCTCACTGTGTATCGTAAATTTTAGATGTGGGTGGTACTGTGAGTTATCTCTTTTATATCAAAGCTCCACTCCCTCCTGAGTCCTGCGTACTTTATTTATTTATTTACTTACACAAGTAAATTTATCAATTATCACTATCATGCTCACTGCTTAAAAAAAATTATCGATATCACTCAAAAATCAGAGAATTCAATAAAGAAATGAATTGCTACTATTTTTTGTCCCTCCCTCTCTCTTCAATGTCTGTGTGCTGAAAAATTAAAAATATCATTTCATTATTTCTACAGACTTTAATCAGATATTTTAATATGTCAAATTTATTTTAAGGTATTTATTGTATTATTTGGTATGATGTTTTATTTTTTGCAATAAATAATTGCTTAAAGTAGGTGGGATTATGCATTAGAAATGATAGCAAATAAAATATAAAAAACAAAATATATATTTATAAATCATTTGGAAATACTTTTCCTCAGCTTGTTAGGATGTTATTTAAGTTAACAGTTCCGTCACTTGATAGGGTTCTGTATTTCTATTGTAAGAAATTATGAATCATCGAATACAATTAAAAGATATCTTTATTTCTTTTTTCTTTTTTCCTTTTCTTTTCTTTTCTTTTTTTTCAATAAAAAAAAAAAAGCAAAATCACAATGGCTTCTAATATGTGTTGAAATGAATTAGGTGCAAGAAATAATTAATGTGGGCGTGCATCGTTTAGGTTGAATTAAAATCAAAGTGAATAATATAAGATTTAGAGTAGATATTTCTTCTTTTTTTAAAAATAAAAAACGAAGATGATTTCAATAGCTTTAGGTCATGGACTCACCATTCGATAAAATTGGGGAACTAAAAAAATGAATCCAATAAAGTAAGAGTAGTGGTACATCCTCGAGAGATGTAGCTTGAGAACCCACCGAGTAAGGTAGAAAAAGGTTTTATAATTTTTTTTTTCATTCATTTTGTTTTATATTCTTAAATATTTTTTTGAAAATAAAAAAAATTTACAACATTACTAAAAACCACTTCTTTAATAACTAAGTAAAAAAAAAAAAATTGAATCAGAACACAAATTCGAGACCCACATTCGGTGAGTTTAGCATTTTTCATAAAGTAATAGGTAGGGTATAGTTTAGCACTCCTCTGTAATATAATTTTTTTTAAATATAAAGAGATTATTCCAAATGTAACTTTTTTTTTATATTTGATTCCTTATTTTGTATTTTGCTACAAGAATTATGGAGAGGAAATTATTCATCATTATAAACCTTTTAAATTTATTTCTCTCTTTTGTTATTGATTTTTTATTAAAAGAATATTTAAAAAATATTATATTTAAATGATATGGAGAAAAAATAGATAAACTGATATATAGTGTATTGTAAAAAATTAATATATAAAATAAATAAATAAATAAATTTTGATAATATATCTTAAAAGATAGAAAAAAAATCCATTAAAACTATAGATTTGATTATTTTATTTGTAAACAGATCAAGATCAAGGCATCATTGCATCGTCCAAAGTGTCCAAAGTAAATAAGGTGGGTTGTTGGCATTGGGAAAAGAGAAAGATATATATATGCACATAGTTAAAGTTGAGAGAAAATATCTCTTTACTTTCTATACTTGTCGTGGACAAAATATATATCCACAATAAAATAATGATCATGTGATATATCTTTACTTTATCTCCTTATCCTTTAAAGTTGAGTAATGTCATGAAATTACAAGCTTAACCATTATTATACTGAGGATCTATTATTGGTCTGCAAATTATTAAAAAAGATCAAGATATAATTAAATAAAAAATTACTTTTTTTTATTTATCTTTATTTGATCCATTTTATTGAAAAGTTGGTAAATTAAAAAAAAACAACACTCCGAAATTCAGTTGCTTTTATGTATTGGGTACATGAGGCGTTGGATTGCTATATTTAATATATTTATCAAGACACTTTTAGTTTGTCCTTTGTCAGCTGTTTTAAAGTAACCCACCAAAGTAACAAGCATATGTGCATGCGCTTATTTTTCTCCGATGTAACAACCCACCTCATTTACTTTCAACGATGCATGATGGATGCTTATCAGTTTGCAAATAAAATAATTTGAGTTTATCAAGATGTCAATTTTTTTTTTAATATAAAATCATTGTACTTTAAAACAATTATTAACAAATTGGAGTTTGGGGGGTGAGATGAGAATTTTATGTTTTATTTTAAAGTTTAAAATATTATTTTTTAGTTTTGAGATTTGAAAAAGTTAAATTGGGATTTGAAAAAATTGTATTAGAATTTGAAAATGTTGAATTGTTTATTATATTTTGTATAAGAATTTGAAAGGGTTGTAATGATGAGATGAGATGAGATAAAAATTTTATGTAAGATAAAACATCCAAACCTATCCTTAAACTTCCAAAATCATTAACTATTTACAACAATAAAAAAAATAATGAATAAAAGAGAACCAAACATTTACTCGTGTAAAGCTAAAGCTATTATTGTTATTACAAATAGGGGCGTAACCGGTCTGGTTTGGTCTGGTTTTTGACAAAATTTAGGACCGGACCGGTATGTATCGGTTTTGCATTTTCCAAAACCGATTACGCACCAGTTACTCTCCTAAACTGGTACATCCGGTTTTACTGGTTTCCGGTCCGGTCCGGTCTAATTTTTCAATTTTTTTAAAATGTAAGTTTGATAATTTGTCATTAAAAATCTGTTTTATACTTTTATTAAAAAAATCTACTTTACTAAAAAAAATATGCTTTAGTAAAGCCAAATACTATATTAGTATTAGTTATAGTGATTTAGTATTACTATATTAGTATAACTATAACTATAGTCCATATTAAACTATTAGTGTTAGTTATATATTAATATTAGTTATAGTGATTTAGAATAACTATACTCTATATTAGTATAACTATTAAAGTCCTATATACTTATCAAAATTTAGTAATAATATTTGAGTGATTTTCTTTCTTTTTATATATTATATATAAAAAATATTTTGTATAATATTATTTTTGTATAAAACTTATACAAAAACCATAGAACCGGACCGAATACAACCGGTTTGTGCAAGTAAAGAACCGATTACGGACCGAAAAACCAGAAAACCGGCCCAACTGGTCTGGTTCGGACCAGTTTTCCAGTCCAAAATTACACCCCTAATTACAACTAAACACCATAGAAATTCGGAAGTACAACATTTTTTCCCTTCTCCTAGCAACAAATAATGTCCAAGCATGGTCAAGATTCTAATCTTGGTGAAAGCTAAAGCTCAAGTCCCAGCCCTAGTAGTGCCAAAACCAAGCAGAAACCTCCTCTGCCCCAATAAAAACGATAGCTCTATCTCCTATCTTAAGACCCCAAGTCTCATCATCTTACAACATAATCGAATGAGAATGAGAGATTTTGTTCTTTGTTTCCTTTCCTACACTCTCTTTTACCCAGCAACTAGACAAAGAAAAACCATACGGTTACAATAAAAGATCAGGAAAAAAAATTCGGATGTCGTCAAACAACGAGACTTGGAACACACCATTGAACATCCCTCATCCTCATCCTCACCTCCTCCTTGCAACCAGCCATGGCATCCTTCTCCACCAAATATATAAGATCTACACCAACCACGTCTGCAAATACAAAAAAAAAATAAAAAATCATTCATTTAGGATGTTTTTACAAAAAAATATAAGAACATACTTCCGAACATATATGAAGCAAATCTAGAGAACAGGGGCAAAGTTCCCTTGATCTGCTTCAGATCTACGACAGATCTAAAGAATTACGGGGCCTAATTGCATGTTGTTGATGGAGACCAACAGATCGACAATTTCTACCATGATTTCCGTCCACACGGAGAACAGAACCTTCTTTCCTCTGTCATTGCAGAATATCTCAATACCACATAACATAACTCAACTGCAACCCAATGGCCCAAAAATGTATAATCGGTGATTTGTGAAAGATGACGACGGCTGTAGATAAATGAAAAAGAGAGGGTTATGGCAAATGGAGAAAAAAATCGAGAGAAGGTTGTCGATTGTTGTGTATGTGTGTGTGTGTGTGTGTGTGTGAGAGAGAGAGAGAGAGAGAGAGAGAGAGAGAGAGAGAGAGAGAGATTTTCGTTGATTTAAAAGCAAAATGAGCCCAAGGGCAAAAATGTACAAATACAGCTAGGCAGAATGGAAATTTGAGAATAAAAGCAGGGGCAAAATGGGAAGAAAAATTGTTAGACGAAAACACTGTTCACACTTCATTCGCACTTATATATATAGTAGATACTAGAAAACGGTCCCGGGTGCGTTAGATCCAGGGTGCACCTGACATAATGATTTAAACAATAATAAAAAAAGTGAAAAAGTTAATAGCTTATTTGTCTGAAAAAATAAAATATAAGATTAAAGAAAGGCAAAAAATAAAGATTAAAAAAAATCAACTTCAGTAAAGTATGAGTATTGGTCTGCATCCATATTGTATGAGTACACTGTCAGAACAAAAATGATATGAAAAGAGACGTCAATTCATATGCGTTGTTAGGTTATTAAGGGCATTTTGGTAAAACATGAACCTTCATTAAATTATACAAGGAAGCTACACATCAAATGGTCAAAGGCCTTAAGGACCTTTTGGTGTAACAAGATCCTTCATTAAATTCTACAATAGAACTACACGTCAAATGGTCAAAAATTTTAAAGACCTTTTGATAAAACATTACTTAACAGATTTAATGAAAAAATAACAAAAGTTAACAAAATAATAATAAAAATTTTTATTCACAATTAAATAGTCACTTATTATAATCGAATAAATAAATAAATATATATATATATATATATATTATAGAGAGTAAGCAACTTGATTGGGGTTTGTGGTCACCGGCGTGTGCCACTTATAAAAAACATTAATTAAGTACGTACACAGCACATGTATGAACAATGAAATCAACGTTCGAACCCCTTTTTTCTTTGTGGGCGTTACGTACCCAACTGCATGCATTAATTATTGTGACGGATCTCATTAAGATCCAACCCTTTTTCTAATCCATGGCGCTGACTGCTGGCTGCTGGTCTGTAGCTCCCATCATTCGAGATCATGTCAAACATCTTTCCCTTTTTTTCCCTTGAGATATTTCTCAGAATTCCTGTTTCAGTTTGTCTAACGTTCCGATCGTACCCAACTGCATGCATTAATTATATTAGCTTTCATGAAAGAGACGTTCATTATACTGTGCTTACATGATCGATCAAGCCGACTGCTGGCTGCTGGTCTGTAGCTCCCATCATTCAAGATCATGTCAAACATCCTCCCCTTTTTTTCCCTTGAGAAATTTCTCAGAATTCCTGTTTCAGTTTGTTTTACGTTCCGATCGAACCCAACTGCATGCATTAATTATATTAGCTTTCATGAAAGAGACGTTCATTATGCTGTGCTAGTTACTAGATCGATCAAGCCCTATTTCTATAGTTCTCGCGCGTCATGCGTTGAAGTTGCATGCCAAACATTTTTCTTTCGGCCTGCCTATTTTCACTGTTGAAATATTTGCCATGTATTTAATTATATATGCAGGCATTGACGCCTAATTGGTGTTATAATTTGCTTCGGGTTTATTCCTCATCATGTACTCTCATCCTAATTATTAATTAAATTATATTTTTATTATTCATCATTCTACACACCACACATATTATATTATATTTTTTTATTTTATTTTATTTTTTAAAATTAATTAAAGTATTTTACTCAACATCTATACATTACGTATTTAATAAGAGAAAAAAATTAAAAATTAAAAAATTGTGTGTGATATATATATATATATATATATATATATATATATATATATAATATGAGAATAATGAATATAATTTTTTATTAATAAATTATGTGGGGTATATATGTCCCCAAGCTAATTTGTTGTTTAGGTCGATCCATCGATCGAAAGCCGGCCACATGCATTTCACAGGGTGCAATAGTTCGTCGGCCATCCTTCAAATTAAGGTGGTTCTGATCAGGTCAATTCGAGGGACAAACTAGGGAAGGGGTGACTAGTCGTTCCAATCTTCTTCTTTTTTCGTTTGTCGGTACGGTCGAATTAATGTCGCGTAACACTACCACCTTAACTGATTAATTTTATCTTGATCCTTTTAGCAAAAAAAAGAAAGAATATAAATAGTTTTTATGTGCTTGATTCCAATATAAGATACATGCTTTTTTTTTTTTTTTAATTTTCTTGAAATTTAATAAATACATAAATAAGATTGAATTAATATTGATGGTGTATATGTATCTGATATCAAATTAGAGAAACGCTTTGCAACAACCTTGTTGTTGGGCGAAAAACAGCCCACCAACGGGCTGGCTACACGTAAGATAAAAGTTCTGTAGCACAATAGAATGGAAAGCGATTGATTAATTTCTCTAATAGTATAATAAAATATTATTATAATATTATTTTTTAATATTATTATTATTTTATAATTTAAAAAAATTGTATTGTTTATTATATTTTATGTGAGAATGATGATATGAAATGAGTTAAAGTGAGTTTTGAATTGAAAACATAAAATATCAAATTGCATTTTCTACATGTGTATAATATATTTGAAAATTAAAAGTTTAAAATTTGAATTTTTGAAAAATGATTGATTGTCATTTTTTACATGCGCATGATATGAGTAAAAGTTTGAATTTTAAATTTTTGAAAGAAGATTAATTATTATATCTTTCACATGTGCATGTTTTATTTGAAAATTTTGAAAAGTTATTGATGTTCTTTTTGACATATATAAAATATAGATGATTTTGTTTGAAAAATTTGAAAGTAAATAATGCTTCTTTTGTCATATGTAAAAAATAAAAGATTTGATTTGAAAATTTTAAAAATGAATAATATTATCTTTGACAATGACAAAAAAAGATGAAGTTTAATTTGAAAATTTTAATAAATGAATTGAGCTCTTTTTTGACATATAAATCTTTTTAAATTTAAAAATAAAGTCTACAAAACCTTTTGCACGGACACGGATAAGTGTGGAGTTTGGACAAGAGATGAGATCTGGTGTAGACAAGTGCATAAGTCACATAACATGTGACGTGGCAGAATGGGATTGGAGTGCTGGTTATGGTCGGAGACCAGTCCGTGTCTCCAGGTTTTCTCATCAATTATCTAATTTCACAGATTATTAAAACATAAAATCAATATAAGATTTTAAATTTTAAATTCAAATTCATTCATTTCTAAATACATTTAAATAGAAAAAGATTTAAAACCACTAAACCAATAGGAAAAAATTTCTAAATATATCAAATTACCAGGAGCGCCTCTACATGGATCAGTACTAGTACTTTTTTCGTGGAATTTTCTTCAATCTTTTTCTTATCCCCTCGTAATTCTCAATCATTGTCTTTTGGTGAAAAAGACACTGTTGAACAGTCCATTAATCGAACGACCGTTGCTCACTTTTTTTTGAATCATGTGGAACGGAACCACGCACGTAGCATCGAATCTAATCCTTGCATTAATCGAGTCAACATACGCACGACTACAAGTTGCACCACTCACGCGGCATTGCTCCCCAGCACAGCATGCACCCCAACTTTGAACGCTTCGACGCTTCACGGGTTCTTTTAGCCGGCTTTTGCTGACTTCTCTCCCGGCTCCATCTTCATATATGGACTCTTTATACCCTATATATATCCGACTTCCCTCCCAGCAATATCACAAGCCAAAGCAGCACTTCTTACACACTACAATTTAGCAGAGGCCGAGTATTTTAAACCCTTATAACACTCTCACTCCCAGTTTCATTGTAGTTTCTAGCTCTCACCATAATGGGAAGTGAAAGTTCAACCAGCGTAATAGTTTCGATGTTTGTAGTTGTAGTATTGCTCTCCCTGGATGCCTCATTGGTGCATGGCCAAGGCACTCGTGTCGGGTTCTATTCGAAAACATGTCCTCGCGTAGAATCCATTGTTCGATCCACTGTTCGAACTCATTTTGGGTCTAATCCCGCTTTTGCTCCGGGGCTGTTGAGGATGCACTTCCATGATTGCTTTGTGCATGGCTGCGATGCTTCTATCCTTATCGAGGGGACTAACACTGAAAGAACAGCCGGACCTAACAGTTTGTTAAGAGGATTTGAAGTCATTGACGATGCCAAGGCCAAGCTTGAAGCTGCATGTCCTGGCGTCGTTTCTTGCGCTGATATTCTTACCCTTGCTGCTCGCGATTCTGTTTTTTTGGTAATATATATATATATATATATATATATATATATATATATTTATATATCATGATCTTGATTTCATATATAACACGTGTTTGTGATCATGCGCACCTGCCAGCTCTGTCCCTTGCACACACATGATTTTGTGATCACATGTGTGCAATAATCATGCATGTGATCTTACAACCATATTATATTGATCAATCATCAATTGTTATTGCAGACCAAGGGACAGAGCTGGCAGGTGCCTACTGGACGCAGAGATGGCAGGGTATCATTGGCCTCAGATACCACCAATTTACCTGGCTTTAGAGACTCCGTTGATGTTCAAAAGCAAAAGTTTGCAGAGAAAGGTCTCGATACTAAAGATCTTGTTGTCCTCGTTGGTAAGAACTGCTTAATGCATATCTGTACATAGTCTTAATGATTGCATATACATAATTTTTGGTTTTGAAAAATAGAGAATTATATATTAAGCTGATTTAACTATAAAGTCTAGACATAGATGACTAGCTAATTATTACATAAAGTCATCAACTTCAAACCTATATGATCTCAATGTACATGCACGTATATACGTAGGGTAAAATACGTATAGTACTGTGTCGATTAATTACTAATTGTATGCAATTTTGTTACTATATATATAGGTGGACACACCATTGGAACAGCAGCATGCCGGCTATTCAGTTACAGACTATACAACTTTACTACAAGTACTGGGAATGGTGCTGATCCTACCATTGACCCAGCTTTCCTGCCTCAACTCCGAGCTCTCTGCCCACAAAATGGCGACGGAGCAACCGTGTAGGACTAGATCCTGGTAGCCAAAACAGATTTGACACGTCTTACTTCAACAACTTGATCAAAGGCCGTGGAGTACTCGAGTCGGATCAAAAGTTATGGACTGATGCCTCCACAAAGACTTTTGTTCAACGTTTTCTAGGAGCGAGCGTTTTCAATGTGGAGTTTGGAAGGTCCATGGTGAAGATGAGCAACGTTGATGTTAAAACGGGTACCCAGGGTGAAATTCGCAAAATATGTTCTGCAATTAACTAAATGGCCAGTACTCATCTGATCAGCTCTATCAGAAGGGACCGGAGAGGATCGAGAAAAAAAAAACATTTAATATTATGTATTTATTTGCTTAAAGGCGTAAGCCAATTAATTAGAGCCGCGTCTTGCATTGTGCAATATGTTTATTGTTTTTGGATTATATATAGGAGTACGGATGGCATAAGATCCGGATTAATATGGCCAATATTCAGAAGGATTTACATTTTCTAGCTTATATATAATTTTATAAGAAATTGGGTTGTGTTCAATTTACTCGTTTGAAATTTACAATATTGCCATAATTGTCCTTTATGACTTTAAGTAGGAACCGTCGCTAGCTATAGTACCGGCCGGCCTCTGACTAGTGATTGTATTTGGAAGCTGAAGTGATCTGAGATATATTCGTACGTTAGATTATACCCAACATCTAAACGCATACAAGTATGTACGTCCATCTGAAGTGAGTCAAGATGTTTTCATAAAAAATTAAATATATATCAACAATTTAATTCATATATCTAAACACAATCTCAATGAGATCCATATTTTTATATAAAATTCATTCAAATATCTTAATTTATTATTATTCATAAATATATTCAAATATTAAAAAATATGAAGTGTGAAGTGTAGATAAATAATAAGAGATTGTGTAGCAAAATTCATATTCTTAACATCTAAATAAGACTGTAAAATTACTGGCCGAGAAAAGGGAGCCTTTTTGTTAAAAAAAAAAATGGTTTCACGTGGAGTACTACATTTGAATCTAAAGACATATATATCCAATGGTATAATTATAATATAATATATTATATTTTATGAGATATTTTGATTTAAAAGATAAATTTTAATAATATAATAGCTAGCGACGTACATGATATTTAAAAAACGAAATGAAATTAAGGGTGGGAAAGAAAAAGAAGGAAATGATTGGTCCCATGCACGTGCATGCCACCTAGCTAAATTATTGTCCTGGCCTGCATGCAACCTAATAGCGCGTCACGTACTTAATTTGCTAATTTGCGGGTGAGCGAGAGAGCGACTTTGTCAATCTTGACAATGATTGATGACTGTTTCTCTATAATTGATTATTCGACAACTAACCACTTTGATATTGGTGGCTGTCAATGAAAGAAACGTTTCCACGATCAATGCCTTCACATCATCTTCAATGGATTAGCTATCTCATATTTAGTTATTACATTCCAAAATATTATATTAATTAAAATCCAAATAATTATAATAAACACCAAAAATATTTTTAAATTTATTGTCTATCAAATATATATTTTATTAATTATTCCCTGTCTACTCCACGTCAACTGCTCCACTCCTTTCCCACGCAAAAAACCAGAAACCCTTCACTGCTATTTCGTCGTTCTTCGTCCAGAGAGAAGTGCTGAAGCTGTTCATTGGCTGGGTTTATGTAGAATGTATTTAATATTAATCGAGTATTGATTCAAAATATATATATATTATATATATATATATATATATATATATATATATATATTCCAGTAGAATGATATTTTGGGGGGGGGGGAGGGGTTCATGTGCTGGGTGGGGCCTCGCATGGTACTTGTTTAATTACTTTGTTCTTTTTAGTCCGCTTGTTTAATTATGCCAAGTCCTTTCCATCAGGAGATCATGCTAAGTACTCCAATTAATTTGTAATTAAGACATTTAGTTGGGTGGAAAATATAGAAATTTGATTTGTAATTAAGATATTTATATAGAATTTTAGATGAGTTTAATTAGACGTTTGTGATTATTAGCATTAAATGACAATTGATAAAATATAATTTTTTAACCCATAATTTAATTAGAATATAATTACTAATTAACATATAATAGGTACGATAGTAAAATAAAATAAATTAATAATGAGTAAAAATTAATATTTTTTAATTATCAATTACTCATTATTATATAATCAATAAATAGATAATCCAATGTGGAGATATGATGTGAATAACTAAAGTTAAATTTATCTTATATTATTTTATTACTATATAATAAAAAAATAGTTATTTCAATTAAAGATTTGTGTGAATGGAATAGCTAAAAATTAAATTCATCTTACATTCATCAAAAGTATCATTTAGTTTTGACTAATCAATCGAAGATGCTCTCACAAGACAAAAGGACTGTTGTAACGCTGTTTCTCACCTCGAAGCAAAACGATAAACTTATTATTATTCTATAATTATATTATAGCTTTATTTAAAATGAAAGGTAATTATATTTAATTAAATATTATTATCAACTAAATAAGCATAATTACAATGAATAACTTGATATAAATTATAAAAATAATTATACGATATTATCCTAATGCTCGACACGAGAGACATTACTTAAGGGACAAAGGCCAGTGAGAGCCCTTCTACTCTCCAACTTTTTTCTGCATATACACTCATATGGCTTGACTCACTTGTGTATCTATTTTTCTTCTTCCAAATTAAACACTTTTAGAAGGGCACCGTGGAATACAGCAGACGGGGGAAAAAATGGTTTTCCGACCTATTAGGCCGAGGTCCAAAAAATGGGTCAGAATCTTCATAATTGAGCCAACCATTATGGCCCAAGGCGCCCAAGAACGAGCATGAGGGAATAGTACTGTCACATGCCGAATGCAGAATTTTAGGCCCAAGTCACAAGGAAATAAAAGGCTTAATCCAACTGAAAAAAAATTAAGTTCTTTAAACATTTATCAACATTCTTAAAAAGTACGAGAGCAATTCAAAAAGAATAATTTTATATATAATCGTAAAATGTGTAAATATCACGTAATTATTTTGAAAAAAATTAAAATTTACTATAAAAAATTAATTTTTTTCTTATAGATCCCATTTATCATTCACTTTTTTCATAATGATTATGCGGTGGTTATACAATTTACAATTATAAATATCTTTTCTTATTAAAAAAAAAAACAGTCTTCATTCAATCATGGTACCTACAAACCATTTATGCAACTTCCTTGAGAACATGCAAAAGAATTGTCTGTCCAAAAATAAACTCAACTTACGAAGACACAATTACTAAGAAGTACAACAACACAAACATTGATTTTGGCACAACCTAAACAAAATAAGTGTGTTGACATTCAAATCACTTATGCTATTATGCGGCTGCCTCCAACTTTGCAGCCGCGCGCGGTGCGAGCATTCTATCAAGTTGAATGAGACTTTGCGTCGTCAAGATTGCATGTCGAACCGGAGCATGACTCGCTCTCCGCATACTCCTCACTGCCCTAGCTGCGACGTCCTTGGCATCTTGCTAATACAACAAAGCCAACAAGCAATGCTCAAAATCCTCAATGTCGGCTGCAATAGCTCCAAAGGCAAAGGAATTCTTATTCCCTTGGGTTCCAAATTCTCCCCATTTATCTCCATACTTAATTTTCTCATCTCCTCCACTACGCCCTCAATCCAGTTTCCAGCCTTGCTAAGTGTGTTGGCATTTGAATCACTTTTGTCGTTATACGGCTGCCTCCAACTTTGCAGCCGCATGCGGCGCAAGCATTCTTATCAAGTTGAATGAGACTTCGCGTCGTCAAGATTGCATGTGGAATCGGAGCATGACTCGCTCTCGCATACAAGCTTCTCACCGCCTTGGCTGCCATGTCCTTGGCATCTTGCTAATTCAACAAAGCCAACAAACAATGCCCCAAAATCCTCAATGTCGGCGGCAATAGCTCTAAAGGCAGAGGAATTATTGTTCCCTTGGGTACCAAATTCTCCTTATTTATCTCCATACTTAATTTCATCATCTCCCCTGCTACGCCTCAATCTCGTTTCCATTCTTCAAAAAAGAGGTACAATTCTAAAATTCAATAGGATCCTTGTTGAATTCCCTTATACAAGAACAGTTATGCCAGGTCATACAACCACAAATCGAAAAATTCAAGCTTGGACCAGCTCGACATCTATGAGATATGCTTGTTGTTAATGTCGTGTTTTGCAACTGGAGCTTGAGCCTGGATTCTGCTAAGAAGAAGAATGGTGGGTTTTGGGGGTCGTAGTACCTCCGACGCTCAAGTTAGCTCAAGGTAGGAGATAAATAGAGAAAATACTTATTTAAGGAGAATGATAGTTAAAGTGTATAAGAGTGTGAGTAACCCCCTTCTTGACTGAAAGAGGGGGTATTTATACCTGGTAGGGGTGAACCCCGAGGTGATGGTAGCTGGTATGTGGCTCCGTACAGGGATCGCGAAAATCCCTGCCAGCTTCCTGCTTCCCTATAGACTTGCCAGGCCTGACCACGGTTGTCGTTGACACCCAGGGGCATGCAGTAGCGTGCTAATCCCAAGACGCATTGAATGCGGCGTGGCTCCTGCCATGGCGTGCTCGGTCGCTCTGGTTCCATTAAATGCAGTATGGTCCTGGTCAAGTACGTTCGTCCAGACAGCAGGGTTAGAGATAAGGGTTGTCCCTGACGGTCAACCAGTTATGGTGTTAGGCTGTCCTGCCTTACCTTCCGTAATTTTGTCAGTATACCATGCCCTGTGCTCCTTCTCTTGGGCCTCCCAGGCTGACCAGGCCCAGCCTAGGCCTTATACGTAGGTCTACGCTTGGGCCTTATCCCGAGCACGACCCCTGTGGATTTCTCCCTCACACTTGTAATAGCAATTGATTGTGACACTGATGATACATGCACGTTTTGTCGAACTTAACGGCGATCTGAGCTCGATAGGGGGCGACCAAGCCCCAATAGAGGGTATTGGTTCAGCAGGGAGGTAGTATTGTTAGTGCGACAAGGGGTATGGTAGAGGGAAGGTTAGGAAAGGTCGGGGATGGAGATAACGAGGGGCTTGTAGTATGAGACTTGGCATCAGAGGCGTAGAGGGTAGCCTCGAAGCCAGTGGGGAATGGACGTGGTAGAGGTAGAGAGCGAATAGTAGCGGGAGGAATGAGAGGA